>LT855422.1:28802-93045 GCA_900184765.1 Hymenoscyphus fraxineus
CAACGTACTTAAATTCGTATAAGAGAAGCTCTAGCTATATACCTTAAATCAAGGGGTAATTATATAAGATAAGTGCCTAATTCAAATAACCCGAATATCTAGGCTATTATAACACCGAATATTATAGTAGATAACGTTCTTTTACTCCTTTCTCTAGTATCTTTATTTTAACGCCTTTATTAAATAGGATCTTTTATATATTCTTAATATAAGACTTCTTTCTAATAGATTTAAATATATTTATATCCTATCTTTTAAAGTTATTATAAAAGATATTAAATAGTTATTCTCTATCCTTTAATATCTTCTTATAATCCTATACTCTTTCTTCTATATACTCTTTAAGGGTTTATTAACTTATACTAGGATTAGAATCTAGGTCTAGTAGTAGTCTTATAAGAGGTAGTAGTATCGATTTATCTATAGAAGATTCTCCTCTAGTTACTATATTAATCCGTTTATAAAGTCGATATTTAAAGGTATTAAAGAGTTAATAGTATAGTTAAGTTTTAAGGGCCTAATTCTCGGGGTTACTAGTTAGACTAGTTAAGGAAATCTAGAGGCTATTTAGTTAAAAATAATAGTATAGGCCTTAACTCTCTAGTATAGTATTAATNAGATAGTATTATTAGTTTATATTTCGTATAAGGGATCTAAAAGAGTATATGTTACTAGCTAAGGATATATAGTGTTATATAGTGTCTTAGACAGTTGTCTTACGTGATAAGCTTTAGATATCCTACTAGAAGTATAGATATACCGATAATAAGTATTTAAATACATATTAGATTTAATAGAATATAATATATACTTTTACTAATATAAGGTTATAAAAAGGGGTAGTATTATACTATAAATTCGGTCGAATAAGGCTTAAAATATATATAACTCTATAGATTATAAAGTTAGTATTAATATTAGGATTTATTATATAATTCGAGAGTTTCCTATATAGGTTACTAGTAAATAATAATAGAGTTAAAATATAGGTCGAGAATAGGAGTTATATTATAGGATATAAAGTATCTATAGTATATATAGATATGTAGATCCTAGGTTGATCTAAAATCATATGTGAGAATCCTTGTATTCACTTCCGAGGACCTCTTTCCACTTCTACTTGCTTTCAAATTCCATTTCGAATTCCACTTCGAATTCCACTCCGAATTCCACTTCTACATTCCACTTAAAAGTGGAAACAGCCCAGGGGCTATTTCTTGGCTCTTTTTCAAACAAGAGAGGGGCTGAGTTGTCCGAAGAAGCCGCGAAAGAATCTGAGTCAAGACCGGCTAGAAGAGGGATAAAAGAGGCCGATAGAGGGGTAAACTCGTGGGAGTCTGACTAGCCAAGGACGAGGGCAAAAAAAAGGACTATTTACACCCTTTGCAGCTCTCCGTTAGAACCGAGAGCGGGGCAAGAAGAGGGTTTCCAACGACGTCAAGTCGGATCTTGGCAACCTAAATATCTTTGGAATTCAACGCCTATGAAATACAACGCTCCCATCGATACTTGCTACGGTAGTACGATTTGAGTCTACTAGTGATACTAAATAGAACCGTACCGTTACAACGGCTCTACAAAAAACGAACACTACTAGTGAAACTAAATAGGCGCAATACTTGTGTCGTACAGAGTTGTCTACTCTGAAATCCAAACACGAGAGAATCAACAAGGCTACGAGAGCTTGTTCTCGGTACGTCTTTTATAACGTACCTCTTAAATAGAATAGGGATATAGATATAGGTATAAGTAGGCTGAGTATACTTGCTACCCGCTAGCTATCGAGGCTTGGTAAGAAAAGCCGCGATGTCATACGAACAATGTGATAACGGAAACATTTCCCGCGAAAAGAGTAAAGGCTTTGGGACTTCACGCTGTGGTACCCAGAAACCAAACTCTGGAAATCTGCGATTCAGTTTGTGGGCTGTGATGTGGCGATCCTGGAGAATACATATGATAGATGAGTTTAGCGAGCAGATCTTGAACTTTCTAGAATGACTGGAGCGATATTTTCATGTATGGGGAACCCTTTATCGCAGGGAACTTTCTCCAGAATATTTACTGCTTAAAATATACAGCGTATTACAGATCTTCCCTACACTTCATTTAGGTATCAATATTCTGGTAAGTGTGCAACAATATCGTAGTCTTGGTGTAATTAGTAGTGAGTAGAGGTTGCGCCTTGTTCAACTCGAATCTATTCTTCTATGAATCTATACGCACTTTGTATGTTGAAAAGAAAGAAAGCCCTTGAAACTCGAATCTATTCTTCTATGAATCTATACGCAATTTATATTTTGAAAAGAAAGAAAGCCCTTGAAACTCCAATGCACGATATATACTGAGTTCATGCAATCACCTCTTGAAAGTAGCTGGGCCGACCATCCTCAAACACCAATTCCCATGCTTCGTTGTCCTTGAAGTCGGCCGACAAACCGCTCACCCACTCGCCATCCGCGCGCCGGGCCATGGTGCAAGTCCAGGGCGTTGTATACACAGATTTCGTTCTGAGCAGACCGACAGCGACTTTGCGCTCGTCATGGGAGGCGTGGATGGAAAGACGTAAGGTGTTTGGAAAGCCAGCCTCGACAGCCCTGGAAAAGGCGAATCTTCGGGCCAGCAACTGCTTGGCCAAGAACTTCACGTCGCGTTTGTACTGCCCGTTGCTTCGGCCGCCGCCCGCAGGGAAAATATATCGCAGATCAGATTCCAGGAACCTTTTGTAGCCCCGGTACATCATCAAGATGTCCTCTTGCGTAGCAATCTCGTGGTCAATGTCCATGTCATGGTGGGCAAATTCGTTAAGTAGGCACCGGCGGAAGTTGGTCGCGTTGGCCACAAAGGTGACCTCGTTCAGGGTAGCGGGGAGGCGGGGCACATGGACGATGTCGTTGAGGTGGGCGAATTCAATGTGGGTGAAGCCTTTGTTGATAACCATCGTGTAAAGGCCCTCTGCGTACGCCCAGACCTCCCTGTCTGGTGTGCTTAACAAGTCTGCCTCATCTATTAGTATTCTGCAATGGACTATAAAATGTGGTGGTATGAGACAAACCGTTGAAGACCAGCCCGTCAGAGATAATCGTGATCTTTGCACCAGGCTTATACACCTTCGCAATGCTGGTGCACAGGGAATTCAAGCGCTCCAGCGCCAGCTCTTCCGCCTTGTCCGGGTAGATGCCCAAGACTTTGTGAACTTTGTTAGCCGACTTGAAGGCGAACGAGGGGAGAATCATAGACAGTTGCTTTCTCGCTCCAACGAAGTTGATCAGGGTGTCCTGGAATTTCGTTGGGCATACACCTGTGCCATCGAACTTGTGTAAAGCATATTCCGACAGGATAGCCATGATCGTTGCAGACATGTCCATATCATCGTTAACGTTTCCGGCGACATGAGCCTGCTGTGCGTGGTCTAACCCATAAACGCGCTCGGCTGGGAGTAAAGTTGAAAACATGGTTATAATTAAGGTACTTGTGAAGGTTAGTACGGCTTTCTCGTGCACCAGAGTGAAGAGTTTTCGAGAAAAGAGCCCCAGTGCTGCTAAAGATACTTCTTATATTCCAAATAAGAAAAGGCTATCCCTTCCAGACACAAGAGGGGCCAATTTTTTCGTGCACGCAAAGTGGAGTAAAGATATCCACCATGGAAGCACGAAAGAATTAACACTACTCGTGTCTAGAAGGGATAGCCTTTTCTTATCTGGCATTAAACTTCTTATATTTGGTATTGAAGTGACCAGGCCCCTAGCCATATTAAAGTGTATTCCCAAGTACCTTGATGTCTTGTAATATCCTGTCTACATATTATCGTTATAACTACCTCGTCGTCGCTACCTTGCTATAGCTATTAAAATTTCTATATTTATATATAATCTTTTAGTATTAAGAAATCGTCTTCTATTAACTAAACTAAGGAGCCTTACCCTAACTAGGAAACTAAGAGTCGAACATATCGTAATATACTTCTAGAGACTTTATAACGATACTAATACAGGTAGGTTAGTCTCGAGAACGGTCTACTATATCGCCTATTAGGTACCGGGGTACGCACGAACTAAGCAGAGAGCTCGCTATCGCTGCTAGAGCCTTAACCTTAATAGTAAATAATGATGGAGTTAAAATGTGGGTCGAGAATAGAGTTGTTTTATAGGATATAAAGTATCTACAGTGTATATAAATATGTAGATACCAGGGTGATCCAAAATCACATGTGAGAATCCTAGTATTCACTTTGAAACCAAGGGGAATATAAGTCTAGATTCAATCCATTCGGGAAAAGTTTATACGTATACCATGTACGCCGTCTGTTGTCGTGCGTTTACGTGCTATGCGCGCGTATACTAGGCATGCAGGTAGTAGGCAGGCAGGTAGAGAAGGAAGGTCCGTACCGTAATAAGGGTATTCTTAGCCTTGGCACTTGCCCGGAAGACAATTCCGCCCCAGCGAGCGATCGGAAACACTTCATTTTTGCTTAGATTCAATTACTTCGTAAGAGTCAGTATATTTACAATGGAATAATAAACATCCCTTCGGGGCTTTAAGCGAGCCACGGCACCACTATACCTAATTAGGAACCTAATTAGGATTTGCCAAGTTCTAAGTCGGCACTTCAGTAGAGGGTGCGAGGGACCTGTCGTGGGCGTAGTAGTAGTAGAGTTAGTATGTGTTCAAGGGGCCTTTTAACAACCTTTCTAGCGCTCTTCTTAACCTTGTTGATTAATATTAAAGGATCGTTTTCCTCCATCCTACGAAGGACATATAGAATATAAGAAAGAAGGAGCAGTAGTGGTGGTGGAAGTAGTAGAAGCTGTGCGCGATGAAGACATGACGTTGGTGCCAAGCCTTGGCGCTGTGTATGTTACAGCGGTGTGCATAACTAGTGTTACAAACTCGATTTTCACGAACACCAAAAAAAGTACGAAATCAGGAACTCAGGAAAACGACCTGCCTTTACTATATAACAACCACACTTCTAGTGTTTATATACTCCTAGGACAATGAACTTAGCGACTATTTCAGTAGTTGCATCAACTTTTTATATAGTCTAAGAACGTTGTTCTATATTTATCTAAAGAAGAGTAAAAAGTCGATTCTTGCGACCCCGAGGTAGAATGGCGGGGTTGTGTCTTGGCGCGCAAACGACTACGAAAATCGACT
This sequence comes from Hymenoscyphus fraxineus, assembly GCA_900184765.1. Classification (NCBI taxonomy): domain Eukaryota; kingdom Fungi; phylum Ascomycota; class Leotiomycetes; order Helotiales; family Helotiaceae; genus Hymenoscyphus; species Hymenoscyphus fraxineus. The sequence goes on from LT855422.1 coordinate 33,957, forward strand.
TTACGTTCCTTTCGAAAATACTAAACAACCACCCCTCTAGGGTATATAAAAAGTAGATGCAACTACTAGAAACATATTATAATTTAGCTATCTCGAAGCATTTTATCCCTAAGTGTGTGGTTGTTCTATAATGTAAAGGAGTCCGCTTTGTAGGTCTGACGTTCGCACTTTTTTTTGGTGTTCGTGAAAATCGATTTTGTAACACTAGTTATGCACACCGCTGTACGCACGAAGGGTTCTGGTTACGTTGATGCAGCTGTTTTGGTGGGTGCCTTCGTGGGAAAGGGGGACTGTCGACCACACGGGGGAATTAGACCCTAGTCCTGTGGATCAAGCGGGAATAACCTTATTTTTTGGGAATTGCGCGCTTAACGCTACAATCAGTGTTTGGAATCTCCCCTCCTTCTCTTTCCTGAGCCTTAGAAAAGGAGCAGGAGAACCGCATAAGTGGCTATGAGTGGGAAGGAGTGGGGGTTGCTTCTCTAGAGAGGAGAAGGAAGGAGAGGTCGGATTCGGGGAGAGGAGCAGGAAGGAGTAGTTAAAATAAGGTGAAAAAATGAGGCTATTCCTAGATTTTGAGCCCAAATCTAATCTAGTTATCGTCTCTAAGAAATGCGCATTTAAGTCTTAACCCGGTTATCGCATGCACTCTACAAGAAATTGGCATTTGAGTCTTAACCCGGTCATTGCATTCACTTCTCTGAGAAATGCGCATTTAAGACTCTGTTTAGTCAGATTATATCGCCAAGGAATATCGTTGAACCCACGCCTAATCGAGATAATATTTGGCCCCCAAATCGTGTAGGCCACACGATTTAAAGGCTAAATATCGTTCGAAATAGGTATAGTGTTATCCTAACCTAGTTACGGTCTACTAGGTCTAAGAACGCTATAAGGACACGGCTTTAGACTATATATACTATAACTATAAGCTCTTATACCCTCTCTTAGAGTATTAAAGCCCTAGGGCTTTATATTACGTTTATATAAGCTAGTATATTTAATAAAGAACTATTAATTTAGTATTAATATTTAAAAGTTAATAATAAATAAAGATATTCTAATTATAATAGAACTAAATTAATAAAAGAATAGTTTAGAAATTAGAAGAATATTCTAAAATATAGGAATAAGAGTATAAATAGTTATTTATAAACGAGTTTTAATATAATATTAGGTTAATTTATTACTTATAACTAATAAAACTATTTTATTACTAAAGATAATTTATTATTATATTCTATATATTATAGTTAAATTAACTATAAGATATTAAAATAAGATATTAAGTTTATATTTATTTAAAGTAGATTTTTATTTAAAGAACTTAAAATAAAACTAGATTAAACGAAAACTATACTTAGTATATTAATTAGAATAATATTTTATTTAATATTTTCTAATTAAATAAAGTCTAAGTCTTTTAAAGTAATTTAAACTAGTTACTATATTTACTTATATTACTTCGATAAAAACTAACTAGTAATAACCTCTAATCTAGTTAAAAATCCTAGAGTTATATAACCTTTAGAATAGTATTTCTATTTAATTTCTATTTACTTTATTATTATATTATAGATTTATAAAACCTATAATACCTAGTTTCTTAGAAGTATAATATAAAATATCTAAAATAAACTATATTAAAACCTAATATTTTAACCTTAGTAAAAGGATTCTTAGATTAGTAATCTAGTATTTACTTTATTTTAGTTAGTATTATATAATTATTTTTATTATTTCTTAAGTTTATATAATAATATATATAAAGAGTAATAAATAAAGAAAGTTAGTAACCTATAATTATTTAAAGTTAAACTATAGTAAATTTATATAAGAATATTACTTCGAATATTATTAAAAATATTATTTAAAAATAAATAATAAGTTTTATTAAAATAGAATTATAAGTAAAAGATAAAAGAGAAAGGGTTTTAGTTAACTATTTAAAGTTAATAAAATATAACTTATAAAGTTAGAAGTAAATAATAGACTAGTAATACTAGGTTATTAATTTATAATATTTATTACTTTTAGTATATATTATTATATAATATTTATAAATAATAAAAATAACTTTCTAATATTAACTTAGAGATTCTTATTTATACTAATTTACTTTATTTATTATTCTTAGTATATATTACTATATAAATCTACTATACTATATAATAGACTACCTATAATATATATTTATTAAATTTCGTTAAATTAACTAAATTTAACTCTTATATTTTTATAGTATTAAGGTTAATTATATAGGAATAATACTAAGTACTTAATATAGCTTATATACTAAGGCTTTATAGGTTTATATATAGCTATATAAAATACTTTTTTATATTATTTTAAAACTATTCTAGAAATATTCTAAGAGTATTTAAGAACTATTTTATAACTATTTAATAACTATTTAGAAATTAAACTATTAAAAGAAAATATAGTTATAAATCTAAAACTATTTATAACTATTTAATATTAAAACTATTATTAATTTTAACTATTATATCTTTAAATAGTTATAGAATTATTTTAGTTATAAATAGTCTTATATTAGTTTAAAATCTAAAATAACTTTTAAAATAAATAGTTTTATAATAGTTTCCCTTTTATATAACTATTTAAAAAACTCTACTTTTCCTTTTAAAGTATATATAAGAAGTATATTTATAATAAACGCTTAAGTATAAGCTAGAAGTACCTTACTTATATAATTATATATATATTTAGAAAGAAGATTTAAAATAGAATATACTAGAGGTTATTTATTTATTTACTTAGTATATAACTCTTATACTAAATAGTTCTAAAAGAGTTAAAGCTAGTATATATAAGTTATATTAAACTTATATAAGTTATACTAGACTTATATAAATTATACTAGTCTTAAATAAAAAGATATAAAAGGTTTTATATTAAAGTACTACTTTATCTTTAATTAGTTATTAAAATATTATTTATTTTTTATACTTTATTTTAATAATTACTATTTAATATTATAGAACTATCTTTATATATAAACTGCTCTTTTATTATTATTTAATAGTATTTTTCCTAGAACTAAATTATTTATAAAATTCTTTAATAAACGTTTTTAAATAATTTAAAAAACTTTACTTTTTCTTTTAAAGTATTTCTTTATAATTAAACATTTATAATACTTATTTATAGAAACTATTTATAATAATATAATATTAAATAAAATAATAATTCTATAATAGTATAAGAATATTTTAAATTATATAATTATTTTATTATAATTAGTTTAAATTCTCTTTTTTCTTTAAGGTAAAATACTTAATATAAGAATATAATTACCTTAGTATATTCTTATAACGAGTTTATTTTATATATAAGACCTAATAGTTAGTAGAGCTTTCTACTAAGCTCTCGCTTATAGTTAGTAGTTCCTAGTAGAAGTAATAGAATATTTAATATAAGTATTCTAACTATTTAAATTAGATATTCTAATTTAAAAGATTTAAATTTTAGAAATCTATTAAACTCTCTAATTATAATAAAAATACTTATTATTTATATATACTCTTAAAATATTATAGTATTCTAAGTACTATAGTATTAGTTATAAATAATTTTATTTTAGTTATTCTTTAAAAATCCTTTCTTTAAACTCTCTTAGAATTTTTAACTTTCCTTACTTAGTATTTAGTACTTAGTTAAACTAGGTAGAATAATACCTAGGTATACTATAAGGCTTAGTTTAACTATTAGAAACCTAATATATGATACTTTTACTAGTATTTTAAGCTAAATTATATAACTATATATACTAATAATATATATTTAGTTATTTATTAGTTATTTATCTATTTATCGGTTATATAAGTCTCTTTCTTTTATTCCTCCCTTTTATTTCTATATAGATACTATTTCTCTTCTCTTGTTTTATAAGTACTATTCCCCTTTTCTCGCTTTATAAATACTATTCCTTTTCTTTTACTTTATAAGTACTATCTCTTACTCTCTCTTCCTTTACTTATAAGTTTTTATTCCTTTTATTTATACTTCTCTCCTTCCCCGCCTCCTTAGTAAGTAGGTAGATAAGTATATAAATATAGAATAACTAATCTACCCTTACTTTATATAAAGTAATAAGTAAAAGAAGAGCGAATTAGAGATAAAGAATAGTAAGAGAGGTATTTAAAACTATATATAAGTAGAAGAGAGAGTATTTAAATTACGTATTTTTTAGCTATTTTATATATATATTAGGTACTCTTGTACTATAAGGGAGGCACCGTGGCGGTACTTTGGGAGCACCTAGACCAGGTGTTTTAGGAGCACCTGAATCAGGTGTTTTGCTCCCACTGGGGTTACGGAAGCACGTGCGTTCATTGTGGAAGCGCATGCGTTGCGGAAGCCAGTGCGGGTTATTAGGATGGCGTTATCCTAATTTAAAGCGGGCCTCACGAGCACAGTCGCCTGGGGCTGCTCTGCCAACTCTTTCCTCGTTGTTGAGGCCTGAGGCTCTTATAGGAAGAATGGGATGGCGAACCACGCTAAATTCAATGCACAGGAACTCCATATAACAACCTTTCGCCAACTGACCAGGATACCAAATAACCACTTTTGAGGCTATCGTTACGCAGTTCCACCACTTTCACCACTTTCACCACTTCCACCACCACAATAGTATAACACCATGGAAGTTCCAATTCCTAACAAATATCCTACTCGTGGCACTTGGCGCCTTGTTTATGAGTATTTCTTCCTTAAATGGTGTCCTCGCTAATAGTTTATATAGCGGTATCAACCGACTTCAAGCCGTATAACGAAGCCTGGGAATTCGGTCTTGAATGTGAACCTTTTCAAGCTACCACACTTCCCGATTAATTTGAACTACTGAAACCAAACACCGAAGTTGTGGCAGCTACTCGCTATGGTCACCAACAAACAAAAACCGTTCTTGTTGTACGTCACATTTGACCGAGTGGGCCATATGACTCCAGCCCTACAGGTCATGGAACATCTCGTCTCTAAGGGGTTCGAGATCGGTGCCATCTCCTCAGAAACATGGCGGCCAGCTGTCGAGCGACTGGGTGGCAAGTGGTTCCCGTATCTCGGGGTGCTTGAGTCCAACGAAAGCATGATGTCGTTTGCAAATGAGCTCGGTTTGGCGGGGATGGACAAGATGACGCCGCTCCAGCTCACGACTGCGTTTATGAAGTACATTACGATCGAGGCCATGTCCAGCAGCCTCGAGTCGATCCGCTCGGCCGTGATGCTTACGCGCCACGTCCAACCAGGCCGCGAAATCATTCTGCTCTACGCCTACCCGTGTGGTGGCTCCCTCCCCCTCCACCTGGGGGCTGGCATCCCCGGATTCAGGGGAGGCGGAGAGGAACAGGAGCCCCTGAAATCTATACTCATCAATATTATTCCGCCACCGTGGACAACGCCACAAAACCCTCCTCCTTACTCGGGCCTGGCATTCGATGATAGCGAAGCTGGAATCGCACGCAACGAGCTCGTTGCTGCAAGCTGGCCGCCCACGCACTTCCACGCTGAGCTCCGTACGATGCTGTCCCGCTGTGGCGTGAGCAACGCGTGCTTTGACCGCTTCCACGAGCAATACGCTCACGACGGAGCAACTCACAGCTTGTTTGACTACTACTGGGTCGGCCACACCACAACTCTGCAAATGTCCTCACCATCAGCCGAGTATCCCACGGCGAGCTGGCCTGTCCACTGCAAGCTGGCTGGATTCCTGCCGACCAAGCCGTTGCCTGCCACTTTCGTCCCGCCAGCGTGGTTCGCCGAGTTGCAAGACAACCAGGCCAGTACGAGTGCAAGTCGCAAGAAAGTTGTCTTCGTGGCGCAGGGTACCGTGGTCACCGACTACCACTCGCTGATCATCCCTACCATCGCCGCACTTGCCCATAGGGACGATATCTTAGTAGTCGTGGTCCTATGTAAGCGCGGCGCTACGCTCGTGCTTGATAACAATGAGACCTTACCGAGCAACGTGCGTATAGCCGACTACCTACCCTACGATGCTGCACTTCCCTTCGCCGACGTCTTTATATCAAACAGCGGCTATGGTGGCCTGAATCACGCCATCAACCATGGCGTGCCAATCCTTCAGGTTGGTGCTACAGAAGACAAAATGGATCTTGGCCGGAGAATTCAATATGCTGGTAATGGCGTCTACATTCGTCCAACTACAGCCGCCAGTCTTCGTTCGGCTCTGGACTTGCTGACATCGGACGACAAGTATCGTAAGCGTGCTCTTCAAATCAGAGACGAATCTGTCGCTATGAACGCCTTGGGGAGAATTGAGGAGGAGATTTTGAACATGTCCTCCGGAGCGCCCAACCATGAAAGCCAAAATAGTTTAGCAGTATCTAGCTGAGTGTATTATCTACATACTTATTACCTAGTATATAGCTTGTACACTACGTTGCAGTTAACACATAACATCTAGATGATTTTATGCTTCATTCCTCTTCCTCTTGCATTCAACATGTCCCTTTTGAGGTTGTTTTCGGATAAAGCTCACGGGCCAGGCGCTATTATGTTTTCGTCAATATTCCCTCCGGCTCTCACAGCCTGAAAACCGAATCTTACTATGGAGCAGGTTAACTAGGGGGGCGTTTAGTTCCGATTTTTTTTTAACGTTACGAGTTAGAATTACTCGCTTCTTAAATCGCGTTCGGTTTCTAGATTATTTTAGGTTAGTAAATAGTATATTATAATTGTACGTTAGCTCGTACGAGCTCGCTTCCTTATAAATTCGTAGATATCTTAGTTAAAGCTTTAAATTATAATAATAATACGTAAATAAATTAAGAGTTAAATACTAAGAAGAAGTAAAGATAACGAAGCGTACGTTATTACTTAAGCGAGAATCTTAACTCGAAGGTTAAGAAAAAAGGTCTTTTTTTAAGTTTATTTAAACTTTTAATTAATTATTAATTCTTTACTTAGATATATTATAAGGTTATAAGTATATCTTATAGTAATAGAAAAGAATATATAATAGCGTTTATTATTAGTTAGTTATAACTTTTATATATAGATTAATATAAATCTTAATAAATAATTTATAAATAATTTATTTATTTCTACTACTTTAAATATACTCTCTTTTCTACTTAACCTTATCTAGAGAGTACTCTAAGATATATAGTCTTTAAAATATAAATAATATAATTCTTAAAATTATATTTAAAACCCTTTAATTATTTATTTCTTAGTTTAGAGACTCGAGGTTTATATAAACGAAATATAACTATATAACTTTGTCGGTTTATATTAGTGAATGGTTATTAGCTAGTTCCGACTCTCCGAGCGTAGCGGCTCCTTCAGGACTAGCGTACTCGTAGCACCTATAAGTACGTAGGGACCCAGCTAGCTACACTTGCTTCGGTATATAATTTAACAATAAGGACTTAGTTACTACAACATACGATAGTAATATAGGTCTATTATATTACCCGTTTATTAATATAAAGTTAAACTAACACTAATCAGTGAGTTAATCAGACCTTAAGAGAATAGCTAACTCGAACAAGAGCACGTTAGTTAATCTCTTCTTTACACTATATGTACGCGCGCTCGCAGATCAGAGACTCAGTTACTATTTATTACTTGCGGAGTATAGGTAGCGCCAGCAATTGGTACTCGCGGAGTACAATTTGCCTACTGTTTTTCTGTAAAGAATAGGCCTGTCGCGGATAGGATCAACCTACTACTATTGAGTAAAAACCTAGTAGCGGCTCCTGAACTTGCGGAGTACGCTGTCTACTGAAGAGGCTTTCGAGTCTACTTGCGAAGCCTATCGTGGATAGGAACCACTTTGCTACGACCAGTATAAACTACTGAAGAGGTTCTTTCGAACCTACTTGCGAAGCCTGCCGCGGACAGGAACTACTTTGCTAAACCAGTATTGCCTTATATCGCGGATAGCTGTACTGTCACACACACAAACACTTCAAAATCGCTCTTTCAAATACGGTTCTACATTCGTCTGTTCCGTCACAAAATAGACACCAAAAGCCCTTCGAAACTCACCCTTCAAAATCGGTTCTACCTTTGTCCTCTCCGTCATAAATTGGACAAAACAGCGCTAAGTCTTGACCTCTTAATTGAGCCCTTCGAGAAACACACCACATACGCAAAAGAGCCTTGAACACCCCGCATTTGCAATACCAGCCTGCCGGTACACCTACAACTTCATACGCAAAAGAGCCTTGAGCACCCCGCATTTGCAGTACCAGACTACCGGTACGAACTTCCAAAATCAAGACCACCAGCAAGTAAAACAAGCAAAAACCACTTCAATTCACCCTACGCAAAAGAGCCTCAAAATACCCCGCATTTGCATTTCAAGACCGCCGGTACGAGTTACCATAGCCGGTACAAGACCACCGACCTACACTATTCACTTGTAAAAGAGCCACGAAAGACCCCGCATTTGCACTTCAAGCATCTACCTCACATATAACTTTTGCTACACCACCTTTCCAACTGAGCAGGAAACTTGCCAGCACTAGTACGTACGAGTACGAGCCATAAACAGGTTAGACGGATAATTGGATAATTAGATGGATTGGATAATTGGATAGATTGGATGATTGGATGGATTGGATGATTAGATGGATTTGGATGGACAGGTGCTTTGGTCACTATTATAACCCGTTCTGGTTCTTCTTTCTAAGTTGTGCTAGTGTCGGTTTATATTAGTGAATGGTTATTAGCTAGTTCCGACTCTCCGAGCGTAGCGGCTCCTTCAGGACTAGCGTACTCGTAGCACCTATAAGTACGTAGGGACCTAGCTAGCTACACTTACTTCGGCATGTAATTCAATAATAAGGACTTAGTTACTATAACATACGATAGTAATATAGGTCTATTACATCACCCGTTTATTAATATAAAGTTAAACTAACGAACTTTAATATAATAAGTTTATATTTTAAATTACTAAATATATAAATAAAATAATAATTTAATTAACTTTCTAATACTTATAATAAATATTAACTAATTCTATAGTAAAATTAAATAGTTTTAATACTAAAATAGACTTATATAACTTTAGTTATAAGAAATATATATAATACTAATTAACTTTCGATTATAAGTATATCTAGAACTAATATAACTTAATATAAAGTACTAAATATAAGCTATTCTTTTATACTATATATATCTACTAAAAGTTCGAATTAGTTAACTAGTTTTTTTTAGGTTTATTCTAAAAATACTAAGAAGTAATTAACTTAAATACTAAGAGGTAACTAACCTTTATTTTACTTAAATAAAAGGTAATATATATAGAATAAATAAATAAACTAAGGTAAAAGTAAGTAGGTTATATATCTATATATATAAGTTAAGTCTTCTAATAATCTATTACTAAAACCCTTTATATAAGGGTTTAATACTAAGCGAACGCTAATACCTTATTTACTTTAGTTAAGAGAGATTACTAGTAATTAATAGAATTTAAGTAAAACGTTTTTATTTTTAGAAATAATAGTATATTTTAATAATTAAAGAACGTTTATATAAACTAGAAATATAAATTAATTAATTTATAGTATATTCGTTAGTATTTAGCTAGGCGAAGACTTATTTCTACTCTATAGAAACGTTATTTATTAAAATAAGTATAAGATATATATAATATATTAGCTCTCGCTAAGTATTTATATAGTACTCCGAGTACTCTCTAAGCCCTCGGTTTATTATTCCGAGGCTTTAGCCTATATTAGTTAATTTAATTAGATTATATAATTAATCGAGTAATTAATTAAGATTAGAAGGTCTACTTAATTAGAATAACTAAGATTAAGACCCTCTTAGTTAATCTATTCTAATTATTTCTTATACTATAGGTAAATCGGTATCTACTCCTATTCCCGCTCCCGCTTCTACCTAGTAACGAGTACCTGTTACGAATAAAGGGTGTTTTAACCCTCGCTTAGATAGAAAGAGGGATATTATCGGGTAGAAAGACGTCTAGTTTAAAGACGTGGCCCTTTAGAAGAGACAGGATCTAATATAAGGAATAGGCTAACGGAGAGAAGGCTTAACTCGAGACGATACCTAATTAACGGAGGGTATCTATTACGGCTATATAGACGTTATAGATTAAGTTATTATCTGTCCTATATATAGCCGGCCATCCTAGCTACCTTCGCTCGTTATACTTATTCATCTATATATTTATATATATAGTATTACTATTCCTGTTTATATAACAAGTATTTCCCATCTAAATTTCTCCCTACTACTCCTTTCTGCCGGACTATCCGTTCCTATTTTAATAAATCCTCGAGCTCTCCTTCCTACTCTTGTTCTAAGTAATTCGTCCTTCTTCTCCTTACTTCGGCCCCGGATAGGAGAGGATAGGAGTAGCAATACTAAACACTAAAGTTAGAAATGAAACCTTCTTTCTAAATATGGGTTTATTATACTTCTTCCTCGGCGAAATACTTTAATATAGGTTTTCTAGGTTAGGGATAGCTAGTAAAGCGAACAAGTGGAAAAACTTAAAGTTTTGTTATTCATTTCGCTTAGCTTAGAACGAAGTAATTAATATCCCGTAGCATTTTCATGCTAGATAAAGTTAGATATTCCATCTTAAAGATGGGATAATAGACTTCCGATAGTCGTATAAATAGCGAGAGATCTCAATTCTTGGACACTTAACTCTTTGACAAATCAACTCTCAAACAACCAATTTCTTCTACTATACAAACTTAACCAACCACCTCAAAAAACAATGCATTTCTCTACCATCTCCCTCCTCGCACTCGGCGCACTCACCACCGGCATCATCGCAGGCCGGGCCAAGTACGGATGGTGCGAAGACAAAAACGACCTCAACATCCCCGCTATCTTCAACGACGAGGAGACCAAGAAGGCGTGCGAACAGTACAATACATCCGGCTGCGGTGATTGCGTGTTTGGGGTCGACAAGGGAGAGTGCTCTAGTGAGGGAGGGTATATCAACACTGACATGTGGAACAACCTCTGTTTACAAAACGGTGCCGATGGTTCCTTTACATCAAATGAATAGACGATGCTGGGCTTCTTGGTATTCGATTCTTGGGGACGATGGCGGTTTTGTGGGATTGGGATAATTGGGATCAATGGGATTTTTTGTGGATTCTGTTGGATTGTACTATTCGTGTTGCCGGATGATGTTATATGGTTTGGAACGGATTGCAATGATTCTAGGTTTTTGGGCGAGCGAATGCTGATATTAGCATCTGCTCCGTTGGTAATCAGCAAGGAAGAACTATCTTGATGTCCAACTAATAGTTCAAGCATGAGAGAACTTCATACATGTCCAGCCTGAGATCATATTAAACCCCGTCCGTGTCTCCAATCCGATCCACGTGCAAAGTAGTATTTGAACTAGAATCCGTGATCTTAACTGATGTATATACATATCTTGAAAGTGAACTCGCTCATACTAAGCTTTGAACATTAAGCTCTTCTATGTCAAGAAGAATACTACGAAGCTAGTTTATAGAAATCTGTCCAGGGCTAAAATGCTTATAGAACTCGGGAAGTGGGTAGATCAGCTAGTATAGCTGGTTTCCATGGGGTGTCGAAAGTTTTAATGATAAGAGCAGAATCCAGAGGTGTAATAATCTGGAATATAGAGCTGAAAAAGATCTAATCCATCCTAAGAAGTATTACATTAGGTTTCCAAGAAATAATAGGAGTGACTTAATGAATTATCAAACCGCTATAATGCCAAGGGGGTTTGTTGTCGTATCTATAATAGGCCTACATTCAAGTTCCAGTCAAACAACCAACGTTGACTTCATTGACAGCAAATACACATGGTACTATGTTACTATTACGTATCATTTTCTTCTCTAGAACACGAAATAAGACGAAATGAAGCCCAGTTCTCGGTTGCATGCGTTTTAATAGAAAATAGAAGATTAAATTCCACGAGATTATGGCATAGCAAGGTATAACCTAATGTCAATCATTCCCTCTGGACTAATGTGAAAAAGTAAGCGGTCGGTATCTGGAATTATATTCCATTCTAGACGGTCACTAGACTGGGTTTGGGCAATCCCCCGGTTCATATAACGCGTAGCGGCCCAAAGGATCTTCTTCTATGGTGTAGCCATCATCCAAAGGAAAGTACGTCGTACATAATCCCGTCTGGTACATGTAAGACCAAGCTACGCATGCAAGATTATCATCGCATTGTGCCAAGCATGCGGTCTCATCTACCGCTGGAAGTGTAACAAATCCACCCGATGCACCTGAAATGTACTGTGTGCAATAGAATTGATATCGCCAACCCGCAGGACTGCATCCCGGCCCTGGTGTGCAGCTTGTGGTGGGGGCTGTCGATGTTGTTGTAGTGCTTGTTATGGATGTGGTGGTGCTTGGTTCCGTTGATGTACTGGAGCTTGTCAAAATCTCTGTCGTAGAGTCTACGGAACTTGAACTTGAACTGCTTGTCGTAGATACAGTGGTGCTTGGTTCCGTTGATATACTAGAGCTTATGATAATCTCTATCGTAGAGTCTACGGAACTTGAACTTGAGCTGCTTGTCGTAGATGCAGTGGTACTTGGTTCCGTTGATATACTAGAGCTTGTGAAAATCTCTGTCGTAGAGTCTACGGAACTTGAACTTGAGCTGCTTGTTACTGCTGATGCCGAAGACGTGGTAGGAGTTTGGCTTATGGACTGTTGGGTAGAAGTCTGAATAGGCGTTGTAACTGCTGGGGAGCTGGAAGCACTAGAGGGCGCCGTAGTTGATGATGTGATTTTGGTACTAGACGACAGAGATGTTGTAGATGTACTTTTCTTCGACGTCGTACATGGCTGGGATAGATTAGTTACTTTCAAATTGTACTAGACCATAAATTGCTTACCAAATGTGTTTGTATACATGAACAAAGGGTGGATATCGTTGCGTATGGTTGAACTGTAGCCTTGGCCCATAATGAACTTGTCGCGTCTTTGGCTGAGGTCGTCGTCGAAGTCTTGCTTGTCGAAGTCTTGCTTGTCGAAGTCTTGCTTGTCGAAGTCTTGCTTGTCGATTTCTCGGCTCTTTTGGGGTATGATCCTTGGCGAGGGACTTTGTTTCTGGTTTCTTTGGCTTTAATAGAAACACAGGCTGGTGGAAATTTGGCTTGACAATATGCAACGGCAACAGGATAATTCTTGAGGGGGCTTAGATCCTTATAGATGCCAGTCGAGCAAACATTATCAGCACGTTCGTCGAGTGGTACTGCAAAGGCACACACAATCAGCGCGGAAATTGTGACCAAATTGAACCACATTTTGATAGGAATTAAGTTGGTAGAAATCTTTTCTTGGTGGAAGTTGTTACTTGATAGGAGTTGGTTAACGGGGGACTTTCAAGTTTATTATACTTCACTGCCCGTTCACAGACAGATCTGGTATAAGGAGACGGCTGTAGGGTGGGAAAGCTACTTCCCGGACTAACTAGGCTTTTCGAACATATGTAGTTTTCGGGATCTACTTAGCCATACCTCGTTAAGATAAGATTACCTTGTGGTATAGATTTAATAGCACATAAGTTTAGCTACATTAGTGCTGGTCTTCCGGCGGATATGAAAAGTGAGATTATATATTAGGGACGTATCTACTTGCCTCAGTCGTTGGCCTACCTACCTACTTATCTACGATTAAAGCAAATTTTCCTAAACACTTAAGACAACTTTGACATTTAACCTTCACATTTAAAATAATACACTGTAATTACCTTACGTGACTGTATCAATAAGCAGCTAGGTAGAAACCTGATATTTGCCACCATTTCTCTTATCTACCGCTAGGCAATGTAATAGTCTGGGACACTAGTTACAAGTTCGGCTTTAGTAGGTGATATGGGTAGCTACCTATACACAAAGATACGATATCATGCTAGATGGTGTTTGTAAATCTTAGGATCCAGACCATCCCCTGCTACCGCGTAAACACCATACGATATGGAATAGATATGTGGCCTTCAGATACGCTAGTCTAGATTAGGATAAATCCTATTCACTTGCCACCCCAGATATTCCCGCACTAGGCTTTCATGCAATATCGTCTAGCCGGATGTCTGCTTTCACGTGTAGAAAAGAGTGTTTAGACAGAGTGTCTATCATTGTTCCACTGTGTTATCTAGCTGCGAAGGACATACCCCGCCGCATTATTACACGTCAAAGTACCTTACAAGTATATAAGTCCAACGATTACACTGTGGTAGGCGATGGCGCACAGAAAACAATACTTATTCTACTTATCTTTTTATGGCTACATTGTGGCTGTGTCTACGTCCCGTCTAATGGTGCGTAGCTATATCCGACCAAGTAGCCGTGCTGTCATTGGCATATAAGACCGGCCGTAGGCGGACTGTGCTAAGAGCCGGGACAGATCGCACTATACGGGATCAACAACGGTAGTGGTGGGTGGTATACTAACGAGCTTACGAGATCAGCATTACTTTAGGGAGACGATATAAGCCATAATAAAGTCGGCCGCGAAACAATTGTAACTCCGGAGTCGAACTTAGAATCCGGAGGAGATTACCCGGAATATACAGATTTCCCATCCTAGAAACCTCATTTTCGATTTGATTTTTTCTCGCTTATTCTTATCGAGCAGGCCTTCTGACAGAATTCTAGTGCTTATAGAATCCAATTAGCCTTTGGGCGCCGCGACAAATTGCACCACTTCAGGTCTTCTAAGACAGAAAAACCAATTTTCGCCCTTCTTCTCATTGAATTTTGGTTTTTATGTACCCTTAATCTTTCCGCTTCGAAATCAACGTAGTTCCCTGTCGAATCGTTACTTGGGCTAAGTTACGCAAAAGTCTATGGCTCGTAGCACTCATTTGTGCTTCGGTCGGCTACGGATCGGACTTGATTAGACAACCAACAACAAACAATCATTAATTCTCACCCATTTTATAGGGTTTTCGCACCAAATTCAAAATGAAACATTATTGACAAGTATTTAATAAGGTAAAGGTAGGCGAAAATGCGAGCTTGCGAGTATCCTCTATTTCGTGTATCCGAAACAGAAAACTTGCAGATCGCGCCCTGAACAGAACATGAGGCCGGATCATAGTAGCGTGAGACCATGTGTTTATCCAATTCTACACTAATAGGAGCTTGCACAGCTGGTGAAGCATTATGTCTAGCTTTTACAGGAATTAAAAGCGCCATTGGCTTACTATTTTCCGGCTCCTCTGTTCTTGCGCCATTGAGGAGCACATTGAATATCTGGTTATGTGGTAAAATATTTGCCTAATCATGATTAGATTCATGTCGAATGTCATCTAGGTCTTCTGGGTGGCTCTGAGAGTGAGCGATTCACGACTTAGGTTGTATTGAGATTGTTTTTCTTGGAATTCTACAGCAGCTGAAGCAGGCATAGGCTGTTGAAAAGACAGGTTCGTATGCAAATCATTCAATTCACTGCCACTGGCCGGTGGTAGTGACAGGAGTGAAAAGTTGATACAATCCTGCTGTGAGACCAAAAATGATAGATCTGCTTCCAAAGTGCCCAAACTTGGAGGGCCATCGGTGGTTCTGGTACTACTAGAAATGTCTAGAGGAGGGGTTATATTCAATTGAAGGTCCAAAGGACCAGGGTCATTCTCACTAGTGAACATAGCTGCTAGAAATTCGTCAATGTCGTCGCTGAAACCTCCAAGATTGAGCCACGAGCGAATAATATCTTCATCGTCGCTAATTCTTTTCGCAAAAATAACCAGGACTAATGCAATCAGTAAAAGTGCTACTGACAGTTTTTGGACAAACAGTCTTGACATTCCGATAGTGATGAAATGGCAAGCAAAAGAGACCCAGCCGATTGTCTTGGTCAGGCTGTACAAACTCCGATTTGGTGGACGTGGATTTGTGAAAAAACGTTTCAGAAGAACTGTTCTTGGTAAACATATTGCCACAGTATAGCTGTCAGGTGTTGAACAGTACGTCTTCACCACTTCAGTCGAGGTTGCAACTACATTCTCAGCTCCCTCGTCGAGAGCTTTTATGTTCTGGCCAACCACAATTCGTCGCACAATCACAGACACGAGCATCGAAACTTCGTTGGCAAAACCACACCAGTCTCGAATGACAGCCGCGGCAGCCTTAATCGCTAATGTAGGAACCAATACCATGATTCCAAGCAGAAGTGTCCCAACTTGCCCCAAATTGCCCGTGTTGTTGCTTTGGACGCTCGAAATATGAAGTGTTGGCGAAGACCAAGTTAGGTTGCCACTTAGCCAACGAGAAAACCAGCCAGATATATCGGTGGCCATAATCCCATCAGTGATGTTATACACCACAAATCCGGGCAGAGACTTCACGCTGCGGTCCTGAGCAACGATGAAGCCCCCAAGTGAGGGTAGATACTCCGTATAACGGTTTCTGACAAGGCGGCCTAATGCAAGATTGAGCTCTTCCAAGCTTCAGAGCGTTAGGATGCCCAACGCATCGATCCGAAAAGCCGACCAATTTTTTAGTATGGGGTGTTACATCTTTTTTGGTTGAATGTGAAGGATTGAATAGTGAGGTGGCAGCGGTGCGAAGTTTTGCACGGCGTCGAGGTGCATGTGATTCTGGAAGAGGTCTCAGTCGATTTCAAATCTCCAGAATAGAAGGCGCGTTAGTGGCACGTCTTACTTACTTCGTGAGCTAACATATACGGTATCTTATTAGCTGCGGCCAGCCACAACTGTTTGTAGCCCCTGTAGTGGGTGGAACGCCAACTTTCTTCGTATGTTTAAAGATATATTGTTCCACTTCTACCACGTGTAAAAACATACGACTAGGTGCTATGGATAGAGGGGCTTGCTATCTAGATGTTTACTTTTAAAAGTCCTTAAAATATAACAAGAATACTAATATAATCGTACAAAGTTACTCTCAGCGTGAGAATAAACTAATTACTTAATCAATGGTTATTTAATTAAATCATGATTAAATAGATTAACTTAGATTAGGACCTTCGGGTGATTAAATAGATTAAGTAGCGTTGATTTAATCATATTATTTATAATAATAGTATATATACTAAAGTACTACTAATAAAGAGCAAGCGAAGTAATCGAGGAGCTTGCGACGAAGATTACGTAGTGAAGTTCTTTACTACAGTGGGTTCTGAAAATGCGAGGTTGACCCGAGGACCTATGCTAATTGGCCCCCGGGAGAACCCAGGGCCTATTCTGATTGGTAACCTAGGGCTCTTCTAATTGGCCACTGAAAAACAGCGCGCGGTGAGACGTATTCGGTAAGAAACCGGCAGAACGTAGAGTACGATCGCGACTAGGGAATACGGAGGTACTATCGCGCCCGCATCGAGCTAAAGTCGTATTCAAAACACACATGATTAGAGCATAGGATATCTAAGAGTTTCAGCTATATTTTGGTGTTCTCCCTATGCTTATGCGACGTCTGTAGCTAGAATAAAGTAGGTTAGAAGCGGCGTACGATTGCGACCGTGGTAGTGGTTTTGGTGCCTCGTATCTGTAAGGCACTTAGGCACCTATGCGGGGGTTCGGGGGCTGGCCCCCGAGATTAATAAAATTAATAACTAATTAATTAATAATAATAACTACGGGGGTTCGGGGGCTGGCCCCCGAGAGAGAATAAAGATTAATAATAATAATAATAACTAATTAATAACTACTAATTAATAACTAATTAATTAATAACTAACTAATTAATACTTAATTAATTAATACTTAATTAATTAATACTTAATTAATAATAATAACTACGGGGGTTCGGGGGCTAGCCCCCGAGAGAGAATAAAGATTAATAATAATAATAATAACTAATTAATAACTAATTAATTAATACTTAATTAATTAATACTTAATTAATAATAATAACTATAGGGGTTTAGGGGCTAGCCCTCGAGAGAGAATAAAGATTAATAATAATAATAATAACTACGGGGGTTTAGGGGCTAGCCCCCGAGAGAGAATAAAGATTAATAATAATAATAATAACTAATTAATTAATACTTAATTAATACTAACTAAGTAAGTATAACTAATTAATAAGTAACTAATTAATAAATAGCTAATTAATAGCTAATTAGTAAATAACTAATAAATAACTAATAAATAAATAACTAATAAATAAATAACTAATAAATAAATACCTAATTAATAAATAACTAATTAATAACTACTATTTAATAACTATTAATTAATAAATAACTAATTTATAAATAACTAATTAATAAGTAACTAATTAATAAATAGCTAATTAATAGTAAATTAATAACGAGTAATTAAAAACTATTAAGTAAATAACTAATTAGTAAATAATTAATAAATAACTAATTAATAACTACTATTTAATAACTACTATTTAATAACTACTAATTAATAACTACTAATTAATAGATAACTAGATAATAGCTAATTAATAACTAATTAGTATCTATTTAATAACTACTAATTAAGTAATAACTAATTAATAACTATTAATTAATAAATAACTAATTAATAAATAAATAGCTAATTAAGTAAATAAATAATTAATAACTAATTAATAGCTAATTAGTAATTAATTAATAACTAATTAATAGCTATAACTATACTTAAAACGTATATAGTTAAAGTATAGAATATTTAAGAGTTTTAGCTATATTTTAGTATTCTCTCTATACTTATATAACGTTTATAACTAGAATAAGGTAGGTTAGAAGCTTATAAACGTTATAGTTACTACTTATACTATATAGCTTAGTTAGTATCTAGAGGTAAGAATACTAATATATATATATTTTATAATAGTATTTAATATATAAACTACTTCTTAAGTATAGCGAGCTATAAAGGTTCGAGGGCTAGCCTCTAAGATTAATAAAATTAATAACTAATTAATAAACTAATTAATATAAAATTAATTACTAATTAATAACTAATTAATAACTAATTAACTAGAGGGCTTCGAGGGCTAGCTTCCGAGATTAATAATTAATTAATAAACTAATTAACTAACTAATTAATTAAATAATTAATAACTAATTAATAACTAATTAATAATATTATAATTAATTAGTTAAAGGTTAATTAGAATATTATTAAAAGGAATAAAGTAAAATAAATTTAAATTAGAAGAATAGTTACTAGATTTAATTAAAAGTTAATTAATATAACTTTTAATAATAAATAACTAATAATTACTTAAATAAAGAATACTTAATATACCTCTTATTAAAGAATATTTAATAAGATCTTAATTAAAAGTTATTTAANCCTAGGTATCTCGTATAGTTAGAGAACCTTATAAAAGGTAAATAAATAGCCTTATAAATAAGGAATATTCCTAAGGTATAGGAATGTTCCTATAGTAAAACAGTTTATTATTATACTTTTCTTATCTAAGAATGTTCCTATAGCTTTAAAATATTAGTAAATTATTATATAATATATTATTTAGTATAGAGCTAGGCCGTAACTTATTCCTACTCTATAGGAACGTTTCTAGTAAAGATAACTAAGATATATAAAGTATAGGGGTTCTTACTTAGCCCCTATATAGTATACCGAGTACCCTTCGAGACCTCGGTCCGATAGTTCGAGGCTCGGCCCGTATTAATTAATTTAATTAGATTATATAATTAATTAAGTAATTAATTAAGATTAGAAGGTCTAGTTAATTAGAATAACTAAGATTAAGAGGCTATTAGTTAATCTATTCTAATTATTTCTCACGCTAGTTACTCTACCTAAAGAAAGGATACTAAAAGGGTTATATTAGGCTTAATTATAAATTAAAAAAAGAAGAACGGGTATATAATACTCGACTAACTAGTAGTATAAACATTACTATATTTAGTTATATAAAAAAACGGTAATTAACTAAGATACCCTTTAATAGATTAGCGTATAACTAAGCTACCCCTTAATATATACCCTATAATTATAGGCGAGAAACAAGGGTATTTCGGTTATAAAACAAAGGGTATCTTACTTAATTATATATTAGATTTTATAAAAGTACTATAAGTATTTAATATAAATTAGATAGTATTCTATCTTAAGGTCGGATTTACCTAGGAGTTTTACTCTATACTATAAGTATATATATATACTAGTACTATATTAAGGGCTAGGGCTATTACTTAGAATAATACTAACTAGGATAAGAATATTACTTAGGAAGAAGATATTACTAAGGGTAATATTACCTAGGAATAAGTAATAAAGGCTAATTCAAGTAGAATTACTTTAATTATAAACAAAAAACGAAAGAGTAAAAATCTGAAAATTTGTTAACTATTACTAAATTCTACTAGAGGTAGTTTATAAAGTCGAAAGTAGGTAGTATAAATGTTGGAAATAGTGAATAGCCCGGAGGTTATAATTCACTATATGTTTGTGTCAGTCACATGCCAACTTGCTAGCTCCGCTCAATGCGGACTAGCGTGGCCTAGCGTGGCCAGCTCCTAGTATAAATAGTCAGGGCCTCTTAGCACTTAGTCAATTGAAGAGTTTTCCGCCCAGATTCCTGACAACAGGTTATGAGCCCGGGTTAGTGCTTTGCGCACCTCCCACCAAATCGGTTGTTATTATCCTTATTAAGGACAGGATTCAGGCACTAAGGAGCCTTCCCGTTTCTGCGACGTAACCGCGGCGGTCTAGTTCCAAAGGAAGTGGACCGGGGCCTTTCTATTTCGTCAGAGCAAGTGCCAGTGCCAGTGCGAGTGCGAGTGCCAGAAGCCGAGTTCGAGCCAGAGCCAGAGCCAGAGCCAGAGCCAGAGCCAGAAGCCAGAACGGCTAGATCTGTCCATTTCAAGCCCTCTTATTGAGGCACGTCCTAATTTGGACATTCAAGTCCTCGTATAGAGGCACGTCATTCGACATATCTTAGCAGCCATCTATCAAAGAAGCTGCCCCCGGCGAATTCGGAACACACGAAGAACGCCAAAACCAAATCCCACTCAACTCGTCCAAATCGGTATTCAGTACGTCGGTACACCAAATCGGACACGCCATCGAAAGCACACATTCACCTACTAAGCGTAGGCGTGCAGGCACAATAATAAGGAAGTGGGAAGTCAAGTCAACTCGGTATCGCTTAGAGAAGCATACTCACAACGACAAGTCAACTCTACAAGCCACGAGTCAAAAGAACCCGAGTCAACCAACTCTCAGCAACCCACGAATCACAGTATACTTCAAGGAAGGGGTGATTACGGATCAAATGGATCAAGATTACGAATCAAGGGTGAATGGAAAGAGGGAAAAGGGGTGACGGAACAGGGGTGTAGCAAGGAGTTTGTTTTTCTCTTCTTTGCAAGTGGTCATATAACTGAAGGGGTGTGTTGGAAATAGTGAATAGCCCGGAGGTTATGATTCACTATATGTTTGTGTCAGTCACATGCCAACTTGCTAGCTCCGCTCAATGCGGACTAGCGTGGCCTAGCGTGGCCAGCTCCTAGCATAAATAGTCANATAAAGTTATTAATTTAAGTTTTTAATTAATTATTACCTATTCTACTATATAAATCTAATAAATAGCGAGAGTAATAATACTAAACCTAATTAAAAGTGACTAATATACCCCTATTTTACGACCGAGGTACCCCTATAATTAAGGGGTACATAGTAAGGGGTATCTCAGTTATACACCTATTTATTAAGGGGCATCTGAGGTACTTGTAATAAACCAAGGGGTATCTCAGTCAATTACCGATGAAAAAAAGATATTGTCTCTGTGTTTTCACCGATTACGGTACATTTTTGCACTCAAAGCCCATGAAAGCATGGAGTTCTTTTGGATCGCTTAATTTTCTTGGCATCTAGTCGCAAAAAGGAGATACATGTCGGAAAATACAATTATTTCACTTGGGGTACTACAAGTGGAGGAAGGAAGAAAAAGAAACATTATCCTAGCTATCCTTCCTAAGGGGTTGTTAATAACCTAACCGTTTTGAGCACTTTGCTCCAAGGTGCACTCGAACGCACTACCTTCGCTAGTATGGAAGGAAGAAGCGATTGAAACAGCCAACTATTTTTTAATTTCTTTCGCAATTATGTCTTGAAATTAGGGGGCTCGCCCTGTTTCTGCCGTGGAAACAAACCATGGATATCATTGGACCACGATCCTAGTATCACCTCCTCCAATCAATCTACATATCTTCGTCAGCCCTTGATCTCGTCCGCAGAATCGGAATTGTTCTTTCGAAATCTGCGCTGCCCTCCAAAATGGAAAGAAGATTAAGTCCTCTCTGGTCTGTAACTATTAACTTCAACTGTAGCATTGTTTATTTGGTGAGCCGTAATGGGAATTGATACTTTCTGACTGGAGACATAGAGGGCCCCGGGGAAGTAGTTGCATCGGTAAGAATTCCTGCAGATGGTGTTACATTCAACTGCTTATCCTGGCCGCTGCGGCCACAAACGCACTAGACCGTACAGAATTAAGCGACCCAATTAATGCCGATTGGTTTGTGAGTAGTAACAAAGTATACTTTAGGTTTTAAAAAGCTATCAAAACAGGGCCTCTATTATACAGCAAGATATAGTAATTAGTATATCCCTACGTGAGAAAGTGTCGTATACTTACTTTTCAGTTTTTATTAGCAATTATAAGCCTCATAGGTAACTATTTTTTAAACGCGATCTCTTGTAGAAACTAGCGCCACTGTTCTCATTGGTACAAAGAGTGTTTCGGTTTCACCTAAGCGTGGGATATCTAGACGATAGATTCCTATATATTTCGCATGTGGTTATGCATTCTTAGGCACGTGGAATCATATACGATTGAAGTTATTTCAAAGTTTGGTGTTCCCCCGCATCGCACAGACCACTACCACCCCCTTCGTTTCTGGCCCAGATGGGGGGATAATGTGGTCGACTGAGTAGTTGTCCTCACCCGTAAACAGCTGTTTCATTAAGTTGATTCGCGCAAGGATGGAGGGCGGAAGAAAGAGGCATACAATCAACGAGTGATTATATAACGCAAGTAAGGCAGCGTTATCTCTAAGGTTTATAAGTACTTAACCAAGAAGGGAGACTCAGTATAATAGAAACCCTTGTTGATTAACATTCTTAGACAGTATAATTACCGGATAACACTGGTTGGCACTATTTTCAAACCTAAAAGACTCTCAAACTGGAATAAAAGCTGGGAGTTTAGCTTCTTAGCGAAATTATTAGCATATAACCGAATAACATAATTGGACTACTCATTGATCTAGCCCGTGCCAAGGTAGAAATATAGGACCATTCTAAGAACGGTGGTTCCCAAAAGTAAACTTTCGATCAATTTTGTTTTTTTCTTTACTGGTCTGGCGAGAATTGACCCCAAAGGCCCTCCCACAATACCTAAGTTAACGCCCAACTCTCAAATATATTTCCAGCAGTAGCACAAATCTGAAAATATAGGGACAGACTAAAAGTTATCTACTAGAAGTTTAGAATCGAATGAACTTATGGATTTCCTTCCAGAAACTCTTCCTGGTTGAACGCAAATACTACTATGGCACCTAGTGCGAGTAAATGAATGACCTGAAGCGAAGTAATAAAGTGTACTGGGAAAATTAGACACGTCCTAACATAATGTTTAATTTATAGAAACAGAGCAATCAGGAGTGACACAGAACAATATAAAGCCACAGGACAATTTTACGGAATAACAGCACCACCCCGATTGAGAGCGATCAGCGGTGCAGCTACGACAGAAAGCACAAGGAGACATCCGAGCATTTTGAGTTTTTTCTTTCTTAATACGCGAGCCCTGTGGTGTTATCTTACATCAATATGGCGTAGACTTTAGAAGAGCGCGAACTTTCTAGATCTAGAACAAGAACCTAACTGTCGTAATCATCAGTAGATTCTTAAGAGGAAAGTACTTCGGTGGTTAGCATTTCAAAAGCTGTTGGAATAGGGGAGGTCATACATATGCTGATTTATCCTGCTGGCAATTAAAGATCCTAGCGCCCCGTCTAGCATGCTGTGTCCTTCTAGTAACGGCATGAATGTTTCTCTAACCCGCTAGATGACTAAGTGGTATAACATCTGCCTTTGTTAACAACTATTTGCGAACCCAAGCCAACACTTTCTGGATTCCCATTTAGAATAAAAGTTGCTAGCAGACCTAACCCAGAATTTCCCATCCCCACTAGAATCTGAGATAGGCAGAGCTGCCACAGGAATGCGCTTGCACAACTATTGAATAGTGAGAGTGAATCTAGATAGACAATATTGTATACAAACATCAAGATCAATCATACTGCCAGAACCAATAAGCCTCCAAGAGTCATCGGCTTCTACCCATATATATTCGCTGAATAGGCGTACTATCGTGGGTAAGCCATGATATCCTACCGTAAAAGAGCGACGTATATTACTAGCGGTTGAAATGCCGATTTGTCAATGGAGCTGAAAAGAACGATCCATACTACTGTTCAGAGTTAGTGAAGATTCAAGGCTGGGATAGAAGGGAGAGCTTGTTTCTGAAATGGTTTATAATATTAGAATCAGATTATCTCTTGTTGCGGGTGGTCATACTGATACATCCTCTATACATTCTCAGCATGTATGCCAAGTAAAAGCTCAAGATAAACGTGCTGCTGTAGCGTTAGATCTACAATTAATTGAGCCTTTGAGGCTTAATAGATACTATCCTACCTAAGGAGCAAGCCAGGTCCTACTAGTAGTAGCAGAGCTATAGAGCTTTCGTGATTAAGACAGGGGCCTTCGCTAGCTTGCTCAGCGACATTGTCATTGTCAGAGTAGCTTACAGCCCCTGAATTAGCCTCTAGCAAATTGGTGATTTCGCTCGTATAGTGGTTAGAGCTCATACTTACTATACTATTAATGGAAAGAATACTCCAGAGCAGGGTGAAATGTTAAATCAGGCTGTATCTGCCTAACAAACCAGACGTACGCACGAATTAAGTTATTCCCCTCTGCACCTACTACATTCAGTGGGACACAGTAGTGGTAGAACATAGACAAAAGTAGAAATCACCTACAGTGAGTAACCTGTCCTGTGATACCACGTGGGGGTGAGATTTACATGACGTGGGTTTTAAATACTCTGAAACAGCGCTAGTCCTAGTGGGTGCTTCTATTCCGTCAACGTTTTTAGTGCGGCGCTAGCAGGGGACCCCTGCAGGGCCCCTGCCCTAATATAAGTGAATCATAAATCGATTCACTTAACATAGTATCTATAGTAACTATTAACTAATTACCTAATATATATACTTTTAAAGCTAGTAATAGTTGTAAAGTCAGTAGTTTAATATATATTTATAAAATTTAGGGGAAACTACTACAAACTCTATTAAAGAGGGGTTATTTCCTAAATTATCTAT
The DNA here is from genome assembly GCA_900184765.1 of Hymenoscyphus fraxineus. NCBI lineage: Eukaryota > Fungi > Ascomycota > Leotiomycetes > Helotiales > Helotiaceae > Hymenoscyphus > Hymenoscyphus fraxineus. The sequence continues at coordinate 59,271 of LT855422.1, forward strand.
AGTAATTACTAATCTTCCCGCTATTTTACTAGTAAAACTTAAACTTATTTTAGTTACAAATAGGACAAAACCGCTTCTATTCGATTAAGTAGGTTATTTACCTTAATTATACCCCTCTAACCTAGACTACTAGCCCTAACCCTAACTCCTAACTACTAACCCTAACTCCTAACCCTAACTCCTAACTACTAACCAGCGTATTTTATATACTAAACTATATACCGTACGTATAATTATATAACAAACAATATCCGTATAAGAACAAGCGTCGATTTAGGCATTTAAAGTCCTTTGAAACCCGCCAAGTTCCTACTTATTCGTTAGCGATATTCTACTTAATATAGCTTTAATATTAGTTACAGAAGGACTTATTAATCTACGAGAAATTGCTTAGTTCAGATCCAGATCACTCCTCTTTCGTATTAGGTACGATAACAACGATAGAATCACACTTTCAAAAGCTCTTTTTGATCAATACTAGCCATTTGTTTTAAATGTTTTGTCTCGTACAAATAATCGTCCACTTCGTAATTCGTACAGGACTGAGACGTATCGCTGTTGTCTAGGTAGAAAGTCTGACGCTTCAAAATGAGCTTCTAAAGATAGGAGAGATTAGCCAGCTACTAGGACCTACACTGCCCACGGCTCGTCAGCTTTTCCCAAAGAAGTAGGGGGGTTTGTATGGGGGTTTGGGGGTTACGATACTTGGTTTGGGTCTATTGGTTTGCGAGTCTTTTTGTGTGCTTTGGTTTTGCTTTGCAGGTTATTTTGGTGGAGTTTTGGTGCTGTTGTTCTAGTACCGTACGGAAGTGGAAGTGGAAGTGGAAGTGGAAGTGGGAGTGGGATTAGTCTTGTTTAGTACTGTTTGTTGTTTATTCCTTGATTCCCCGAGTTTACCTACGAATTCACTATGAAATAAATGAGTGAATCGAATAATCGAAAATACAGGGGCCCTTGCTAGTGCCGACGCCACTTTACAGGGATCTATTTGAAAACGTTGACGGAATAGTCATACTCGTCCTAGTGCATAGTGAGTGAATATCAAAATCCAGCAGCATCCAATTTAGACTTGATTCTTGATTCTGAGATAGCCTTGTAAGGAAGTTAGCAGCTACAGACAGGTCCCTAACCCAGTTATCATTCAGCGCTAGCAAACATCAACCATCCCGAATGTATCTTCGAAAAGCAACAACAAGAGAGCTCCACAGGCTCGCAACTATCACCGTAACCTCACTCAAAGATGACCCGGTATTTGATTTCATGTGGCGATACCGCCATTCATTCCCAGAAGATACATTCTTCTTTTGGCAACAAACTCTCCAGTCATGGTTGTACGACAAGAAAAAAACATGCATTGTGATGGTATTAGACGAGAAAGATAACGGTCTCGACAGGAAAGAAGATATCCTTCCAGATACCATCATCTCCTACGCAGTATGGGTACGTTGAGGCCATTCGAAAGAAGCTCGGGAGGGGAAAAAACACATATTCCAACATGATTGATCATGATTGTGAGTATAGTTTTCAAAATTGATCATAGCTCGCTTTTATCAAACACATCCTTCTTCGCACCTCATCGCTTTCGCATTCATTTTCTGCTACTCAGAACTAATCGTTGGTAGCGGCAACCACAAGTGTACAAATATGGTCAACGTCGCGAAAATACAAACGCAGAGATGCGGACTATGCACGTCTAGAAGCTCTGGATAAGATGGTCCTTGATGTCGAAAACTCATTTTGAAAGGGCTTCCCAGAAAGATGGCTTTTGGAATTGATGGTTACTCACGTGGATTTTCGGCGTCGAGGTGCTGCAACAGCTCTTCTGAAATGGGGAATAGAAGAAGCTGACAGGGAGAAGATTCCTTGCAAGGTTGAAGGAAGTCCTATGGGGAGACTGCTATACAAATCGCAAGGGTTCAAAGATTTAGGGCCTTTTGTTATAAAATTTAATAGCCAGAAAGAATCGATTATCATTTAAGCAATAAAACGAGATACTTAGAGTTTAGTAGTGAGTATCCCCTGCCATGATGATTACAGTCTACAGGATTCCGCTAATGTTGGTTCTAGTGAGTCTACTTGCGAATGGCTCTGGAGTTCAGCTTCTTGTAGGGGTATGGAGAAGGCAAAAGTAATCTAGATTTGAATGAATGACTTCTACTCTCTGCTCTGTAGACAATCTGTTTCTTCAAACAGCAGGTTTAAATCTGTTACTTTTGCCCTTATATATTGTCTACCTCATTAATTTATGCGCTGTGATTAATATCGTTATTATAGCCTTAAGTATTCACGAATTTTAACTTCAGGTTTAATTTTAACTCTATCAGTAATTTACTATTAGGTATTATAAAGACTAGATAGTTCTACCTAGTGCCATACTTCAGAGCTCCTCTCATGGTTTCGGGGTCAGGAATTTATTCTTCTAGAATCGGATTAGTTCTTAGATAAGAAAAGGGCGATCCATCATAGACAATCTTGGACATCTAACAATTGGAGATGGCAAAAATGGTGCTTGGAGAAGTATTTAATCTGTAAATAAGATTTGTAGCGAAGACTGCTACTCTTTTGGCCTAACCCCTCTCACCCCTAAGGGCATCCCCTCCCCCCAGGTACATCTATTTTCAATCCCAAGGGGCAAGGAACTGATCCCAATTTTGCAATTAAGCAAGAGAAAAGGGCACAAAATAATATATATAGAATGTGGAAAATTCCATTTATCTTAATCCCTGGTACACAAAGGAGACTGTCGCAGTTTTGCCAATTGGGGCAAGATACTTTGGACTTACGAATGATCACCTAGAGCTGCAAGCAAGATTGGAGAAGAAACAAAAGCTTATCCAACTTGAAGTGTACATGAACATCCGATTCAACGACCCAGGTGGATATTTCTGGGTTGCTATATAGGCGGTATAAGGCACCTAGTACCACTGCCATAAGTCTCGCCAGCAAATGAAAAGACAGCAAAGGTTTCTTTGGTGGAAATATCTTGTCACTTTCCTCTCAATATTTATACATTTACTTGGTAGTCGAATTTCGGCGTTGAAAATACGTTCGTCCGCTCACTACTCATTGCTTTTGGATTACATCAGTCATCTACTCCTCTGTAGACTGAACTCAGAGGCCACTGTCTGGTCCATATATTCATTCCAATCTTATTACCACTCGTCACTGGCAGCCCCGCATGTAATGTAGCATGGTCCCCCGTCCCATCTCCCGCCAGATTCTGCCAAAACACCGCATTTCCAGACACCGGCCGAAACGTGACACCATTCTCCCACGGTTCGTCACAATCAATGTACTCACACCAGCGTTCCTCTCTCGGCGCATCCAGCAGAGGAAAATTGGTTCCCCCACCAGTAATATTCGACACGGCGATATATGCGAAGAAGGAGGTCTCTCGATTCCCTCCTACCTCCGCCGTCTTTAGCGATTCGGCCTCGAACCAATCGGTATGGGGTTGGTATTTCTCGCCGGTTCCGTATTTGACAAGCTGGAGGGACTCTAAATGGGAACGTGGGATGTCGAATCCCTGGAAAGAGAGGGCTCGATTCTCGATACAGCGTACGATATCGTCTCGAGGAACGGATGCTGATTGTGAGGTTCGTGTTTGGCGTTGGGCTTTGGTGCCAGTTTCATCGGCGACCGAGGATCGTGTAAATGAACTCTTGCTTTAGGAATTTAGCTCCCAATTCAAAATGACAAAGTATGGAGTGGTGAAGGCATACGTGAGCTCTTGGACGTGCTGCCTTTCCTTTTCTGTCACGAAATCCGATATATAGATTACTAGCGGCCTTTTCGAAAGCACATGGATACGGTATGGTGGATCTTCACAAGGAGTGGATTGAAGGGCGGTCTGCTTTGATGTGCTCGCTGTAACTAACACAGCATTGACTAGCAGGCTGATTACCGCAATGGCAGACAGATGTGGAATTCGAGGCATCTTGAGGTTGAAAATAGGACGCTTTGTGGAAGAATGGCGGGGTACGATGCGTTGATACGAAATTTGAGCTGAAGCTCATGAGAGCATCTCCACATGTTCGGCCAAGTCAACCTGAGGCACGGGAATCCTTGCAGGTGTCATGTTTCAGAAGATGCGATGGCATCATGGCATCCATGGGACGAAGCGTTTCTAATATAGACATGGGAGACGATTGGTAACATGGTGGAATTGAAGGGGGATTTCAGGGGTTCGTGGCTTCAAAATACGCATGGTACCAGGTACCAGGTCCTGTGCACACGCTGTAATTGGGCAAACCATTCAGGTTTTGACCATCTAACGAAGCTTGTTTTTAGCGATCATCCCTTTTCTCTAGCGACAGCACAACGACGTTGTAGAACTCAGATATTTTCATTCCATCACGACTTCATATCTCACAATCAATTGAAACTCAAATGCAGTCTTACTTCTTACTACTTGCTCCAAGTTATTTTACAGCGACGTTAACTCGCTAGGAATATGTGAAAAGCGTAAAATTACAAGGAATACATGGAAAAGAAGGTGATGTGTTAGTAGCTCATAAGTCCTATAAGATATGGAATATAGATCTTAAGAAAGCTTATTAAAAGTAGTACGATTACCTATAGTTATAGCAGTATAACTTCCACTTTAGGAAGTAGGACTATGAACTAATTCCAGCTATTGAAATTAGCTAAATACGTAAGCGATTTCCAGTCTTGTTTTTAGTATAAGTAGTATAAACTTATAAATTATAAAGAGAGGTATAAACCTCCAAAGCCCGAATATAATAATGAAACTAAATAACAGATTATAGTATTCTACTCTTTACCTACCTTAGAGGAGAAAGCGGAGATTTTCTAGGTATTTAGTAAAACTATCATAAGATGATCTTATACTGTAAACCACTGGTTAGACAATAGCTAAATGAAAGGAAGGAAGTTCTTTGAAATTGCTTTTGTTATCTAAACAATACCACTGCCAGTCTTTAATGGGACAATAGATTCTTCCGACCAAGCGACAAAGCGAGTCACAAACAGAAAATTACATTGTGTACAAATAAAATCCCACATCCAGAGATATCCCCCATCATATCCCACAAGCAACAACATCAACAACATAACTCCACAAATCCAACCATCAAATCATCCAGACACCCCAAAAAACAAAAAAAAAAAAAAAANGAAACAATACCACAAGGATACCAAAAAAAGCGACCACACCTCAGGTCTAGCCTGGCACGTGCCCTCCGAAATCTTTACAGTAAACAAGCAGCTTTCCACCGAAGCCCTCGAAGCATTCCACAAAGAAAACACCTTGGTCCACCTCTCCACCAACGACTGCGACTTCATCAATAGGTATGTCGGGAAAGTGATCCCTTTGCTGGTTATTGGCGAGAGGGAAGAAGAACCATACGTGGTAGGTAGGGAGGATCCCAGCCTTCCGTCTACGGCGCTACATATTTATCTCGAGCACGGGGAGAAGGAGGATGGTGAGGTGTTGGATGATGAGGATGAGGAGGAGGATTATAGTCTGGAAGCATACGGTATTACACAAGATATGGTTGATGAGTATTATTTCGGTGTTGGGACCACCGGTGATGATGAATCCACCGATGAGGAATCCACCGATGAGGAATCCACCGATGAGGAATCCACCGATGAGGAATCCACCGATGAGGAATCCACCGATGAGGAATCCACCGATGAGGAAGAAGACGTCGAAGAAGGCGGCGTCAAACAAGTCAGAACCCGAAAACCGCAAGCTTGTACAAATGATGAAGACCGTCATAAACACCGTCACAACGTCCTCTTCTCAGCAAGATACTTGCAAAGATTCGTCCAACTCGTCAACGCAGTATACAGTTCAAGCAGCGAGAACAGCGCGCACGGAGCACCAGCAATCTGTGGGATAACATTCGACTTCAAGGCATCCGGAAATCAATATGCCCAAGATATCGGTCTGGCAAAGAAGATGGCCGAGGGCTTATACGGTCTTCGATATGGCTGCATCAATGAACAATACCGACAACCCAAATTCTACCCCTTGGAGATCCGTATGGATGGTCTGGACTCTGACACCGAGCAAAGACTCCAAGAAGCTTCCAATCTACCTCCCTGGAATCCAAACCAGTCACGGGAAGAGGCGCAACGGCTAAAGCTTCAAGGGGATCTTTTGCAAAAGCAGAATAGACATATCGATGCACGCTCCACATACATCATAGCTGGTTTAATGATGTCTGCGTGGGGCTTTGACCGACTTCGAGGGAAGAATGAGCATCGCCATTTTGGGAAATCGGGTGGGAATGCTAGTAAGGGTACTACCACCTTGGCTGGAATCTGGTTGGGAGCCTCTAGATCCCTCAAGGTACTCGGTCAAGGGACCAACGGAACCTGCCTGCACAAATCGCAGCTCATCCACCCCTCTCGAGATCCTTATAAGGATACTTATCTTGATAAGAAGGAGTACCTTGACAAAGAGGGCAACCTTGACGAGGAGAGATACCTTCGAGCAAAGTACTGTGAAGAGAAGTGCGCCCTCGAGGCCAAGGATTCCGAAGAGACGGTTGAACGGAGGCTTCTAAAAAAGGTTTTCAAAGGGACATGTAAACCATCGCTGGATCAGGTCTGCCACTCCTGCAAGAAGCAGCTATGGTGGAGTTACAATCGAGCGTGCGCAGCGAAGACGATCATCCGTCGCATCCATGTCCCTACCGGATTTGCACAGAATCCCGTGCGTTTCTTTGCCGAGGTAGCCCATCCACAATACCGCAAAGCAGAAGAGGCATACATGGACTACTGTCGCGAACGTATCGAGCATGGAGAGGTCAACGAGGCCAAAGAGATGTTGAAGTTTGTCTTGGGCAGTTGGAAGTTGGCCGAGTCTATGCAGCTTCAGGAGATGCTTGCCGACATTGTCTCTCGCTTTCCCGACCTCCGCACAAGACGTCGAGCAAAAAGGGCTGAGCGAAAAGAAGTCCAGAACCTGGAGCCAAAGCAGACTGACGTTACGATGGGAGCCATGCCCGAAGACGCTTTCCCAGTGGAACTCTTTGAGGTATAGCACTTCTGCCCTGATTGTGTTAGGATTAAAGTTCCCTCCTTATTTCGACACTTGTAAACTAATATGTATAAAGCGTAACGTACTTTAATTCCTAAGCTTCTCCAAAATCCCCTGAAAACCAACCTTAAATCAATTCCCCAGCTCTATAGAACCCCTATAAATGTAATTTAGTAAAGTACAATTGTTTCCCGCTCGTTGTTTCGTCTGTTACATAGTGCGTTTGAATGGGATAATCTGTATATGAATCCAAGTGTACGGGTACGTAGTAAATTAAAGTATTTCTTAACTGTCCTAATAAATGGACAAAGTAAATTAAAGTATTTCTTAACTGTCCCAATGAATCGACAAAGAAATATGAAAAGTAAACATCCTACAAAGTGAAGTAAATATATGACTCGAAATTATATACAGTTGGTCAAAGAGTCGTTGAGGTGGAAGAAACTCGTCACTTTTCGAAAACTAAACAATTGACCCAGCAAAACTATAAAAGTCATCAGTCACTCGAAACTGTATGAACCTCCAGCAGCTGCTTCGTCAGAAGCAACCACAACTTCAACTCGTATTCTGCAGCAAAAGACTTTTTAGCAATAATCCATACACACATGACAAGGAAGATGAAGAATACGTCCATTTTGACAATTTCAACTTCTTTCTTTGGATTTCATTTCATTTCTGCTCATGCTACTGATTATGAAAAAAGGGCCTCCATGTTAGCCTCCATCAAAGCAAAAGAAATGCGAGAGAAATAAGGGACGCTGGAAGATAAAATCACCGCCCAAAGGCCTTGTGTGATACTTGCGAAGGTCCCACCATCATCCCCCCAAAAGCAAAGTCATCCCCATTATAATCACGACGAATCTAGAACTCTTCCTCGCCCGTTGTTTGGTAAATGTGTCGACTTCTCGTAGGATCTTTACGCATGGTTTGGCCAGAACCCGTGAAGCCCACTGTCATCCAGTTAGCATCATTCGCGAAGAGGGGAGGGGCCACGTGCCTCGACCATGAACGCCTTCTGGTGTACGGAACATGCTATCCTTCTTGCCGGCCTTGCCGAATTTGCCCTTGGCGGCAAAGTCCTGCCACTTGTTCTTGCCAGCTTCCAATTCCTTATTTGCCTTGATCTTCTTGGGGACTTTGGCGGGCCGTACGGGGCCATCACTAACCTTACTGGGCTCGCGCTTGGTCTGTTGCGCGAGCTCGGGATTGATGTCGGGTGCGGCCGAGATGACATTCGCCGGCGTGGCAGGAGGTGCTGGAATCGAGGCTGCGACTGGTGTTCCATCAGCTTTGCGCTTGTTGGGGTTCACAATGGGTTTGATATCCTTGGCTCGCAGCGTCTCGGTGGTATCGTAGCTCTTGAATTTGACAATGTACACCGGCGCCGTCGAGGAACCCGTGATGGAGGTGATGCGCGCGGGATAGAAGCCTTTGTCCCCCGAGTGCCACTTTGCCAGTACGGTGTCGTTGACGGAGAATTTGGTTGGGACATCTGTATCGTCGGACGCGATGGGGGCTGCGACTGCGACTGCGGCGTTCTTCTTGAAGGCGGGGTGATTCTCTCGCGACCATTTCTCCTTCACGGCCGGCTCGGACTTTTTGGGTCCAGCGGCCGCTGCTGCTACTGGCACTGAAGAGGGCTTTAGTTCTGCGATCGAGGCTTCGGTGAGGGAGATGACTTGTTCGATTTCAGTCTTTAATTCCTGAAGCTCTGCGCTCTCGGGGTCTGCCTGGAGGCCGAGTTGGATGGTTTCCAACTGCATGAGGTAGAGGTTAGCGATGGGCCATTGCAACGACGATCTTAGGGATTGTAGGAAGAGAACCCTATTGCTAGGGCTAGGGCTGGGGCTGGAACTGTACGAACCTGTAGTTTATATTCCTTAATCTCATTTTCCAAGGCTGCGATTTCACTACTTCTACTCATCGTGATTAGGTCTTCTGCTTTGGCGCCACCTGGGTCGGATCGGATGATGATAAGGTCGCAGGTCGCTAGTCGCTACAGGCGCAAGAGAATGGCAGATGGGAGAAAGGGAAGATGTTAAAGAATGGACAGAAGGATTTCGTGACTTTTGTGGTTGCGACTGCGATTGCGACTCTGGGATGGTGTCCGATTGAGTACGCAGCGTAATTTTGGGGGAGTTGAGGTTGGAGCTGCAGTGCTGGGTGAGGGTATGAATAGTCGGAAACAGAAACAGTCTAGTTATGACGCTGCCTATCATGGGTGAACCTGGGTTTGGAGTGGGGTTTAGTAAGCAAGGCTGTCGCTTTCAATATCAACGCCACGCAGCTTTGGCGGGCGAGGCTGGCCACTTATTGTGGGTGCGTGGGGCTTAGTAAGAAAGGCTGGCTGTCTCTATCAATTCCAATGCCACGCTGAGCCACTCAGGCTGGGACGTCTGGCACAGCTGGCACGGCTGGCCACCCCAGCCTTAAGCTAAGGTCATCTCAAGTACTTCACCACCCACCATCTTGTCAAGAAACATCTCCCAGCAACAACAACCTACTCGATTCTCCACCATGCAGGGCTTCAATATGGGACGTTATGTCCCGCCAGACCAAGAAGGCATCATGAGTGGGAACCAGCTTCACGGCAAGAATGCACTGGGAGCTCGCGCCAACAAAATCGGCCAAGGGATTCTGACGGTACGCTTCGAAATGCCATATCCCATCTGGTGTACCACATGTCCCAAGCCCTCCATCATCGGCCAGGGGGTGCGTTTCAATGCGGAGAAGAAAAAAGTGGGAAACTACTTCTCATCGCCCATCTACAGTTTTCGGATGAAGCATGTTGCCTGTGGTGGTTGGATTGAGATCCGTACAGATCCAAAGAATACGGCCTATGTCGTCACCGAGGGCGCACGAAAGAGAGATCTGGGAGAGGACAAGGTGATGGACGGTGATGTGAAAATCATGACCCAGGCAGAGCGAGAAGCCATGAGAGACAATGCTTTTGCCGCGCTGGAAGGCAAGGTCGAAGACAAGAAGAGGCTGGAGTACAGCAAGAAGAGACTGGAAGAGTTACAAGACCTGTCGGAGCAGCAGTGGGAAGATCCTTATGAGCAAAATCGAAGACTACGCAAATCTTTTCGCGCTGGTAGGAAGGAGAGGGAAGCCGCCGCCGGTGTGACGGCCGCTTTGCAAGAAAAGATGAGCCTGGGTCTCGAGCTTCTACCGGAACATGAAGACGATGTAAAGAGAGCGACCCTCATCGAATTCGGTGAGTTGGATTCTAAAAGAGGTATTGAAAAAGCTATCAGCAAACCACTCTTCGCCGAGAAGGAGCCTCAGATAAAAAGCAGCATGGCCAAACAAGCCAAAGGGAAGCTGAAAACTGAGAAGCTCGCTGAGCAAAGAAGAGCTAACATTGCAGCCGAAATACGAGGGAATACGAGGGCCGCAATGGATCCTTTTCTACCAGGTTCAAGAACTCACGCAGACTCAAGCTCGAAACTTGTGCTTGCTGGTGTCAAGAGGAAGAGGCCGGGCCCTGAGATGATTTCTCCACCAGTAGGTGTGTCAGAAAAGTCGAGGGCGCCTATAGCTCTGGTCGACTATGACTCTGACTAAACCATATCATGAATGGCGATTTCAAAATCAAGGCTGTGATGCAGACGGTGTCTATGGGAAAACATTGGGCGGCGACCCAATGGAATGGACTTGGCGTTCTGGGGGGGAAACAGGTCGGCGTGCCTCAATGATACCCACTATTTGCTTATTTTCTGCAGCCAAATGCTATGGTTCATCCGATGTATAGGTGTGATGATAGGACTGCATTCCTTGCTTATGGGAACGCCGTCGATGAAACTCGCGCCCTGTCGGTTGCCCTTTACACAACATGGCTGATGATGCTCCCTAATTCATTCGAAGCCACAGTGATCGTACGGCTCGCTACCACACAGGTGATTAATTATATGTGGCTTTCTGAATCGATTCTTGTTGGCCCAAAATTCGGTGGGCTCACATTACCTGTGGTCGATGTAATGCTGCTATCCAAGTCGGACAAACGTAATATCTGCATGAATGCTGTGGCACATGAGGACCCGATCGCCTCAAGAGAACCTGATGCAGGTTCGATATACTAGTTGGAAACTGGAATCCAACCCACATCAGCGGCACATTGTTCTTGTTACCGAGGACGTCACGTTATCGACCAACGTCAAAGAGACAATAGGCTTGCGGAGTATTTGGTGTTAGTTTGTGGTGTATATACATGAATGCTCGAGTGAGTGTATCTACTACAGCTTCAAAAAGACCCTCCAAATCACATACGCCCGCTAAAAGAACCGCTCCAGCCACTTTTTCATCAGATTCTCAATACACAGCCATCCTATGTTTCCCTCAGTATCATATTTCAGCCACATACAAGCAAATATGCTCTCGATCCCATAAGAGAATGACCATATGTTCTCCTCATCAACTCAGAATGCCATTTGATGTCACCTCTCAATCCTCACCTCTGTTGTCCTCAAAATCCCCTCCCCCTCGCTGTCCCTCTTCCTCCTATCCCTCCGACTCCTTGCCCGCTCCCTCTCCCTCCTCACAATTGCCATCCCCTCTTCCTCCGCATGTTCTTCAAGTTTCTGTAGCTTACTCATCCCACTACTTCCCAAACTAGCCCCACTATTCTGTCGGCCTAGACTGATCTCCTCTTCGCGACTACTCGCCCGACTGGGAGCATGAAGTTTAACCGCGTATGCACTACTCAGCGAGTGCGGTGATGGTGGTTTAATGATACTGCACGTGCTCACACTCATCCCATCCCTCTCTCCCTTCTCCAGCCCTCCCATGGCCCCCTCTCTCTCACTTGCTATCTCGGAGCCAAATCTGTAACCCCTACTGTCATTTTGTATCACCCTGATATTACTCTTCGATGTTCGGTGCGTGTTGGATGTTGATAAGGATTTGTTATCGAGTATTGATGCAAACAGTGGACGGAGTGTTGGGAGTGAGGCAGCGAGGATTCCGATATTTAGCTCTACGTCATTCCAGACGTTGAAGGCGTTGTTGAATAGAATGTCACGATTGGTGAAGAAAGAAGAGAGGAGATATTCTTTTATTATAGCTGCGGCGCAAGCGCTGCGTGTTTGTTAATTGCTGCATGAAAATAAAGGCAAGGAAAAGGGACTTACGCGTATCCTAGGCCGAGAATGCAGATTAGGATAATTTTTGTGCGGAGGTTTATTTTCAGAGGGAGTATCACGGGAATGGGAAGAGTGGCGAAGGCAAAATCTGTGAATATGTTGACAGCTAAAAAAGAATGTCAGAATACATTAACGGCTAGGCTAGGAGATAAACTGACCACCGTTGAAGAGTCCGATGCTTGTGAATATTCCAATCTCGTAGCATTTTGCATGAACTCTGAATCTGAGCTCAAAATCCCATGCAGCATCTACTGGAAGACATTGGAAAATTCTGATGCTGTTAGGCTTGTTGAAAGGGAGCTGTAGTCAGGTGATTATGGACGTACAATGTTCCAACACATGCTAATGTGAAGATTACAAGGAATATCATCCATGCTATTATGAAACGCTGAAGGGTTATCAGACTTGAAGAACGTAATAGTCTTGATAGCAAACGTACTTTGTACCACTTCCCCTGCACCAATCTCAGAAGAAAGAATCCCACAGATAGTTTGACACAAGTGATACCGGTGACAAGAATCCATCCATGGTGATAACTATAGTGTAGAATATCCGCGTAGTTACTCAGCTGATGGAGATTCCCAAAGTGTTCTCCAACACCAAGATGAACTTCGATAACGATAAAAACAAAAGCGACAAGAGAACATAGCTAAGCACCTGATTAGCCAAGAACCAGAGGTGGTGGATCAACATGTATACCATCGCAACAAACATTAAATAATCATCCGTCCCCAATGTATTAAGGATTGCCGTCCTCACATACAACCTCAGAATCACAACGGCACACGCAAAACTTGTAAACGATCCAACCACCCCCAGAATCATCCGTCCATGACTCTCAGGTGACACCGGCGGGAACTCATAAGGCGCGGGAGCAGGAGTCGTCCGTCGTGGCAAGAACATATCAACTCGACCGACAAAAGAAAACAGCAGACGTCCAAAACGGAAGTGGAAATTTGCCAGAAATTCGATATAGATTCAGAAGAATGGACTCGCTTGCGGGGAGGGGAACAAAAAGATGCCTTGCGTCTGCAGTCCCCTTCTATATATTTCGCCCTCCCTGGTTGGTATTCGCGGTTGATATTGTAGATCCGATCTATAGCTCGATCGACACGAGGGCCAATATCAAATCCCTCGAGTCATTCCCCCCAGAGAAGGAAATCTGCAGGTTACTTGCCGGCACTGTGCGCCCGGGGTTTTTCGCAACTTCAATCCATGCGTAAGGGCAACTCGGGAGATGCAACTTATTTTCATACAAGCAGGCAGGATGTTAATGTAGACTCGAGGGATTCTGGGCCATGTATCCGGGAAGGCTATGCTTATTTGAGTGGGCCATTCCCTGGCGTCTGGTGCGACGAGCAGAGATACCTACCTAGGTGGTGGTGCACGAAATCGACCTGGGCTATGCTATCAAGCCTCGAGTTCCCATGATCTGCAACCCTACGGGAGTTGGAGTGCTCATGAGGCGAACCATACCCCCTGTCCTCCCCCTCCCTTTTCCCATGCACGAACAACCATCGAAGGCAGGGTTGTCTTTCCCGGTTGTGCATTCTCATAGCCAACGGTCCCAACGCACTTGATGCCTCGCGGTAAGTGGATCGGAAGCATGGAAGGTCGGGGGGGTGCATAGGCTGAGTGTTCTTTCTTCCGAAATGCGGGGTGAACCCTGGGATGTAACACTGGCGATGCTGAGAAGAATGTAGCCAGTGAGAGAGCCAAGATGAATTACAGCCTGTATCATGAGGAAATGATAAAGGCTCAAAGCGAGCATTAATCAAGCACGACGTAGCTTCTGACCACCGTGAGTGCGTGGTGTTTGTGCTACTTGGAAGATCTTGAAGTGGTGGGTGGTAATTGGAACGCTCTTACTTTAGTCGAACGAGGTATTTGATATTTGAGAATCTCAAAACGGTGATTCCTATGACTACTTGATGAGCGGCGCACGGCAGAGGAGAAGCGAGAATCCTTCTTAATCATCGCGAGGGATCGAAAGTAGCTTTCACGAGACTATTATCTGTAGCTGACCTCTTCCGTCCATTCGGGTTTCCAGAAGAATCTTTATAAGTAAACCAACGACTCGGTACGCATAAGATAAGAAGCCTCATTCTCTTTCCGGAAGATTCGGTGCAGAAGCGTAGCTTAGTTGTCTCTCAAGCTTATTTAAAGCACCCGTGTGTGTCGACAATACTTCAACAGTGATCTGGCTGGGTCTCGAAATCGTCAGATAATCAGATAACAGCGGGGCTCGCAGTAACCGAGATAAACAGGGGGGCCATTTGGCCGAGCCCGGCCCGCCATTTCCAAAGAGAAAAACCAAAAGCGGCATCAACACTCTTCATCATGACCTTAAAACATCAATTATACACCAGGTTCCAAAGGAGCCGCTGGATATATACGCATCAGTGGAGATCATAACACATCCTAGTGTGAATCCTCCGAATTAAATGCCTGCCAACTATAATATGATGATCTTATTCCAGCATGACTCTGGTAGGTATGGAAGCTTGGTGTTATCACACGTGACTGAGTTCCTTATCCCACCCTTTTTGCGCTCGTCTATTCTCGCCAATGATGAGCGGCGCCAAACTTTGAGCACACAAGTTGCAAATTAAATCTCGTACCGGCTTATAGCATGCCAATAACATGTGGCTACACGTCACCAGGGAAGTGTTGCTGTTAGGCCGCGAAAAGCCAAATCTTGTGCACGAGAGAGGTGTTGAACGTGCGATGGAACGAACTCGAAATAAGAACAATAGAAGGGATGTCAAAGGAGAAAGAGTATGAAACTAAACTACTCACTAGCAATAAAAATATCTCAGAAGAACTGTGAATACTTTCACATTCATCAATTCAAAGGAACGATTCGAAGCCTATTAATAAAGCTTCGTATTTAAGAAAGATTTTCGTGGCGCTCATCCCAAAGTATACAAACGAGGCGAAGACCTGCATACCCCGGTTCTTGACCCGAAACCCAGTACTTCCCTTCAAGGTAGTATTTAGCGACTGCGATTCAGGTGGCAACTACGATCTCAGTGACAGAACTTCAAATTCTACGCGTATCAAGGACATGAGAGCCTCTTCTTTCTTGCCGTCGTTGCATTCCTGATACGATTGGTACGCCATGAGTACCAGAAAGATAAATACCACTGCATTTCACGAAGAGTTTGATATTGCGAAGTGCGTTGTGGGTGGTACCGGCTTTCTTTGTGCAGCTAGATGCAGCTATTGTGTGGCCTAGACTGGTATTTGCAGATGATGGTGGCCTAGCTTTGCGAGACATTGATATTGTGCATCTGAGCAAGACCACAGAAAAGATCCAGATAGAGGTTATCTTGTTACCTGGTCTCCGCAGGTTGTGACTTGTGACTTCGACTTATCATCCAATCTTGGATAATGTTTTCTTTCCAAGGTATCGAGTTTCGTCTGATTCTCAAGACAGTATCGTAACGCCCCTGCTGGGCATCAATGTGTTCCAGATCGATAGCATGGTACATTCTAAAATCTCCGCCGTACAGTCGAACCCCAGATCTCTGGGCAGGAACTTGTGGTAATAGTGGGGCACAGGGACCTATCAACCAAGGATACTGAATTTTGGTGATGGTTTTCTGGGTTGGGTGCACGTGGTTGCAGCAGAAATCGCTTGATCCGGGTTCACCCATTTTTTATAACTGATTTTGGGTTTTGAGTCGATGAATATTGTGTTTTTGCCTGGTTTGGGTGCTTTGAGTTGTACGTAGGCAATAACCTTGATATTGAATTCGTTTGTCTGCTTGTCTATTAAATTTGTAGTGTTTCTTACGCTGGTCATGTTGGTCGGTTTATGTATTTCGCCATCCCCAAAAGATAACGGGAAAAGGGTTGTACGCCGTCACACAGCCTTTGTCACACGAACCAATGTCATATCAGCCATTCAAGCATTATAGCGCAGCCCATATCGTAGCATGTACATACAGTATATTAATGTACTCCATGGCGCAAGGTTCGCCTTAGCGCAATCCTGCATACTGTTCTGGAATATCATCAGTCCGGAATTCGCGCCCTACCCGCCAGGTTACACATGAAATCCCCCTCTATCAAGGACAATCTGCGCCCAGAAACGTTTATCATATTGTGCATATGAATTGCAGTCCAATGCGTATGAAAAGATCAATCAATCTCGATCCTGTGTTCAATACGCGGTGCTTCAGCCTCCGATTGTGGATCGAAGGATGCGTGGACGCCTGCCCTATCGATGCTGGCGGATTTTCTTACAGCACCTGGATTTGTGGAACTTGCACAGAAGACGATATTCAGACAAGGTTACACGAGCTATTCTCTTACCAATACAGCCCGACGGAAAGGATGGTGAGTACCTCATAATGAGGAAAAGCTGGTACTGGATATCACAGTACATGATCGAAAAGTACAAGAAAGACATACAAGTGCTGTGTTGTGTTTGATATCAAAGCCCTCAAGTTTGGTTGCTTTGGATTCAACTTTGGCTCCAGGAGTGAAGGCTAGGTCGGTATACCAGTAATCATATTCTGCATTCCTTATATTGATTGAGTCTGTTATAGACTTGATGACTTTGTAGCAACTCGTATCAACACCACAGTATTAAAATATCATGATAGAATAAGTTATTCTATACCTTCTGTGTGGGATACCATTGATTGATTATCAGACTGTTGGTTGACTTATTCAGTCAAGTGGGTGATGCAAAAGACCTATATTACTAAGGTAATAACTAAGTCTCTGATGCTGTATGCCGAAGCAAGTGTAGCTAGCTAAGTGCCTACGTACTTGTAGATGCCGAAGTACGCTAGTAGAGCGCGCTAGTCCCGAAGGAGCAACTACGCTCTGAGCTAGCTAATAATCATTCACTAATATAAAGCGACACAGACGGTCAACTTTGTTTTATGGCATCGGTAATTTCCCTGGTTTTATGAGAAAGCTCTTCGAGAAGAATGTAAATATGTAGGATACTATAAGCGAAACTCTGACTACATCTATGTTAGAATAATATATCATTCTAAAAGCTTCTTACGATTAATATTAATATTCGAGCCATTTAGGATAATTTAATCTATATAGGACAATAAAGTTAATTGTTCTGGGAATTCTAGTATAATGGGTTCCTAGGTTGTGCATAGAATTTTGCTAACTGCCTTCCTAAATATTCTGTTCTCGAATCTTACTCATACCCTCTCAACTTTAGCAGTGGTAGAATTGGGCGAATCAGCGTTCGACCCTATCAGCTCTCCGATGTGTAGGAGTAATTGAGGCAATGATATTCGTGCCCCTAAAGGGCAAGTTCAGCACTAGTTTTCCAGATTGGTAGACCCAAAGGTACCCGTCTTACTGGCTCAACGTTAAAATTATTTTACCTTTGTACTCGTAAGTATTCCCCTATATCTGTATGAGTTCTAGATGTGCCGCCGACTAATGTAGCTTTGCAACCGGATGCTTGGCATGGTTATTCGTACACTACTTTAACACGAAGCCAACCCACTACTACACACACTAACCTACTTGGTTTTAGCTGAAAACGAAACTCATATATACGCCAGAATTTTCCCAAAATATTTCATCACCCTTCTACATGAAACCCTTTGGAACTCGAACATGCCAAAATCAAAGTCGTTCCTGACGACCAACGGCCCTAGGGCTCTGTTACCTTTGCATGACGGACTGCACAACGGTTCGCACAAGGCATACCGTTTCCTCCCTTATTTCAACACGGGCCTCGAGCCATCCCCTCCATCACCATTTTGGGGTTACTTGGTCGATCTCGCAATTCTCGGCTCGTATTTTTTGGTGGTTCGCCTAACCTATGAATCCGACGAAGGTTTCTGGGCTTTCCCCTGGCATGGAAATATCACATGGTCCCAAAATCGATACTTCTACTTATTGCTCGCCATTTCCATTTGTGCAAACCTCTGTGCATTTTGGTGCGGATACTCAGAAGTCCTAAATCCTAAAACAAATTGGAGCCGAGCCGGTATGTTAGACTGTATCAGAATGGATAAATATGGCTTATTATTTTTATGGGACGACCGGGAATCAGGCCAAGGAGTGGGCTTCTTCGACTGGATTTTATATCGGGATGCTAGGATTTGTATTGAAGAAAACCCATGGGACAACGAAGGGTTCGACGCCGAAAACCACAAGCATCGGTATATCTTGGCGATGTATCTTGCAAATCCGCAAGCAAAAGAGATACAGTGGTTCGACTACGTGAAAAGAAACTCCTTGCGGTGGATGCCATCTACTCAACTTTTGATTATTCTCCTGGCCTATGGAGCATTTAGTATTCCAAGAATGCTGCCGGAAGAACGATATGTAGTGCTTCTTGTCCTTCTTTTGTTGTGGTATCTTTGTCTTTTCCTTCTTTTGTTGTGTTATCTTTGTCTTTTAGGGTTCTGTGTGGTCTACGGGTTGTTCATATTTAGAGAAGCGGGGTGGCTATGGAAGGAAGGAAGTCTTGCAAAGGACATAAGAGAAGAACGACTAGGTAACAACGGAACCTCTGCCTATTTGGATATGGAGAAGGGATATATAAGTACTAAGCCAAGAAGGAGAGTAAATAGTTTACCATACGAGTATCCTAGTAGAAAATGAGAGCTATAGACTTCCTTTATTTTAGCCTAATTTAACTAAAAGCCATTCAACTATATTATTTATTTAGACTGTTTAGTATGATTAATCCCAGAAGATATAACAATAGAGCTAAGTATTCTAGATGTTTTAAAAGTTCTAATACTTAGAATTACCTTGAGCTAATAATTAAAAAATGGATCACTGCTACTTTCTTTGCCTACCGGGAGCTTACCTCTCGACTCTGGAAGGTACAGTAAAAGGTGCGATTTCCGCAATCCAAGCTCTATATATAGAGGCTAAAGAGATTCAAAGAAACGCCTCTAAGAAACACGTTAAATAACCACCGACGTATAATCTAGTTGGGATACCTCGTAGAGTATCAAAAAAATAAGAAAAGCTTGTCTTTTAGGATATTTAATGAATGGAAATGCTACCTACGAAACACTAGCATTAGACGTAGGTACCCTGTAAGCCAACTTCTATTTATGGTACTAAAATAGCCTAATAAGCTACTAGTCTTTTTATTATCTATACGAAGATCCAGGAATATCGTGCTAGCATTTTCCTTCCCGGGTCCCAATTTAAACTAATTATCTATAACATTATTATCTCAGCTTCAGACCCTCTTTATAAAGGCTTTATGTTTTGCCTTCCAGCTTTCTCCCCTCCCACGTGACCCACCCGCTCCCACCCCCCGACGCCACAACGCCACCAACCACCACGACTTCTTTTCTCAGGTTATATCTTACTTGAAGTATGCGTCTTCAACTTTGGAGACGCATATTCCTTTGACTCTTGGCCTCATATACTTCTTTCGCCTCGCCTTATTAAGTGAATCCAGCCCCAAACTTCGTTTCCAGAAAGAGTATCAGTATTCCCATTATCACATGAAAATCCTCATATACCTATCCTAACTACTCAAGTATAGTTGAGATAGTAGCCAAATCTTATGGTTTGAAAGAATCAGGATGAGACTCGACTGGGGTATGCTATATCCAGAAAAAGACATAGGTTCAACGCCATATCCGCGTGTCTCTCACGTACATCCCCGCAATACAATGCTTGGATAATGTGTGTAGGAATCCTCCGCAATGCGCTGCAAAAGATCGACAAGAATTTTGATCCTAATAATATCTCTATAGAAGGATTGAGCTGAAAGCTTGGAGTAGTTCCGAGCAAAGTTCTTGGCTAGCACAAGAAGATGAAACCAATGTTTATACTGCAGTACAGTAAGCTGCATCATCGAACAGATGACTGCATTAAAGATCGCCCCGTGGATGCTGTCAGGGACGCCTTTATTCCTCTGGAAATGACTAGGCTTAGACAAAATTATGCTAAACACCTCGCACAATGAGATAACTCCACAAGCAATTTAGGAAAAATAGAAGCGAGATATGTATATTAACCAGAGTTATCTAGCATAAATAAGTTCATTACATGAGGAACTCTAGAACGGTGTGTCTCGCGTAATAAGCGGGTCTCTCGCTCGACCGATCCTTTTTGTTTCAACTGTCAAGGGTTCCCGATCCTTCACAACTGTTGTAACTACGTCGGCGGCTGTTATCTATCCAAAATGAAGCGCTCGCCTGGCTTCTTCGACTTCAAAGGGATATACTTTCGAAGATCATCGGGGCTCAGCAAACTGTCATGATGAGACTTGCTTAATAGATTCATATAGAGAACTGCCTACTGGAAATCCTGAGGATCCTTAAGATCTACATTGTATTCAGCGAGAAAACTATAGAAAGGGTAGATGTCCCCCCAAAACAACTGAAGTACCGTCGATTGACTCCTATCCAACACATATTCTCCATTTTCCAAATACAGATATTTCACTACATTACTATTACATTTGAGCATACGCATTCGTTCTAGCCAGCAAATATGCATTGCACATTCATCTTTTCACTCCTGGTTTTGCAAGGTGTTTTATCCTTCAAGACAGCCGTCGACCACAACAAGGAGATGACCGAAACCATTCGTGCCAAATCTGGCTACAAACCCGAGGAGTTCAACGATCTGGTCGACTCGGTTCTCGATGCTTGTGATAGCAATGGATGTGACTCGGGAACGAAAAAGTGTAACATTGCCCATTGTATCTCCATTGACGGAGATAATCTGGATGATAATCACGGCAACATTCTCGAAATCGTGGGAAAATATATCAAAAATGCAATGCACACTGAAGATGCTACGATCGACAACTGCACCAGCTCAGGTTGCGGCTTTCTCAAGGCCACCAACTATACCATTCCCGGCTACATCTCCCTCAGGCGTAACTACGATAATGACGATCCTAACATACTATATAAGATTTCTATCAGCACGACGGAATCAAAAGATGCTTGTGGAGCTGTGTTTGACGCCTTATCGGCTGCTGGTGGACCGCTTGGGGCAGGAGACGTATTCGGCGCGATCAAGGTTGCTGTTTGTACGGAATAGTCAGGGACTGATATAACCAGTCTTTGTTTCGAAGTGGATACCTAGAATAAAAATGAAATGATTATTTCGGACAACAACATTACCAAGCCTTTGAGAATATACAGAACTAGCTTTCACGAGCTTTGCAACGAGTTTATCATCAGTGAACGCCCTGAATGAATTAGTGGAGCTTTAGAAAATATATGTAAGAGAGGCCGTCATTACTTTGAACACATCAAAACTCGCGAGTGTCGAACGACATTATCTCAAAACTCTCGTAAAACTAAGGTAGTTAGAGAAGGTATTGACTGGAAGGTACTAAATTCAGTTTATCTTTATTGACATTATTAATTTCAGAAAGTTAAGTTATTCAATAAGGAATTTCCAAAACAATCGATTCTTAAGGTGTGACTGGAGTAATAGACAGATCTCTTACAAATGAAATTCGCATCTGCTACAATAACCCAAATGAATAAGTGGAGAGTAACAAAGACAAAGGTAACACACCAAGAGAATCAAGGTCCTTATGAAACCCATTCATATTCCGGGAGCGTGTATTTATTCCCATTCGCAAATCCGGCCGCGAAGTGTTTCTGCACAAATCCTATAATTCCAGTCCAAGAAATAAAAGCCAAGATCTTATTTCGTATCCATAATCCCCAAGCTGTTTGTGGTCCAAGAACTGAATATAGGAATAATGGAACCGTTTGTAATTCTTTCACATATGGCAACATCTTTTCTTCGTAACCCCGAAGTCCAGCTGCAAGATTTCCCTCATTTTTAAGAATCTCGCCAGCCAAAAGATAACCGCCAGTCATAGCAAGGCTTGTTCCAGTACCCGCAGAACCCCCATACCCCGCATCGCCAACGAGCACAAATCGTCCTTTGAACAAAGTTGGCGGCTTGATATGAGTAATCTCGTTGGCGTAAAAGTCCTCAGACTCCATCATACATTTGAGAAGCTCGTCGATTTTCCAACCGGCTCCTTCATAATGCTGCGCGACAAACTGTTTAAGGTGATGAACCCCTTTATCTCTTGCCTCACGAAATTGTGGTAAATTCCCTGCATTCAGTGACTGAATTACGGCTCGATTACCCCCCATCGGATTCTGCCCAATACCAAATAACCGTCCTCCGATTGCATTGTGTGCTTTTCCTATCTTGCTTCCCTCAAGCAGATCCTCTTTTATGGAGAAAAAGGCCACCCAGGAGTTGGTAGGCTGGACGTAATCTCGGATGCCACATTCAAGCCCCATCGCCCGAGTTCTTGAGGCTGCACCATCGCAAGCAACGACAAGATCTGTGAGATGTGAATTAGCATATTTCGGTAAATAATGAGTAAATCTTAAAGCAAATATGAAATTCGAGAAATTCTCCAGTCTAAGAATTACCCAGCATTGATCTTTGCGCTAGTAACTTCAAAGGTTGAGCACGCACCATACTCAGAAGTAGGCGAGCCATTCAAAAATTCCACTGTTATTGGAGAATCTTCTTCTTGCTCTTTCTGCTGCATTGAAGCAACTTGCTCGTTGAAAACATAATTGATATTTCCATTGTCTTTGGTCATCTGGTAGAATATCTTCACCAAGTCTCCACGATTTATTTCATACTCCGAGACAAGTGATTGCTGGTCGGGGTTTCCAGTGGCAGTAATTATGATGTATGGGTGACCACTGTCATCCACGATGCTTATTCCATCCATAGGTACCGCTTTGGCTTTCACGGCAGCCTCGAGCCCTTCCATCTTGCGCATTACTAGAACTCCAAGGGTTCGGATGTCGACAACGTGGCCATTATTTCGTAGTTCTGGAAAACGTTCGATGACGGTGACTTTTGCTCCTGCTTTTGCAAGCCAGTATGCAGTCGTGGGACCCGCGATGGATGCGCCTACGACTAGAACTTTCAATTGAGGCATTCTGTTTGTACCAAGCTGTATAGGTCGATTCAATAAAGATGATATTTCAGATTTTAAATTCTCTGGATTCATGGTCAGTCCTACTACCTATGTATCAGACATGACATTGTGACTCGTTCAATTCTCCCCAGGCTGACAGCGCCACCCGGTGCTACATGGCCATCCGGAATATTCTAGCAGGTGGATACCAGCTCCAGGCGCCGTAGCTCCGAAATAATGACTGGAAAGGCCCAATGAGAAGTACCTATACAGTATGATCAGGGCAGATCGTAAAATAATTAGTAGAGATTGTAGTTTCCTGGAGGTTGCGAGAGACTGTTATAATAGTACAGTACATAATATAAAATAATCGCGTGCGATTATACAACCCAAACAAAAATCATTAATTAAGCATGAAGCGTTACTACGGCCAAATTAGGGGCTAAACTCTGTATGCCACGTGAAACAAATACTGACTTCCTTGCTGACGTGAGCTTACTCTTACAGGACGGCGCGAAAACTTCATAGATTCTGTGACTAGTCTGACATGACTACCTTCCCTTATGACCTACCGATTCTGTGTAATACAGGTTCACTTGCTATACCAAAAGCACCACCCCATATACAAAACTTTAAGCTTCTCATTGTCTCTAGATGAACTTCAAGTTCAATCTCTACAATCTTACGTTGTTCCATGTTTAGCTCAGCCATAGTGATACCTTCGATAAATGCCATTACCAAGAATGTAAGATATCTAGATATTGCTCTGTACACGCTATCAAAAGTTATTATACTAAAGGTCTGGTATAAGTAACTTAATTATCCTATTTCATCTAGTACAATCAGAATCGAAAAGTAACAATTGTTCTAAATTATTCGTATAATTGATTTAGTTGTGTAAGGTCTTTAGGATAATATTTTTATGACCTAGGGGTGTACGGAGTAATGCCCGCCTCTCTTAGCTTCATCGCCTCCGAAACAACTGTGCATTTTTGGAACAGGAATATTCGTATTATTCGCAATGAAGTCCATCAAGGCACCCTCGTTCTTGATTCGTCCCATGCCAAATTTTGGAACGATTAGAGCGCCTCCCATGGGATTGACTTGCTTTTCTCATGGCCGGAGGCTTCTCCTCACCCATTATTATCCAACTTAAAAATATACCCGCTCCGTACTGATAGCTCGAAAGTATTTTTAGCAGCTTACGTTAATCATCCGATTAGTATTTGGATACATGATCAAAGAACTTATATTAGTAAACCTAATTTATAATCGGTCAGGTTTTAAAATCTAGCGCGACAATGGTTGTTGGTTCAAGTGTGAGAGCAATGATATTGGTATAGTGAAAAGAAAGTTGTAGTTTAGCGCGTTATATAATTTAAAACAAATTGGCACCTCGGTGATAACCTATGGATTATAGCAACCTGTTATAGAATAAAATGTAGGTAGGAGTAGATTAACTAACTTTATTTATCAAGTTTTTGGTATGATAGACTATAAGAACTATGAAAAAAAAACATCTTATAACTCTTTTAAGTAAGCGATACTAAGAAAACTACTCCTTATTTTGAGGGGTGTAATTCAGGGGGTCGCTGTAATATTTTCAATTATCTAGGTAGTATATTAGTAATTTACAATTTATAGAGGGGTAGTTTAGCTTAGTATAGAAGAGATTGGATCAATTTAAGATTCTTAGTAACAATAAGAATAACAAGAGGTTCTCATTTTAGATGTGATTAGATAACACCATTGATTCTACTGTGTATCCCAAATATTACACGCTTGTTGTAATAATCAATTATCCAATGTGATGGTTGGGGTAACGCAGAAAAGATCTGCTGTAAAATATTCCTCTAGTTGAGGCCCTTCTGCTTTCGAACAAATCCCCTTTGGCACCGTTCGTTTTCCCTTTGCAGCTCTCCGCTTAGCTTTTCGATCAGACTTCGGCGCTCTAGACCTAACACCCGCGAGCATTAACTGGAGTTGCACCGAATCTGGCAGCTTATGCACTGCATGCTGCAGCATTGACGTAGCCTCCTTCCACTCCCCGTGCTCGATACAATTCTGGCAGTAATTGGCCAAGACCATCTCTGCTGCTTCTAACTCTTCAGGCGAAGGAGGAAATGTCATGTACTTCCAATAGCGAGGGTCAAGGTGTTTCTGAACCGTTGTTTTTGCGGCATCAGCTCGATTCTTACTCCACTGTAAGTACATTCTGCAGGAACAACAACAGTCGTTTTGTCCAAGAGTTTTGTGCGCATTCGAGCATTGGCCAAGTTCTTTTAGGGACCTAGAAGCTGCCATCCAAATGCCGACCATTGTACTGATAGCTCGGTCATTGACGCGCATCTGAAGGTGTACGGATCCGTGTCGCTTCAGCCTCTCGAAGCCCCATCTATTCATCATGAGTCCAGCGATGATATACATGCTTCTAGCGTCAAGATGCTTTCCCTGTCTTTGTAGGGAGTCTCCTTGGGTTCTGATTCGATTGGCCTCTTCGATAGATTCGTCTTCGCTCCAGGCGGGCAAATTCGATTGTTCTAAAAGCCTTGGGCATCCTTGACTGTCTAGACCAGTAATGCGTATATTTCTGCAGTAGATAAATCCTTCTTGGGAAATGTTCGAGTTCTTAGGGGTATCTTTGGGTAACTCATTAATCTCGCTATACCGTTCGACCCATTCATCCATGCGATCATAGTCGGAACCCTGAGGTCCCATGTACGCATTACGATCTTGGGGGATTCGAAGTCCTCCTGAAGCTTCAGCTAACTGCGCGGCTAAGCCTTGATTTTTGGAATATTGCTTGCTTGAGGTGCTGAAACTAAAGTCGATGCCGAAAAGCGGCGGGGTTTTATACTCGCCGTTTGTAGCGTACTCACGCTTGTCGTAATTCGAGGCGTATTCGGAGTTGATAAGTTGGATTAATCTTGGTAAATGTTTGGCAGAGAAAACAGCGTATTCGAATTCAGTTCGAGGGATTTGCTTGTGGGGCCGGCGGTGGCAGATCCGCGTTGTGTAATATTCGCAACAGCGACAGCCACTTTCTACCCAATATTTGGTTGATAGGGCGTGCCCATGTCTAAGGTGAATGTGCAATGCTGTGTCGGGAAATGACTTTTTGCCAGTATAGTACACTGGAATTACTTTGTTGATATGTCGCCTCAAAAACTCGCAGGAGTTGGCTGAAATTGAGACCAGAACGTTCTCTTGATGAAAGGCTTCCAGGGCCTCGCGTAAAATTTGCTTGTTGACGGTAAAGATAGGGTGCTCCATATTCCAGACTAGTCGTTGCCTATTCTCTCCATTTCCGGTATCTAAAGCGCAGTTGCTCTCGACAGAAAGCAATTCGCGGTAGACCGCGTCTCGAAGCTCTCGTGGGAGTGACATGAACGTTGAAGGCATATTGATAGGCGAGTTTAGTGTTGGTGTTGGCCTTGGCGGACGGATTTCTTTTAGATCAGTGGTTGAGTAGCTGTATGAACTTATTGTTTTGGTTTCCTTATTTGCGATCCTGGTAATAGTTCTTATACAAAAGAGAAGGATTAAATTGTTATTGTTCGCCTAGTGAGTGAATCGCTTTGCTATCACTGGTTGTGAATCCTTTATTCTCTGGTAAACAGGTATTTCAACCTGCCCAATGGTCTTTGTTCCTTTGATCTGCACGTGAATGTGTTAAAAAGATTATTGTGGTTATACAAGTAGAGACAATTATTACTACTCACTACAATGGCCCTTTGTGAGACGTCATTCATCTCTTGCCCTAATATATTATCTTATTGTCAACTAAGAACGCCTCCTGATGGACAAGAAGAGTGACAGAGACCTCTTTGATATTATCCTAACTTGACTAAAACTATCATATTGTACTATTTATTTGGAACAATTAAAATGATTTATCGAAAACGATAGCACAATGAAAGCGATTGTTCTAGATATTTAAAAAAAATTTAGAACTTACAATTAATTTACGCGAATAGTTAAGAAACGAATACCTGCCACTTTTCTTGTCTAGCAAGAGAATGCCGCAGTCTTCTTCATTGATGGATAAAACATCTCCATTAACTTGAAAGCGCAAGTATGACTCGTTTTTCTTTGTATTGCCCTGAAACTCTGAGTTGATTGCCCGGTCCGGGAAGGTTAGTGAGAATGGCCGTAAAAGAGTCAATTAATAAGGTTTGTGGCTTTCGTTGACGTACTTCGAAGTAAATCGGAAATTCCCAAGGAATGAGTTCAAGCGTTCAGGGTAGCTTAAACTTAAGGATCCCCCTTTCCCAATTGAATGGAATCCTATTTCATGTCTTGCATTCATAAGAGCCTAACTTTTGTACTTGGTAGATCATACTTGTGCAGCGGACTGGATAAGGATTCACCGAACATATATATCATTGAAAAAATGAATCAATCAAGCTCCCTGCTACGACACATTGACTAATATTTTCTGAGCGGAATTTGCCAGTGTTTCATCTTGTACTACCGGTAGTTCAATTCATTCTACCAACTCTACTTGATACCGTACTTCACAGTTGCCAAAAATAGACGGATAGCGTCACTTCTACAAGCTTGAAGCTTGAAGAGACAACCATGATCTGAACACAACGTCTGGATTGTTGTTTGGGTTCATCCCATAGGACCGCGCCTGTCTCATCTACCTCAATGCTAGGCGTATCCTTATCGTGTTCGTCTATTTATTGCAAACCTGGAATTGACATTCTCTCCCTGAAAACACGTGATGCTACTAACCGCTGGGATTTCACGATCGCCACACTAGGCCGCGTCATAAGAGGAGAAGAAACTCTACTGATTCGTCAGAATAGGATTCGTACACCATCATCCTTGTATGAAGCTCATTACAGTTAGAAAAGTCTCAAAAGTGCCCCTTTGAGGGTCACGTGCAACCCTCGGCAGGGAACCCAAAGCGAAATGCACTGGGCGCCAAGAGGAAATGTCACAACATCAATTTCAATCACTTTAACATTGCTTATTAACAAGGTCTGATCTTGCAAATGACTCTGCAAGCGAGTGCATTCCAAGTGCGCCAATGCATTCGTATCCGCTCCCGACCCCCCCTTGGCCTTCCCCAAGTCTGGGCAACACTTGGGTTTACGGCTGTGTTGTCCTGTCAGCTTGGCGGGGTCGGATGAAGGAAGATTTCCATTCACCCTATTTACGCTCTACTCCCCTCGTTCCCTGAACCTTCTTCGTTGTTGTGTTTGCAATCGTCACTCTCTCTAAAAACTCCCCTTTCATTGATCGATTTGGTTGCTCAGTGGTGGCACACGATTCATGGCTTAGATCCCAACCTCTTCCATTTCCTTCTCCTTCCCGCTCGCTATTTGCCATAATCTACAATCAAAATACCAAAAACGTCCAACATTATGAGACTCCCTTTTTCCTACTCGGTCACGATCTGTACACTAGCCGGACGACTCGCGAATGCTGCTATCACTTTAGATCTTCAGGATGATAACTCTATCAAGAGGGCAGCCAGTACAGCTGCTTATGACATGATGGTGTACTGTTAGTACATACGGCGGTGGTTCTAGTTGCTTCACAATACTAATGCTTCTTCTAGATACGGGAAATAGAACGGGAGACACACCAGGAAATTTACCAGATCCATATTACTGGTGGGAATGCGGAGCCATGTTAGTGTTTGTTCAACTCTGGCCATGGTGTCATGATTAACAGTGGTCTTCACATAGGTTCGGCTCATTAATAAACTACTGGTATTACACAGGAGACACATCATACAACGAGCCCGTGACCCAAGGGCTGTTGCATCAAGCTGGAGAAGAGTTCGATTTCATGCCAGTGAATCAGTCAAAGACTCTTGGAAACGATGATCAAGCATTCTGGGGAATGGCCGCCATGACAGCGGCAGAGACAGGTTTTCCGGATCCTCCGAGCGGACAACCCGGCTGGCTCGCAATGGCCAAGACGGTTTACAATACGCAAACACCAAGATGGGATCCTTCTTGTGGTGGTGGACTTCGGTGGCAGATTTTTCCATTCAACAACGGGTACAACTATAAAAACTCCATTTCCAACGGATGTTATTTTAATTTGGCGGCACGCCTCGCGCTATACTCAGGCAATCAGTCATATGCCGACGAGGCGATCAGGACTTGGGACTGGATGTGGAACGTCAACCTGATTAAACACGATACCTATCATATTGTCGATGGAGCTCATAATACCGACAATTGCACCCAGATGGATACAAATACCTGGACGTACAATAGCGGTGTCTTTCTTCTGGGGGCCGCCGCGATGTACAACTTTACGAATGGTGCCGAGCCATGGAAAACCCGGGTAGACAAGCTTATTGAAGCTGGTCAAAAGTTTTTCATGGAAGGCGTCCTGTATGAGCCGTGCGAGCCTACCAAAAAATGCAATGTCGATCAACGTAGTTTCAAAGCGTACTATGTCCGCTGGCTCGCGGCAACGGCAAAACTGGTACCATACACGCACGACAATATCATGATGGAATTCCAGACATCTGCCATGGCCGCCGTCCAAACATGTACTGCTGGAAATACCGGAACTGCTTGTGGACTGAAATGGACCGATAGAGTCAACGACGGAAGTCTGGGGGTAGGCGAGCAGATGGCAGTAATGGAAATTATACAGAGCAATCTGGTGGACAAAGCACCTAGATGGAAATCAGAGGTTCTAGGAACGGGAGTAAGTAATGGAGACTTAGCCGGAACTGGGAGCACAGATACCCAGAAACTACTGGGAAAACCCATTACAACAGGCGACAAAGTGGGAGCTGGCTTTCTGACTGTGGGGATGCTTGTTGGGATTATCGGGTCGGTCGCGATCATGCTAAGTCCTGATTAATACTCCTTCGAGGCAGGTTTTGGGATGCATTTATTCGGAGTTATTGTTTTTATGAAATCAGCATCGGTGTTGGTTTACGGTTTTGGGATTCCATTCTTATTCATATTTTATATCTATTTCTGATGAAGGGTGAGAAGGTATCTATACCCTAAGGCTTCCTCCTCGCAGTCTCGTTGTACAGCATGATATTTATTTATATTTACCACACATCAAAAATCATTTTTTTATATTTTATGTCTACTAATCTGGGTAGTATTCTTGATCCTGGAAATGTATAGAGGTCTTTGGACTATAGGTATTTATCAAGTCTTCTCTCTAGCCGGCTTCTGCTTCCTAGCACTTTGCGCTTTTTCGATCACTTGAGATTCCCATAATTCTGAATGGTTCAAATTCTAACTTTACTTTTAATCCTTCTTATTAATTCGGATTTGGTATTCTGATTTATATTTTACTTAATTAATAATAGTCTAAGAAGAACAAAAGATCAAACTTATTATTATGATCAACAAGTCTCAGTTGTTAGTGAGTGAACATAAGAATCCCTTCTCACTCTCCTACTAGATAAAGAAGTCGAGGCGACTTCTTTTATCTTAGCCTGACTTGACTAAAACTATTCTTTTCTATTATCTATTTGAATTAATTGATATAATTAATCTAAAACAACAGGTCCATCATAAATGGAATTGTTCTAGATCTTCTAAATATTTAAGTACTTGAAATCAACTTACGCTAATAGTTCTAAAATGAATCTCTGCCACTTTTCTCGCCTATAATTTGGCCCAACATCGCGTTTGATATCTCGCTAAATGCCGCGATGCCGTGCAGCTTCCGATCCATAACTACATCACGGCTCCACCTTCAAGTATGCGGCACGAACCCACAACTGCAAAATTCTAGAACGCCGCAACGCCTCCAGCGCGCTACAAATTCTGAACCAATCAATACCCATTTCCAACCGTAGCAAAAGAAATGATCGTCGTCTACTTTTCCCCTCACTGCGTCCTCACCCCTGTGTCCCCCCAGTTTCCTTAAGCGAGTGACGTCAGTCAGATGCGCCTCGCAGGAAGGACAGCGAAAAACAAGGAAAGGCCAAAACTTGATGGAAATGCCGTATGTTGTGCGATGATGATAGAGTAGAATTGCATGTTCATAAAAGAGGAAGGCTTTCCATTTCACCGGTCGTATTTGTGTTCTAATTTATTATTCAAAGTCGTTGCTTCTTGAACTATTTATCGGTCAAATTATTCTGTCCTCGGTTCCTGTGATCTCCAAAGACCAAATTTAAACAAGTCTTCCTATCTACTTCTAAAGAAGAAAAGGTATTGTTATATCTACTTGTTCCTGTCTTTTCACCAGGAGTTGGTTTGGCGGTCGGCTGTTTGTGTATATAAGAAATACAGCCACTAATGCCTCAATCAATAGTAACAAACCACAATCATGTCCGAAACCAAAACCCAAGAAAGAGAAGAAGAAAACCAAGACTACGAGTACGAAAGCGAAACGGAAACACCCTCCGAACAAACAGAAGACAAGCAACTCCAACGAGCCCCCTCAGAACAACAACAACAACAAATGCAACCCGCACAACCACAACCCCAGCCGCAGCCCCAGCCCCAGCAACAACAACAACAAATGATCCCACCACGTCCCGAAGGCTACCGTCCAGCCGCAATCCGCGAATCGAGGATCAAAGACCGCCCACAGAAGGACATGGACAATAGTTTGAAGATCAAGATCGAGCTGGATCTGGAAGTCGAGGTACGTGTTCATCGCAAGGAACAGTGTGAGATTATCGTCAGAGGGAAACGGAAAGACTGACTTTTGTGCGCACTGGTAGGTTGATCTTTACGCCCGTGTCAAGGGTGATGTTACGATTGGGTTGATGTGAATGAGGGATGTTTTTGATGACATTTCGTTGTGATAGGATTTTGTTACGCGAGTAGATGGTTTGGGTGTGAATTGTTTTTGTATTTTTTCTGGCATGGTGCCGCTGGGAAATGGTGTTTGGGAAGCGAGTTTGGGATGTATATCCTTGGAATATATAATTTCTTGATTGTGCAGTTCTTTGTGTGGTATTGATGTGAACTGCGAAGTTATTTGCTATTCAATGTCATGAACGATGGATAGTGTCATGAAATTGAGTATTAAAAAGCACTTCATCACCAATATCCACCTCAGCATATTATACGGATACCAAAATTGAATTCTCAGTCAACCCTTTCTTGACTGAGTAGTCCTGATAGTCCAGAAGTATTGCTCTCCGATTGATGAAAATGTCACTTACATAGCCTTTAAGCTAGTCAATAGCTCTCAGATTTCAATCCCATGTTCTTTAACATATTAAACCAGAGGTACTGCACTTAACATATATAAGTGCAAACACAACCCCCGGATTGTTATTTTCAGAATGCAGGGCATATTATAAAATCTCAACCTCAATATGTACATAGAACATGACCAACACCCCTTTTAATCCATCACAGTTTCACTCCATAACCATTCTCACATCCAATTCTTATCATTGTCACAAGTAAGACCTCCCATTCTTAGCCGTACCTTGACCCTTGGGGTGGAAGACTACATTGCAGAAAACAGTATAGGAGTCAAAAGTGGAAGAAAACAGGATGTAGATTAAGGAGTAAGGAGCTATCTACAGTATATATAGATCACACAGCAGGCCGCTGATTGCTCATCGCTGAATACTGGTATCTATACCTAGGTCAATTGTGATTGTGAAATCTTTTGGCAAGGCACTTATATCTAAAAAAAAAAAAACCCCCCCGCGTTACACGAGGGTTTTGAGTCCTACAGCGAATCGAAAATGGTATCGAGGAAAACGAACTTGACGTTGCTCGAGAGCTCTTGCTATCTAATGTATACTTTATTACTCTGGTGCTCAATGTACTTATAAACGCGTATACGGCCCTATGTTAACTGGGTTCATGTAGGCTATATACGTAACGAGGTATATAGATATAAAGATAGAGAAACAGAATGACAGATAGAAAGGGTGGCAGGGAGATACAAGGATAGAGTAACAGAGAGAGATAGAATTGGAAGAAATATAGAGAGGTGTAGAGAAGGGAGTAGAAGTGAAGGGGAAGTAGAAGTAAAAAAGGTAACCATCACTCTATAAGGAATACTTTTTATATATTCCAGAGCCAACTAGTGGGTTGCGTAGTAGATATAACTGCTCACTCTAGCTTACTTATCTTTCTACATTCAATTGAATGGACTTAATATTATATGCTTCGAACTGCAACGCAAAACCTGAAAATATAATCTACAAAAGGCCCGAGAGATCAAATGTACCTCGCTACTCCATCTCAAAGAACCCTACAAAGTTGACTGTCTACAACTAAAATCTACTCACACTTCTCTTTCCAATCTCGCACTTTCCTAGGCAAGGTTCCAAGTCTACTAATCTACTGTACCTACAAAAACGACAGAAGTGCACTTCCAACCCATCCTCCTCCTCTGTCTAGCATCCTGCGTCGTTTGCGAATACTACTACCGAGCATCATGTAAAGATTCCCAAGTAAGTCTCTTTCCACCCCTTCCCTCCTCCTCCCTCTTCTTCAGCATCATCCCACCTCTTGTTTTGGTCTCGTCTCTAACTCCTCCCCACCAGGGAACCTGGGATCAACAAGCCACCAAGACAGCCTGCGACATATACAGCTGCGCGGGGACATACTTCGCAGACGAAAATAAGAGGCCGTTTTGCAGTACAAGAAATGGGTTG
This sequence comes from Hymenoscyphus fraxineus, assembly GCA_900184765.1. Lineage (NCBI taxonomy): Eukaryota > Fungi > Ascomycota > Leotiomycetes > Helotiales > Helotiaceae > Hymenoscyphus > Hymenoscyphus fraxineus. Next base: position 92,903 of record LT855422.1, read on the forward strand.
ATTAAGTCTGGGAAGGTGGGTTTAGACCTCTCGTGGGGCAAGGGGTGTGGGGTGAGGTGGATGGAAAGCTGATGGTGGGTAGTGGAATGGGTCTTGTGTTATTGCTCGTGCTGCGGAGGGGACGGGTAATTTGATTTGGAATT
>LT855422.1:94993-137632 GCA_900184765.1 Hymenoscyphus fraxineus
CACTACGAAACAAATTTCTCCCTTTCACCCTAGTATCTATCTCTTTGAAATTTTAAGAGAAGAGGGTAAAGAGGATGAAGGATATTAAGACTCTCACTGTTTCTTGCTGTTTACTTACATGTTAGTTTGCTTACTCACTTAATTAACTATAAGTAATTCTTACATCCTATCCTATCCCATCCCCTATAAAACAGCTTTGATCTTATATATAAGAATATAAACCTATTACGAGTATAACAAAAAAGGACATAGTAAAGTAGATCAAGTATAGTACTATGCTATACTGTACGTATGAATATTTTACATTAGATATATATATACTATACTCAAGCGAAGAAAAGAAAAGAAAAGATTCAAAAGAAAACCCAGCTTACGTCTAAAAGCTTAACCTCAAGCTCAGAGTTTCACAACCCCCTATCAACACCTCAAAAATCCAAAAAAAAAGTTCAAAAAAAATTACAAGATTTCAATAAATTCTTCTCTTTACTCCCAGGATAAGACTTAATTCAATTACACAGAACATATTATACTTTCCCTACCTCCCTACTTATTTCTTTACTCAATCTTTCTCTACCAGACCTGGGCACGATAAAAACGTTACCATATCGCGGGGGTCCACGATAATTATCGTATCGTAAATACATTAACAATACGATATCGTCTTTTTGACGATATCCGATATAATATCGATTATCGGCGCACGGACGTAGAAGAAAATAAGTCCGGCCCCGGACTAATAAGAGTGCTCTAAAGACCTACTAAGAATACTAGTACTAAATACTCTAAATTTGACTACTATTCGGGTACGTACCGATTTTCACTTGTAACTAGGTAGGTACATATGATCTACTCTAATATTCTAGGTTATTGCCCTAAGGTTTTATTATAGAAAACAGTCACGTTTAGATCATGTGACCTAGCTAAGGATAATTTTCCCTAGAAAACCCCCTAAACCCCCTAAAACAACCCTTAAAACAACCCCTAAAAATGCTAATATTAGGTACAAAATATCGATTATCGTCCCTTTTCAGACGATAAATATCGGTATCGTAGAAACATTTATCGGCGATATATCGCGATATATATCGCGATAATCCGATAAATATCGCCATCGTGCCCAGGTCTGTTCTCTACAAATCCTATAGATAGACAGTATTTCATTCTATAATACAAGTATGAATAAAATCAATTACTATAAAAACATATAGTGAAAAGTACCGTATATTTATTCGTAGCAATAATAAATACTAGGGATATATACACTCAAGCGAAGAAAAGGAAAGAAAAGGAAAGATTCAAAAGAAAAGTAAACTATACTCAGCTTACGTCTAAAAGCAGTAGCCCCAGGTCTTCACATCCACCTATCTACACCTCAAAAATTCAAAGGGGGGTTTAATAAATTCCACTCTTTACTCCCAGGATAAAGACATAATTCCCTTATACAGAACATATTATACTTTCCCTACCTACCTACCCATCTATTTACTCAATCTCTCTTCACAAATCCTATAGACAGACAGTATTTCATTCTATAATACAATTATGAATAATAGATACAACTACACTCCATCTACGGCAAAATCTCCATATCAATCGCTGGTTCATAAGCGATGAGATGTTTAGCCGTATTAGGTATATCTCTATCGTGATGGACTTGTTCTCTATGGGCGTCCTATTGAAAATTAGCATGCTTTTACATACACACACCCCCTCCCCTCTCACTCAGGAAAGGCGAAAGAAAGAAAAAAAGAAAGAAAGACCTACCAAATTCCCACGATAACACTCCTCGGAACAAAAAAAGCTCACCACCTCATGAATCTCACAATCATAACAAATCCCACAAACATCCGTACTATCGACCCTACTCTCCCCCCCCGGTCCAATGGCAGGATAATAAGTACAACTCCTCCCCATACAACACAAATGCTCCTGCTTCTCATGATCCGCAAAGTCCTCTTCGGCATGCTCGACAGAACAATAATAGATGGGTCCCCGTCTCCTGCCTTTGCGTTCGAGCCACTCGCAGATGGCGCACTCGATGATCTCCTCGTTGGAGATGTTGATGCTATCCAGCGGACACTCTTCGAGATTGCAACTCACGTAGCGAGGCGTGAGTTCGCGGTCGTGAATGCGTTGTTCCTTCTCGGCTTTTTTGGCTTTGGCTTTGACGTGGGCGGAGAAGGCCATTTGGAGTTCGTCCATTTCTTGCTGCAGGGCGGAGACTTTGCTGGCTTGGGTGTCGGCGGCTTCTTTTTTCATGGCTTTGACGACTTCGTCGTGGGGAGTGAGACTTTCGAAGACGCGGGCGTATTTGTTTTTGAAGTTCTTTTGCTGAGGCGTGTCTTCGGGGTCGATTTTGCAGTAGAAATTGATGTATGCTTGAGCGCGTTGCGTGGGATTCCTCGCGCCCTGCAGAGATTTGATGAATTCCGCTGTTCCGGGGACTTTGGAATACTGAAGTTGCGATTCGGTGTAGTACTTGATGGTGTCTTGAATATCACGGCCATTTCGCAACATGTTTCCTGTTGCGGATTTATACTTGGTGATATCGGCGTCGTCACCCGGCTGAGTGGCACAGATATCATTCTTAAGATGTTCACGTAAGACGCTTTGGAAGATCCGATGCATCTCTTTCAACTGTGGTCCTTCGGCATCATTAAAGATCTTATCCAGATCTTCTTTCTCGCGGCCACGACCAGAGGTCCACGGTGCGTTTGCCTGGTAGAAGTCATAGTAGGCCTCGGCAACGCGACGATTCTTGGTTTTGCATCGCGTGCAGTTGGGAGGTCCCGAGTGAGCTGGGGCATGGGGTGACGCGTAGAAGTTTCGAATGGATTTGAGTTTCGATTCGAGTTCTTCTTTTGCGCGTTGGAAGTGAGCTGCTTGACTGACTCTCTCATCGAGTGAGTAGGGAAAGGTTGGGTGGTTGAAATCAACGCCTGGGCGAGATCGTTGGCTGTACTCGATGCTCCTGAGTATATTAGCTAGAGATACCTCATTCATTCTATTTTGTTGTAGCGAGAGTGAGAAGAATAATAGAGAAAGGGGGATGGATATATGTAAATATCACGTGTAACCAATAATAGGTATAGGTAGCGAACGAGTAGGGTTGTGATGGAAAGAGAGAAACCTACTCCATGTGTCCTGTCCCTGTTATGCTCGATTGAGATTGGCTTTGAAATTATAGCTTCATCAATGTCAATTCCATGTCTCAATCTGAAGGTTCCAATGGTACAACTATAATTAGAAATCGCTTGTATGTCGTTTAATGTTGTCATGAGTAGAAGGCACCCGCATCTTCCAGATTGGCTGAAATTCCCGGGGTAACCACTAGCGCGTATTCTTATCTGATCGGTCGGGGAAACATTCTTCCAGATCTTCCGCCTTCATCAATCCTCATCGCAAGTCAACACCCTTCATCCACCCATCAACAAGAATCTCAAGATGGTACGTTCCCAGCCCAATTTAATCCTATCCTATCTCTGCACACTAACAATACTCCCCCACAGGCCGATAAACTCCGCGCCCAACAGCAGCTCGAGCAGCTCCAAGCACGCTACGTCGGCACAGGGCACGCCGACACCACCAAATTCGAGTGGTCCTCCAACATCCAGCGAGACAGCTACGCCAGTTATGTCGGCCATCCTCCTCTGCTGAGCTACATGGCCATTGGGATGGGAGAATGTAGAGAGAAGGTTCGAGGGCAGATGATTGAGGTATGTTGCTGTTCATTTTGGGAATGCGCCAGGGCTTATAAGGCTGTAGAAAATGGTTCAACCGGTGGGTAAACCGCCGGAGGTGCAGGATTGATGGAGAGTATGGTTGGGGCCGAGTTTTCTTTCACAGACACTCCATACAACGATTTCGTCACACTTCATACAGGAAGGCGCAAGAGCTAGCTCGGTCAGGAGTTGGCAATGGCATCTATTGGCCTTGAAATACAATCAGCGAACAAGTAGAGAAAAATCAGGGTACGCATCAAAAGAGAACGGCAGAAGATGTTCTTGCAAAGAAAGTTACAATGCGCCTTATGCGCAAAGTACAAAGGACAAATCGAAAATATCATTTCTCAATCGTCGTCCCCCCTTCTTCTGCGAGACGGGCCAGCTCTACCATTTGCTTCCTCAACTGGCGCCGCCTCTACTCCATTGGTTTCATTGGCTTCCGTGCTTCTAACCTCCATCCCCAGACTTCTCTGTAGCCTTTTATCAAGATCCTCAGGCGCATCGTCGCCCCAGACTGTCTTCACAAACCCAGAAATACCCATATTGCCAATCTCGGCTTTTCCCCTTGGTCCAACTCTCCAATCAATTTGTTCCTCCCCGTCCGCCTGTTTGTCATGAAACTTCCAAATGTATCCGTGTTTCATCATTTTAGCCAGAACTACAGTTGTCTTGTCAATAGGCGTATTTTCTTCCACGTTCAGTCGTCGAAGAAATCTCATGAATTTGTGATCCGCGACTGCTTCGTTTGGGTTCATGGAGATGTATGAGACGATAACGGTACATAGAGCCACGTACGCGGCCTCCTCTTCTTCGCTTTCAATGAGGGAGGGTGCAATGATTTCGGGAACTCGGTATGCGATGGGTAATGTGGTGATGAGGATGTATGAGGATGTCGTTGCTTTGGCTGTACGTTTGGCTTTGGAGGCCGCTGTGGGGGCTTAGTATGGGCATGAAGAATAGGAAGCACCGCGTAGAGATAGTACCTCTCTTGTCCTTCATCGAAACTTTATCCCGTCCAGGCAACTCCACCATCTCCATCCCAAATTTGGTTCTCAGTATCTTCTGCGCCGCCTCAAAAACACGCTTGAAGGAGCCGACTTTCTTGTTGTTACCCAGAACTAACAAATTTAGTAATTACGCATCTCATTCTCGAAATGATTCCTACTAACCTCTCTCCGAAATGCCCGTCCTCTTGATAGGAATACGTTGAAATTCACACGCCAGCGCATATCGAACAAGTTTCTTGACTACTTGATCCTGGCTATCAGCCTCTCCATTACCACCCGCGTCCACTCCCTCGCCTTCCTCAGCCTCTTCGCTCTCATCGTCGGAATCTGCAGCTTGTACCCGGCCTCTTGCACGTTGGGTTGGGCGTTCATCTTCTTCTTCCGATTCTTCTTCAATCTAGGGAATGTTAGTGGTTGGGCGGGATCATGGGAAGAGAGCAAACAACTTGACGGCGTCTTCGTGAAGGCATTTGGAGATTGTGTAAAGAATTTAGACGTGGGTACAGGTATCATTAATTGTATGAAGTGTGTATAATTGTGCAGATTTGGGAATGAGGGGTTGGGGTTGCGTTGGATGAAGTTGCTTGATCAATCGCGGAAGGGGAAGCGGGGAATGGGAAGAGGAAGACGCGCGCGTTTGGTTTGGAAGTCTCGCGAAAGCACGGGGTTCCATCCTAACTTAAAGCGGGCCTCGCGAGCACAGACGCCTGCGGCTGCTCGTAGAGCCAACTCGTTCCTCGTTGTTGAGGCCTGAGGCTCTTAGACTAAGAATGACGGGGTTCCAATTTCCAGCATGCAGGCACGTGGCAAGGCACCTGCCCGCATTTCCACCTGGGCAGGGCAGGGAACCTTCACTGGAATTGGTCTGTGTCTGTGGGTGAGCACTGAGCAGGTGGTGAGAAAGTTGGAGCCCGGAACTCTACCGATAAGGCCGGAGCTCTGCCGATAAGCCCGCCAAAATATTTCTGGGAGCATACTCAGTTTACTCAGTATCGAGTACCAGTACGGAGTATTGCTTGGGGGTGCAGCACAACACCACAACACCACCATAAACCTCGCTCCCATGCTTCGGAAAGCACTCCCTTCCAAATGGAAGAAGCAGTCGCCATCGCCGTCGCACATATGCCTCAGTTGCCAGCGGCGTCTGGCGAGGCCAGTCAATCCATCTTCATCCTACGCCTATGCGCCAAAGTCATTATATTCGACAGACTCAAATCCTGACCTGGATACCGAATCGAGTACGAGATCCACGATGCTAGAAGAGCCAACCTCAACCTCAACCTCAACTTCAACCTCCACCGACGTCGCCACCTCAAATTCGAGTAGTAATCATAATGATACCAATCCTTCACCCAACGTAAAGAGGAGGCTCGTTCCTCTGGTAGCCAGCCCATGGAGATCACGCTGGTCAAATCAGGAAAACTTCACGCCGAACTCCAGGACTTACAGAATGCTGGAAGAGACCACGGGCGATGTATTTGGCCAGCGAATGCTGAAGTACAAGGACACGGAAGAACTCGATACCACAACATTTGGGAAGCCGTCCAAGATCATTGTCCTTCGACGATCCAAAATCAAGAAGTATGCTTGGGAGGAAACCAGGAACCGCCTCGTTGAGAGTAAGGAGCCGGTGGATCTGGATTCATATATATTAGATAGACTGGATGCCGAAAGAGGTCTGCCGAGCGCGAAAGAGGTGGCAGAGAACATCGAATACTTCAAGCCGAAGAAAGGTGAAGAGCCACGGGATCGGGAACAATGGAATCATCTGATCCAAGAATTACAGGAATCCTTCACGACGCCTCAGCTCCTGGAGTATATGGAGCATTACAATGGGGAAAAGATTTCAAAATTGGACCCCGCTGCGACCACAAAAGCCATCTCCTCGAGTCAGGATGAGGAGGCAAAGATTCTACGGCAAAGTCCCTGGGTGACGGAACTATTTGATACCGACCAGTATTTCGATAGCGGATCCCAGTTGCGTGGCTATGCTTTGGCCTCGCACACAGACAAACAGAAGGTCGTCATTCGACTGCTGAGGGAATGCTGGGAATTGGTTCTGCCGGATGTGGAAAATTCAATAGGTTCAGTGGAAATCGCAATTCGACCGCATCACTTGGAGCTTTTGTTGAGTAAGGTACTACTCAACTTCTTGAGATGATTGCTAATGGTGGTGTCAAGGATCCGATCTATTCCCCCTGTTAAAAGAAGGCCTTGGACGTGCTGGCGAGGACATTGAAACGTTCCCTTCAACAGGGGTTGTAAAAATTACAACCACTCGGAGGCGGTACGAGCCTGTCATAAAGCGAATCGAGTCGGAATTGAAAAACATTCGGATTTTGCCAATATCACTCTCGGATTTGTTGCCCTCTTCCCAGAGTGGTAGAAAATTGAGTATCGATAAGATACAAGAATGGGCTGCTTCGCAATTCGACGATGAGGCACTTCTTGAATTAAGTCGTCTAACCGATACCAAAATAACAAAAATGCCGCAGGGCACATCACTGGCAAAGCGACAGGTAGAAGCCCCTTTTTTTTCTAATTGCATCACTGACCTTCTCAGGTTCCAATTTCTATAGCATGCCTCTTAACTCCTACCAATCCTTGGAAATTTACTCGCGCGCAACAAGCTCGCCGTCTCCTTTTGTCTTCTTGTAATCTTGCATTCAGAACTCAACGGTCACTAGGGTGTAGATCATTACCAGAAAACCAACCCGGTTCTTTTGTCGAATATGGTCTGGACACAGGATTACCTTGGCGAGAAAGACTTCGAAAATGGACCAGATTCTCGGCACCAATTGGGAAAAATAACGACAGTGAAATATCACGTGAAATCTTCCTCTTTCAAAATCCCAAGGAGCATGCCTCAATTGACAAGGCCAAAGATGAAGACGATCAACCAAGTAGCGTTTCCAAATCTGCTCCTGAATCGGGTGCTGAAGGCGGTGAATCCTTGCTTGGTAGTGACTACTGGAGCGATCAGTACAGCAATACCTCCGAGGCTATACTAGGGGCTGTTCTGCATACCGATCCAAACTCTCTCGATGGCATGCCGAAAGCCCCTGTAGGTTCACCAGAGATTATTCATGCATTCAGCCCAACTCTACCAACTATAACGAAACTTATCCAGAATATGAAGAAACCTCGAGATGTCGGCAACGATAGTCTTGTTCTACGCTTTCAACCCAATCCTTTTTTCGTGGATCCGGTCACCAACAAGACTGTTGGAGCTGATGTAGTGTCCGCTTTTCCTCCACTTGAAATGGTTTTCGACGCTGTACCAAATAAGGCTGACTACCTCGCTCCCAAAGACCTCTTCTTGAGATCGGTGGATGCTGTCGTGGAAGAGAAGTTCACTGATATCATGCTCCCAGACCAAGCTGTTGATGTCCGTTTGAAACAGAGAATAACCAGTCGGCTGCGCTCGAGGAAACTCACCATGCCACAAATTACAGAATACCTCCAATTTAGTATACTCCAAGCTGGACCGCGACGATTAGATCTTCCCCCAACACTGACAATGCCAATCGCTAAACACCTCTGCAACCTTCCCGCCCTCGCAAAATCGAATCGCAACCCTGAAGACGAAATCCACCAAGTCGAATACACATTCGTCGACCGCCAGTTCCGAACTGGGATTTCGCTCTTATACAACAATTGGCGAGTCGCGTATACATACATCAACGCCGGTACCGATGGCAAACGCAGTGAACTCAGCATAAAACCGATCAATAGTGGTACCCATGCTACTAAACAAGCATACATCAATACCGTTTTTGAGTTGGCCGAGTCGTTTGGGAAATCGGCGGTTAATGTGAGGAGGGTGGTGGAGAATCAGGAGACGGCGAAGCTGGTTAAGTTTGTTACGATTGCGGAGGAAAAGGAGGGCCCACTGCAGACTATGCCCAAATATACGGCTTTTAGGCCAAGGGATTATCCGAAAGATGGGCGAGAGGGGAGTACGAGGAATTAGGTGGCGGGCTTTAAGTAGTAGAGGACTCGCGAAGATGTGGATTCGGTGGTGGGCGGGTTTGAGGTTTACTTGTTGGGGTAGACAGTATTGAAAGTGCTGAGACTGCAGATACTGAAGGTTTTGGTGTCGAGGGTGAGCGCAGTGAAGCGGACGCTGCTGTAAAATCCGAGAACGAGAGTTCTAGGGTGTTGAGCGTAGAGTGCTGAAGCGGGAATGCGAGTCGAGTCTTCAGAACGAGGGCACGGTTCCTGGGAAGAGGGAGGTATCATGATGCTACGCTACTCACTCACGCTATGCTATGGTATCTTGATGTATTGTAGATTTATGATGGAAGGATACCTTGTCTTGTAAAGAGGGTTTGGTAGGAGGTGGTTGATGAGATGAGATGAGATGAGATGATTGTGTATGTGTATATGTATAGTAGAGGGATGTAGGAATAGAAAAATGGGGTTGGGGTTATGGGATGTGTGAGATGTGTGAGTGGTTGAGTGGTTGAGTGGTTTAGTGGTTGATGTGATATGATACCTGTGGGGAGAGAGAGAGGGCGTGTGTGTCTAGGAGGGAGAATACACCCTTCCTATACTATCTAATTACTCATCCCTTAAAACAAAAATAAAAATAAAAATACTACTAAACGATAAAAACACTTATACCCTATCACCAGCTTACCGTTTCCTAGTAAATACTAAAATACTAAAATACTAAAATCATTAATAAACTAATACCTATATCTTATCATTAGATATCACTTTACTTTAGTCCTAAAAAGAAGGGTATTTCTTTCCCTGTTACTAAAAAGTAGTATTCTTACTAGGAGTAGGAGTTTAGGATTAAGATTAAGATTTCTGGAGAGGATAAGATTTTAGATTTTATAAGGAAGGGTTGGGTTATATTTAGGGGATAATAAGCAAGGAAGGAAGGGGGTAAGTAAGGAAGGGAGGGGATAAGTAGGGAAGGGGTTTTAGGAGTTAGGAGTTAGTTTAGGAGTTAGGAGTTAGGAGTTAGTTTAGATATAAAAGGAGTAAGTAAGGAAGGGGGGGGGGTTAGTAGGGGGTAAGTATAGGTAGTACTCCCTACTCTTACGTTTAGGGGGTTTATTAGGCTTAATTCGATTACTTACTTATTTCTAAGTAACTTTTATAGTCCTTGTTCCTAAGTAATATATATTCTTATTACTTACCCCTAAGCCTCCTAGTCTTTAGTCTTCTTATTATTAAGCGCTCTCCTTCTTATAAAATAAGTGTTTTAATTAATTTAGTTTGTTTTTTTTATTAAGAGAGTTCTATTCTACTACTTCTTTTTCTCTTTCTCTTTCTTCTTATATTATACTAATTTACTCGAGCCTCGTCGTTCTTTGTTTATGTTTTCTAGCTTACTAGTAAGGTTTTAGAATCTTAGATACGGTAGTTAGTCTAAGGTAGAGTCGGTTTCTTGATTTTAGAGGCGGCTTTTATTTCTTTACTATTTTATAGTAGAGATAGCCTTGCGATAGAGATACTATAGATTTTATTTTTATTAGATTTATATATATATATATATATAAAGGAAATAAGTAGTATATAGGTAGTATTTTTATCTTTTTTCCTTTATTATAAAAATAAGCTAGAATTTCTTACTATAATATAGGTACTATTCTTTTATTATACTAAGAGATTATAATATAGTAAAATGTTTTTAATCTATTTTTAGGGCTTAGGCTATAGAATAAGGAGGTGTTATTAAACTCGTGTTTTAGTTAGTACCTTATAAGTTAGGGGAGTCTACGAGGTAAGGGACTTACTAAGATTAAGTAGAGGGACAAGTAAGAAAGGGGGTTTCTACTATAGTTATAACGTTCGGTATCTAGAATTCTATTCTATTCTAAGACCCCCTTATAGAATATTCTATACTAAATAGTATAAGTATTAAAATATACTATTCTAAAAGGTAGAATATTTAGAATTCTAATTAGAACTCCTTATATAACTCGTAAAAAGGTAGTTCTAGTTCGAGCTACTAATAAGAAGCCTAGCTTTAGTAATAGTACTCTATATATCTAACTAGGGCCTATAGAAGAGCCTTAAATACACGTATACTTCTAGACTACTAGTATAGGTAGTATAAATACTATAGAACTACTTAGATTTACCTTAGTTATATATAGGAGATAATAATAGTAAAATTAGTAAATTAAACGTAGGTAAACATTATAATGTTATTCCTTACTTTATAATAAATAGAGCTATATTATTAGTTAAATAGTAATATATATATATCCTTTAGAATACTAAACTCTAAGGCCTTATCCTTTAGAATATTCCGTTCTAAATTAGTGAGCCTTTAGAATATTCTACCTTAGAATAGAATCTTAGAATCCTTAGAATCGTATTCCAAGTGCCGAACGCTGTATAGTTGTAAGGTGAGGTAGGAAGACTTGTGTGTGCGATCTTTACTTGGTTTTGGTTCTTGTTTGGGGGGGTCAGAATCTCTATGTATTTTACATTCCAATTTGTTTTGATAGCTTTTAATGCTAGATCTTTTTCAGTCCATTTCATTCTGCTATTACAATAGAAACAACTAAACCAGTCTATTAATCCCTTAAATTTATATAGGTGTGCAGCTTTATTTTCTCTAATACAAATAAAGCAAGGGTTTCCGTTAATTCAATAAACAAAATTATTTGAGTTGAAACCTTGGAGATTTTATGGAAGTTCCTGACACTGGGGTAAGGTGGAAAGGCGGCATGGGGACGTAGGGTAGATTGGTTTTGCTATTGCAGTACTGGTGGTACTGAATACTTGGATGGGGGAATTTTATGGTTTGAATTCCTTTGTGTTTTCTGGTTTTTGTAGAGTGCAGTGAGGTAAAGTAGGGAGATTTGTGTGTGTTGTTTATTTGGGAACTTGGTGCTGATTCAGTTTTTAATTCTAGGCCTTCTTCAGTCCCTCTATTCTACTATTAAATTAACAATGACAGAAGCAATCCATCAATCCCTCGCATACGCAGGCGCAGCCCCTCGAAAGGCCCCAGCATCACGACAAAGTTTATCCCACTATTTCACACATGTTAGCACATTCCTTTTCCTCTCAAACCCTTATTGATATCCTCATCCCTTCCCATCCATCCGTTGAACAAGCGAAAGATGTCTGTCCTCTCCCATCCCATGCCTTTCTCCTCTATTATAAAGAATGAACAAGTGGGAAAACATAACCTCACCTTCTTCGGCTCAAGATTGTTACTTATACTCAAGCAGACGGGTCCATCTACCGCGGTTGGGTCCTTGGGTACGAATGTGGCGTCCCCGCCGTAGGCGATGCAGGCTTTTTCGGTGGTTGTTGCGTTGAAGGTTCCCTGTTTTTACAGTGTTAGTTAGATTGCATTGATATGGGATTTTGGGGGATGGGATAGATTGGGGCCAGGAAGAGGATAGAGAGGGGGAAGAGAGGGAAGAGAGGGAGAGGGGGAAGTAAGGACATACCGCCGCGTCTTTACAAGCTGTCAAATAGAATCCGACGCCTCCCGGTGGTGGGGTCTGTAGCTGGCCGTAGACGTGGACTGCTAGGGTGAGGATGAGTAGGGGTTGGAGATGCATTTTGTAAGTGCTTTATCTGGTATGCTGGGAGTGAAGGATGGGAAAATAGGGTGGCACTGTTGTATGGGAAAGAGACTGGGCTGATGATCTGTACTACATGATGATGGCGTGGGTTAATATACTTGACGAAGTAAAATTATGCTTGTTAATTGTGTTTCTTGGCTTTATTACGAGTCTTGCAGGTGCAAACATGTCCCCTACCGGATGATCGGAGGAGGGGTTTCGTAAAAACCATCCTCCTCCTGAAAGAAACTTATTTTGTGCAAAGTGGGTACACATTATGGTTTTTAGGGGAGGCAGTGGATTCCAGTTTTTGCCATGTAACAAAACTGGAAGCAATCGAGTTCATTTCGTGGGCCAGCTTGTTTACTAATATTAAGTATACTATAGCTAGCTTAATTCTGATTGGCTAGAAAAGAAGGAGCTTTGCTAGGGCCTACAGAATCTACCTACTTTGCACGGAATAACCTTTCTTTTACCGGGAGGGGTTAGTAGGTAAGGTTTTGAAGTTATCATAGCGGAATTAAGAATATTAACTCGTGTCAATAACGTGACTAGATAACCGAAAGTAAGTAGGTATTCGATAGCACGAGCGGTGAATTCTAAGGTCTAGTACTCCTTCTCATTGTATATAACTAGGCTTCTAAAGTCGACGATTAAGACTTTTGGATAATGGGGGGATTAAAAGACAACTCGTTATACTTGTTATATTTCATCTTCCAAAAAAAGAATGCAAAAGGTACCATCTAATTCTACAGCCTTCATTGATGACCCTGCCTTCCCCTGCTTTGAAATACTCTATCCATCAAGACGTATGTCCAGCTTTAACCACCTACTCCTCTTGCAGCACCGTAAGTTCTGCAGGAATTGTCCCACTATTATCACAAGTTAGCTCTCACATCGTGCAATTAAAATAAGAAAAACCATCAAGCTTATTTTGAACATACAAAGCTAGGTGAAATATTGGTCTCTGGACTCTTGCACCAAGGCGTCCCGTCGGGGTCTGGTGTGTATTTGCACTCTGGACAGCCGTTGAATGCGATATTCAAGCAAGCTTGTTTGGTGGATTCTACGTCCTTGTTGTCCTATCGGCACACGTCAAATACCATTTTACACATGCTAAGTGATGTTTTCCAGAGCAAGTAGTAGGCAGGGAGGAAAGACATACCCCTATTTTACATTGTGCTATAATGTATCTGTACTCAGCTGCATGGACATGCATCGCCACAGCGGCGAAGCAGAAAAGAGTTTGTAAAAGCATATTCGAAGATTTTGTGAAAACTGGCTGTGATGACCGAGATGATGGCGGTAGGAAGGCGCTGGTCAATAGATATATATACTCGTACCTCCGCCACCCTTGTTGAGCAGGTTCTCTTGGTACTTCATCCTAGGCGAAGTAAATATAACCTCTTCAGGGGTTCTTACTCTGTCGCCAAGCTTAGCCACCATAAAAAACTTAAATTTATTCCGCCAGGGGCAACGTACGAGCATCAAATAGAGTGGTTTTCGCATGATGAGATAGGGAATAGATGAGTCCTCCTACTTCGAAGTATAATGCTTTACAGCTAACCAAATAAGGGAAGTGGGTACCCGCGCTACGAAGTACTACTTCGTAAAAAAACACCAAGTAGCCTCATCAAAGTACACACCTAGGTAAGACGTGACGCGACAGTGAGGTTCATATTCTACTAACCCTAACCTGTAGCCCTAACCCTAACTCTAACCCGCGGGGTACGAATTAAAAGAGTACGAGGGTATAGTAAGGGCACGATAGTAAGAGTGTAATAGTAAGGTTGCGACAGTAGCGAGGGTACGACAATAAGGGTGTTACCTTGAAATGCCGCTATATACACAAGTTTCCTAATCACACCTAAAATATAGCTAAAGTTAAAATACTAAGTCACTAGGAGTCGCGGAACGCCCCTTCTTCCTAAACGAGTTTAGCTATAAAGTATTAAAGCCAGAGTGTAAAGCATTATAGGAGGAGCCGAATAGATGTGGATAACTTCTTGTATTGATAACCATTGGCTTAACTTCTCCCGAGGGACCTATGCAAACTCCTTATTTCTACTACAAGTGCACCCCTTGATTCCAGGCTCCATCCACCCACTGGTAAGGGTATGTCAGGCGGAGGCTTTGTTTACGTAGTACCAGTGATTATATACCGGTATTTACTTTACACGCGAAAAGGTTTTTCTGTAACGGACCGAATCTTTTACAAACTTAATACTGAGAGCAAATCAGTATTGAGCTCGAGACTTTAATCACAAAGTAGTGTGGTCTACTTAGCTATTTCTCAGTGATCAAAAGGAAGTGCTACTAAATATCTGTGGAACCAAGTTGAGAGAGAACAACAAAGATGTAGGGCGGTGAGATGATGATGACTATTAAGCCTGGGATGAAGTAAATTTATGTGCAAATTGCAATGATATGCCTTCCGATGAGAAATCATAGTTTCGGGGGTTCGGACTTTGGTGTCTCAGGAAAATAAAGTTTCATGTATTTAAAGGAACGACTGACATTCCGGTACAAGGCAGTCCATGTGTACACTTTGTAAATCGCAAAAGTCACACATTGTCTTAGGTTGACGTAATAATAGAGTCTGTTGTGGGTATTTTCTTTGAGAACCCCGTTTTCTTTCTACCACCAACAATTTCATATAGTGTGTCTATCGCTGCGTCGATGTTTCGCTATTTCTCTCCAGATAGTCTAACTAGGAACTGACTCCGAGTAGACATTCTCGTTTTTCTGCGGTATGCGTACAAACGTGTGTTATGTTCATGAACATGACATGACGTTTTAGAAGTGTGTTGATGAACGGACTAGTTCTTCTTGGAACTTCAATTCTTGGGACGGACCAAGTTTAATACTTATGCAATGGTAGTTCATCCCGATGCGATAGCGCCACAATCTTATTCTTGTGAGTTCGTTCGATGCAGTACAATTGTTCTCGTTGTTTCAAACAGAATGACTCTTCCGGGGTTTTCACAGATTTGATTACATGGAAGTGGCATCACTCAGGTAAAAAATACTGCATTTTCAACATCTAGGCAAGGGATTGTATTCTAAATTCTGTGGGCACTCCTACAGAGGGGGTTTCTTGAGCTTTAGCCTCCTTCGATATTGTATCCCACAAGCCCCCTCTAACATTTCCCGCATGATTCGCCTCAGGTCGGGAAAGAAGTAGTCCTCTCTCCGTCCTTTTAGCCACCAACTGCTCCGCTACCATAAGCCTTGCAAAGGTCGCCCCACTATAAGAAATCAAGCAATTAGCATCCAGTTCATCTCAGGTTCGAAGAAAGGGGGATATAATTACCACAACATCATTGAGCTCTAAGAATTCGCTGCGGCAACGTGGAGCTGGTGGTCCACCATTTCCGCTTCCATCTGCCTTCAACACAAATGTACAATCGCTGCAGCTGCTTTTAGCATCGGCGCATGCCTTTCTAGTATTTTCCTCATTCAGGCTATTCTATGCAAGACGTTAGATACAATCGATCATGATTTATTTGGAAGAGAGAGAGGAAATATGGATGGAGTAATGCTGCCTTTTGGTTTATTGGATGTGAGAGACACTTACATCGGCGTTTTTGCAAGATGCAATTCTGAATTGATAGGCATTAATGCCATTTACCATAGCGGTAAGGACGAGAAGATTTTGGATTCTCATTTTGTTGTTGTTGAATGAGTCTTCTGTGTGATGCTGTACTTCTGGGAAGGAGATGTACGGAGTATATATACTTTCAATTCGTACCTCGGATCAGGAGATCTAAATAAGAGGTTTGGCAACATCGGCATGTATCAGATGGATACTATTCTTGGTTGGCATGGTTTAGGTTGTACCTAAAAGTATAAATCATGAACAGGCTGATATACCACCTAGGCTGTTACTTGCAATGTACGTCACTTTTGACAGTGCATTGATAATAAAAGCGAGGTGCACCTGGCTTTCTTCGATTGAGGATACGCTTAATTACCACCATTACCACCATTTGCCACCGCTGCGCCTCGTTTCCTTAGCATAGAAAACCAACAGGGACGAGCCTATTTCTCGAAGTTTACGGAGTAGCTCGCGTAGCATAAACCGTAGCTCCCGCGGATTCTGCTTGGCATGGCAGGCACCGTAACTCGAATGCCACCACTGGTGCCACGGTACATACGGAATCCACGGACGAGTAAAACAGTTTAAGAGTGTCAATCTTGGCGTGAGAAAATTATAATTCGCCATAAACTCATAAAACGAACCTTGGCTCGGTATATTTCGCACTTATGCCGCAAGAAATGTAAGGAGCACATATATTGTTATACATTAAGACACATCATGTCGTCCCAGGTAAAATCCAAGTATCTCTTCAGGGCATATTTATTTTGTAGCCTCGCTACCCTGAAAAGGTTATATCGGGGGCATTTTCGTCTGAGGTCCAACAAGCTTACAATCTGATGATTACTAGTCTCCTGAGAAATATGCTCTGGAACTTCGTACAAGTACTCGTTCTTGAGAGGCATACCTCGCAAAGAGCATGGATACATCAGACTATAGCGGTCATTTT
Organism: Hymenoscyphus fraxineus; assembly: GCA_900184765.1. Classification (NCBI taxonomy): domain Eukaryota; kingdom Fungi; phylum Ascomycota; class Leotiomycetes; order Helotiales; family Helotiaceae; genus Hymenoscyphus; species Hymenoscyphus fraxineus. The sequence goes on from LT855422.1 coordinate 111,820, forward strand.
GACCGCTATTTGTTTTGAAGACAAGTTGACACCGGTAGTCACATGTACTGTACTACTGTACAGTGCCGGGAAAACTTTAAATTTTTAAATCCTATAGTTAAGAGTTCGTTGCCTGGACTTGGTGTTTGATCTCCATGGTCACGGGAAATAACAGTCCGGACCATTACCGGTAATCGAATGTCTGTAGTTAATTAGCAGTATAAGTAGTTCCTCGAGGCAAGTGAAAGTAACTTGAGATATCTATCATCTATTTCTCAAACCATCCTAAGTCTCTACTACACATTATTCCAACATGCAATTGTCCACTATTTTCTTCACCATGGGCCTCCTGTCCATCACTATGGCACAAGTACAGGAACCTGATTACCAAAAAACAGCACCTAACGTTTTCCCTTTCGACTGCGTTGGAGCAAGACCTGTGTGCAAAGAACTTTGCAAGCCAGACAGAGAAGTTGGTGGGACATGCTACGCAGGCGGTGGTGGATTCAAGATGCGCTGCAGTTGCAAGAGATAATCGTTTCGTACGGAGGTATATTGACATTGGTGGGACATGCTACGAAGGCGGTGGTGGATTCAAGCTTGACTGTCGATACAATGCGAATAACACCTATTAAGGCTATCTTGGTTAGGAGTTCAGATTAAGGGACGCATCATTTTTGTCACAATATATGCCGTATAATATATTTCACTCAAAAAAAAAATGACATGCCCTATCTACAATTGCGACTTCACACCATCACATATTTGGATTGAATGTAGTGTGGCAGAGGCTGTATAGGACGAAATAGCCGCTATTTGGCGAACCTTTAGTACGTACGACTGCCCTAGAGCTACAACTATAAATGAGCTGAAAGGCCTAATAGCCGTTGGACCATACCTAGAACCGGCTAAAAGTAGGAGGTAGGACGTACTATACAGACTGACTGTCTAGGTACTATAGAAATCCTACCTCTCCTACTCCTATACTAAACCGAATAGACTTTAGGTAGAGACTATAGTAATAAACTATTATCTCTAGGAAGTTCGCGACCTAATACTAACTAATAGAACAAGAAGTACCTACTTCTTATATAAAACTAGGTAATATAATAATAATACATTTATAAAGATATAGGGTAAAGACCCTAAGAAGATAAGGATCCGGACAGGCCCTAAGTATATAATAACAGATACCCTACCTAATTCTAGGGTATAAGAAGATATACTAGACCCTATACTAGAGCCTATTAAGCTTCCTAAATATAATAGTAAATAGATAGCCTAAGGACTAATATATCTAACCCCTTAACTTAAGGTATATTTATATAAGGGGGACTTTATAACCCCTCTAATAACTAGTATAACTATAATACTTATATTACTATATATAATAATAGCTAAGAGGTATAGCCTCCCTAACTATTAGGGGGTTACTATCTACTCGACTAAAACACTTACGTAGGAGAGCGGCGCTGGTATAGGGGTTCGATTCCCCCGAGGGTACTCCTAGTTAGTAAAGAAATAGAAAGGGCTAGTATAAGTATAGGAGACTTCCTAAAACAGACTAGCCTAATTAAGTAGAGCTTCGGTATATAATCCTTTTCTAAACCTAAAACAAAAACAAATTATAATGTATCTACTAATGTAATTATATATTTTTAAATTACGTAAGATAAAATTCACGTAATTCTAGAAGTTAGGGCAAGAATCTTAGAAACAGAACATACCTATGAATTTAAGTTAATACTAAAAAGAGTAAAGAATACCTTCTAAACTCATTTACCTTGAAAATTACACATGGAGAGGGGAACTAATAGCTAGCTTGCTTAACTATTTCACCCTAGATCTACAAAATCCTTCTCCACCCCACTTTGAAAAGCCCTTCGCAAAACTCCGAAAGAAAATCCTCCAAACCAACAAAAAGATACACACCACAACCCTTTCCCTCTAAGAGAGAAACAACAACGAGGATAGGAAAAAAAAGAAACAATAGAGATTCCATACCAGGGAGTCGAACCCTGCGCTACCGCGATCCAATCATAGAATGAGAGGCGGAAATGTTACCGATACACCAGTATGGATGGTTTTCATCCGGGAAAGTCGTGTTTCTGTGGGATAATCGCCGGGCCCTTATTTGATAATAGGTTGATTTTGAGTAGGATTTGGTTTGTGGGTGAAAACTTTCGGAGGGGTAAGAGGTGGGGTGGGGCCTTGGTAGTAGTGTTTTGTATCTCCCCTCTTTTCCTTGTCTAAGCCTCTGGAAAAGAGCAGGCTACAGAAGAGCTATGTAAATAACTAGTAAAGGAGAGAATGTTAGGTTATTTTATTAGATAGGAGTAGTTATAAAAGTATAGATTTAGAAGAGGAGTAAAAAGGAGAGGCTAAAATAAACTTAAAAAATAAGGATATTTATAAATTAAATAATAACTAGAATATAATTAGAATTCTTATATATTAATCGAAAGTTATTTAGAAGTATTTTAATAACCTCTTTCTTTCTACCTTCTAATTATTTCTTTAGTAGAGTAGTTAATAGTTACTAGATCCGACTACTAGTTTCTACTATATAGTCCCTATATATATGAAATAAAATATAAAAGAGAAGTATATACTAGAACTATATAAATTAGACTTCTACCTAGGTTATTACCTTCCTAATTATTTAAATATAACTCTTCTATTACTCTAGCGTTTTATATTCCTAGTACTAGTTAATAAAGTAATAGTAAAAATAAATAAGTTATACTACTATTATTAATAAACTAATAAAAGGATATTAATAAGTATCTAAGGAATAATAAACTCCTTATACTTAAAAGTATACTAAGCTCTTACTTATATTTAAACTAGTATTTTTATTTATCTTATTATTATATTTTAAATCTACCTACTTACCTAGATTTATCTAATAAAAAAAACATACCTCTTCTAATAAAGAGAAAATTAGTAGAGATAATTACTCTAAGTACTTAAGTACTTATATTAATAAAAGAAAGAGAAGAAGATAGGAATTCAAATAAAGTCTTATATCGAACTAGAACGGGAGTTTCTCTTTGAACGACGAGGAGTTCTCGTATACGTCGGGACACTTTATTTACAATATAGAACAATAAAGGATACTTCATACTAATATTCTGGGGTATAATCTACCATCTACCGCAACGCTCCAACTACCGTACAAAAAGAGCAAATAAAAAAGCGATACCATTCCCAAAGACCGAAGTAATCCATACTACTCCTCTTTCTCCCCCGGTAACACAAGTTCAGCACCCAGCCTTTGCCTCCCCTTCGGTTCCGACAGCGAGAACAAAAATACATGGTGAGCATGTTCATCTTTTTTCTTCTCACCATCCTTCTTCTCATCCTCCAATTTCTCCTGTTCAGAATACGGTTCATAGTAATCCAAACTCCCATCCTCGGTATAATTCCACATTAAACCGAGTTCCCCTCGACAAGCAGCCGTACCCCACAATGCACCCAGAACCCCGGGAACAAGATACAGGAGCGCGGGCTGAGCGTGGTTAAAAATGTTGAGAACGATGAGGGTAGCGAACATGCCAAAGATATACCCCACGACACTGGCTTTGAAGTATACCTTTGAGAAGCGTGCACCATCGGCGATAGTTGCTTTTGAGGCGGCTTTTGGGGGGTTGGTCCAGAAGCGTTCTCCCCAAAGAGTGGTGGAAGGTTCGTATACGGCTCTGGTGGGTTTTTGGTCATCGTTGACGAGAGATTTGTCTGGGATGCTTGATTGCTTGCGGAGGTAGTGGAGGTAGAGATCAAATCGTAAGGCGAGAGCCATCATTATTCCTGGCAAGACGACATCTCCTAAACCAAGCATACCGCCACGTTTGGGTCCTGGGAAAACAAGTTTGATGGGAACGTCGAGAGAAGTAGCTACGGTAACCATGAGTGGTGTGTAAAAAACCATTGTGATATCGTAGATAAAAAGCCCAGCCAGTACCAAAGACCCGGTCCAGAAAGTTGTGGGCGACAGAAGTTGTAGGGTACCGTAACAGAAACCAAATCCGATGAGATTGGTTAACCACCAAGTTTTTCCAATGGTGTTGTAAAGAATTATGGCTGTAAGTCCTAAAACCAATCCCATCACATCATTCAGTCTAACTCTGGATTTGTGATCGCAAATCCCATGGACACGAGCTCTGAAAATCCATTTGTTTATGAGGAATGCTCTTAAGGACCAGAGATTGTTGGTGACAGATTTGGAAAACTTGATATTAGAAAGTAGACCAGGAAGTGGGTTTGTTTTTCCCTCAGCGATCATGCGATGTTGTTGAACTCGAGCTACGTTGACATTTCCAGTGAGCTGTTTGCGAAGCATCTGATCGACATGGTATGTTTCCTCTCCACTCGACCAGACGGACGGGAAGAAGAAGCCAGTTGCGACATTCAGACCATCCCCCGCCAATTTTCCAACACCAAAGACTCCCAGAGCCGAAAAATACCAAGTGAGTATTTTGTTCAGAAGTGCTGGATCTTTCAACCACTTTATCACAAAGTAAAGGCCGGCCAAGGTGATACCAGCTAGGACCGGGAACATAATCGCATCAGACGGCGTCAGGCCCTCCACAACTGGTTCCTTTTCAATTCCATCATCTTCACCATCTTCGTTCTCCTCGTTCACTGGTGCTTTGGCTGAGGGAGGACGTCGTAAGGATGCATGTGCACCAATGAAGATGGGAAAAAGAGCGGCCAGAATGAGATGAGTATGCATCTGGATCAGATCCGTCTCTTCGTAGGCTTTGTAGGCCCATTTTCCAAGAAATTGTAAGAGTGGACTGTCTCCATGGAAGAAGCTGGATGTTGCTTCCATCCTGGTACTATCAGGTGTTTCTCTGCGTTTGCCTTGGAGAAGTTGAGGCGATTTTGATAGAGACAAATCTCTATATCATCGAGGGGGCCAAGGAGACTCAATAAGGGGATTTGCGAAGGGTACTGCAAGGCTTGAGAAGAAGCTCATTTGTGACTGAGTTGAGATATTTTGGAGATGTGTTCTCATGGACGAAGTTGTTGGTGGATACAAATACCTGGAGGAGTACTCGTACCGAAAAATAAGCGGGTCCTATGCAATGCAGTCCCAGTACCGTGTGAATCTCAGCCTTGCGCCTTGGCAGCGACATCTGCAGCTCCTGTGAATGTGATTCAATTTTGTCAACACCACCAGCCTTCTCCTTGAACCTCTACATCTGCACCAGTGACCTCCTCAGTATGGCAACCACCAATGTACTTCTGACCACCTCAATGGCAAGAAAACCCAATCTATGGTGTATATTCCATTCATATATTAACACGATCCAGGGAGAAATCACCGTCGAACTCTACCACGACCATGCCCCAAAGACCTGCAAGAACTTCTCCGAGCTCGCCTCCCGTGGCTACTATGACGGAATCATATTCCATCGGATCATTCCCAAGTTTATGCTGCAGACAGGTGATCCAACTGGCACAGGTCGTGGAGGCTCCTCGATCTATGGTGATAAGTTCGAAGACGAAATTCACCCAGCATTGAAGCATACAGGCGCAGGCATCCTAAGCATGGCAAATAGCGGTCCCAACACAAATGGCAGTCAATTCTTCATTACGCTGGCACCAACTCCGTGGTTGGACGGAAAGCACACTATTTTTGGTCGCGTGAAGAGTGGACTGGATAAGGTGGACATGATGCAGCGAGTACCAACCGGGCCTGATGACAGACCCAGGGATGAGGTTAAGATCGTTACCGCAAGGGTTCTGACGGAGGGCTGAGGGCTGAGCTGCTGTTTCTGAAACGAGATACGCGAATGGGAAAACGCTTCATTGGGAAATGCGACATGGTGTCGCGTTACAGGTGGGTGGGCACGATTTCCGTCTTAATTCGACGAGGTATGGCCGACTGATCACGTCCTGTGGAAAGCTTAGAAGTATCTAAGACTAAAGTATCTAAGAGTGAAGAAAATCTTTCTTACGTTCAGCCCCCGTCCTTGTCTTGGGTGTCTTGAGAATGGGTGCTGTTTTCCATTGGCACAAAACTTCCCTGGTTGAGACTATTCGGGCTTCATCAAACATTATCATTTATCGTGATTACAGAATTATAAAGACAGGCCTACAACTTTTCAAAAGCTTCCAACCTCTTCAATATGATCTCAATCTCCGATAACTTTCAATCCCAAGGGCTTTCCACAAAAATCAAAAAAACACAAAAAAGGGTATTCCAACTCCAGAAAACTCCGAAAACTCCATTGTTCCGTCCGATTGATCAACCAACCAACCAGCCACCCGGTCTAGTCCATGCTCAAATGAAGTTGCCATGAGCAGCTTCCCCGTTGTCGGACCTCCTGTTCTTCGAGTTCCTCCTCGACCTCGCCTCAATACCAGAAAACAAAATTTGCCCGCAAGCCTCCCAAGCAGCCTGTCTGATTTCTTCTGGTAGTGTTGGTCTCTCCTCGCTGAAACTCTCGTCCCTCAAAGGCCATGCCTCCTCAGTCAAAGGCCATGCCTCCTCAGTTCTCTCAGGAGGCGCAGGAAGCACCTTGATATTTCGAATTTCATCGTTGTGTTGTCTGATTTGAGAATATCTATTTTATTATGTTAATACAAAAGCCTCAAGTCTTTTTGGCGAGTATTATGATTTACCTTTCATGTGCGTAGAAGTCTGGGGGATAAGGATATTGTGGTTTTTTCATAGTGTAATGCACTCCATTCCTCGTTAGTCGTGCTCTGTAGAGGCTTTTGAGCAAGTCCTCGGTGATCATCCAAAGAGGTGTTGCTGGCATAAAGATGTAGTGCATTTTGAGCTTCGAAAAGATGAGAATAAAGAAAGTGGCTTTCGAGATTTTGCTTGAACGAGTGCTGATGGTTGTTGTGTCACGGTCCTATGGGAGTGATTCTCTATTCATACTTATAATTCTTCGTATATCCAGTGGCGTAGCGTTTTCCGGGCCTATTCTCCCCTAGGGCTGAACCTTAAACGACCTTGAAGGAGAGAGCGATTGGTTCGAGTCTCGTTATAATGCATTGCAGTTCTACTAAAATGCATTGCGCTAACCCAATTAGGCAACTGTGGCGCTCCGTGGCATCCGCGGCTCGGAGTGCCTCGAAACACCAAAGTGGCTTTATCAACTCCTCGATACAGTACCTTAAAAAAGGGATATTTGCAGGCAACAAACGCTGTTGGTGCCTCGTCGCGAATATTATAAAAATAAATAAAAAATCGAATAGTGAGGGTGTTCCACTAACCCTAACCCTATAACCCTAACCCTAACCCTAACCCGCGATGCGCGAATTAGGGAGTGTTGTAAAGGGGCGACAGTGAGGGTGAGAAAGTAAGGGTGACAGTAAAGGTAGATAGGATAGATGGGAATATCTTCATGTGTTGGTTTTAAATATCGCGAGTTATGTGTACGCGTTTCCTAATCACACCCAAAAGAATGCTAAAGTAGAAATGCCGAGTCACCGAGTCCGGAGGCAGGGGGGGTGCAATGCATTTTAGTAGAACTGCAATGCATTATAACGAGAGTCATTGGTTCTCAGAACCCATCGTCCGGCCTACGAACCGAGTGCTTGGCGGTTTTGTTGGCCACTCTATCTAGATCTCTTGTGGGGGTTTGGAGGGTCTTCTGGAAGCCTCAATCCACATTCTATCCACAATTAGGGCAGTTCCTGCGATTGCTCCAGATTCTCAAACTGACCGTCTCAGGCTTACAAGATCCGTCGGATTTCCGTCAACTAGATGTTGAAGATCTACTTTCCTCACGTTATCTTTTGTGGTATACTCGTACGAGTCTTGTTGTATGATCACGAGCTATGACGAGCTATGCTTGCTGCGTAGGACCGATATCACCATACTGTAGAGTATAATTCTCGTAAACGCCACTGTGTACAGGTATCATCGTTGCTCTTGCTCTCACATCTTTATTTTTGGATACAAGGACACTGGACACTGAGGATTTCCGGTCTGTGCTCAGGCATTGTCCGATGAAGCTGGTCTGTGCCTTTAGCGAGGGCCAGATAGTGGGGATATAAAGTTTCACTGTATGGGAAACAACCGCGCTGCCTCCGGAAGAACAAACGGGCAAACACAAAACAAATCGCCCACTATTGATATAAGGATTTGGTGGCTATATGATGGTTTCTATGACTACATGTTTAGAGTTTTTTCTTCAGCAAGTGGAAGACTGAAAATTCTTGTTCGAATGTCTTCTTCCGGCGGAGATTGTGAGCTTCGTGCCAGTAGCTGGATGGACGGAGGACCTCCGTAACTTTGCCTCTAGCTCTGCCTCATGAGGCGCGCTGCTGACAGCGTTAGTATTGGTATGTTACAGATGGCGGACTAGATTCCACGCGAGTGAGCCACAGGGTCCAGCCCAAGTCCAAAGGGGCAAGGTCTGGTCTACGGAATGCCTATTTTCCATGACGACGATGTTCCTGACTACTCTTTAGCTCTAGAGCACTTCACTATCCAATCGGGGGAAATAATAGTAACAGATCCCGAGCTGCGTCTTCGTCTTCGGAAGCCGTAAGCACCCAATCGAGAAGTCTCTGCGAGCGAATCTCAGATGCCCAGTCAGATTCTGGCCGGGGATGCTAACTCTAGAGGTCCGTATCCCGGTGGAATACATAGTTCTACTTCGTACAGTTGCGAAGCAAGGTTGGGAGAAGAATGGGAGAGGGAAAAAAGAAGAAACAGCTAAGCATTTCGGTCCCGTATAAATGCACGTGGATAGGTGCTTTATCGGTGGCTCTGAGGATGAAATCAGCCAAGTGATACTCGTTTTGATAGGCGACACCGAGAAACATGTTTGTGGCGTTTAGTTGGCGATGTTTTGTTTTGTCTACCTACTGTCCGGAAACAATTGGAAACTCTTTGCCGTCGGCCCCAATTCTCTTTTTTATTTTTTCTGTTCCTTTCTATTTTTACTGGGAGAATCGAAAGGCATCGTAAGAAATCGGCGATCTATGAATGAGGTCGTGTGGTTGTTGATATGAAGTTGATAAGGTGCTTCTATTCGGTTCGGACCTTTTGCCAGGTGGAAAGAGGAGAGGAAGTAAGTTGAGTGGGTCACTCCCATAACAGAAGCTTTTCTGTTATGGGAGTCACATGTGCCTGCCTCGATAGAGGACTGTATTTGGTGTTACCTAGGTATGAAACGAGGATTACCTAGTTGTGTCTGTACACTACTGTCAGAAAACATCGAGGTGAATTGACGTATTTCGCTTCTTGCCCCTAGTCTGCTGTTCTGCGATTACTTGTTGCACTCTTGCTTACTGGCCAAAGATTACAAGAGGTCGTCTAATCCGGCTCACCGCTGACCTATTTTAGGATCTAGCTTCCCGAAACTCTGAAATTCTCCGGTTCACGTTGCAAATATCCGTGTTCGTGTCCCTCGTGTCTCTCTCTTTATCTCGTAGATTGACGTACCCCCACGGCGATCCACCCTCGCGTGGTGCGGGGTAAACATCGCTGGGTCAAGACGACATTCCGTTCCCTACAGCTAAGATATCACTAGGCATCAGTCAAGCAACATAGTAGAGACGTTGACATCATCTACTATGGAAAATTGAGGGGTTCATGAATTGTACTTCCACAAGTCGGAAGTTCTCGATGAACAGCCATTCGTAAGGTTTGGCACTTTCCAACGATCCAGGTCAGCAAGTATCGAGCATCTACTCACATCGAGGTAGATCGAGATACATCGAGATAAGGGCGCGAAGTTAGGTGGCTGGTGGTGGAGTGACGAAAACGATATACTTTTGCGCCATTCCATTACTGTACCGCAATTGACTTTCTGCGTTAAGCTTGTCTTTAAATATAAATTTCTGTGCGACGCAGATACGGGTTTCTACGTAAATTCCTCGAAGGGGGGGTACCCCCCCTACTACGTTCAGGTGTTCGCTCGGCTAAATCGGCTCACGAATCACGAGTAAAGGTGGCACATATATGGCAACAGTACACCTAGGGCTCGGAGAGTCCGGGCAGCCCAACGCTCTCTCTATTCCTTTCTTCTTAGAAAAAAAAAAGGCTTGCTAATAGTACAGAAGTGGTGGAGTACAAATAGGAGATGGTGGCGGGCAAGAAAAGAGCCCTAGCCCTAGCGTACGCTTCCTACTCTCAGGGGCAGGAACAATAAAGTCGTTAACAATTCCCGTCCCACTTCTAGCTTATAATATCCGACGTCCTTACGTAATATTAAACCCTATTGTTTACTTCGGTAGCATATTCCGCTCCTGAGTCAGCCTCGTATAAAAGGTTTTATGGAACCTCCCCTACGCACTGGGCGTAAACTACAGCAGTGGGTGGACCGAACCTGGAACCAAGGTGTGTATTTGTAGTAGAAATAAGCAGTTTGCAGTCGTCCTTCGGGACAAGTAGGGCTAACGGTTATCTATGCGAGAAGTTATTCACATCTCTTTCTACTGTAACACGTGATGGCCAGGATATAGCTTTGAGATTACCATTGACTTTCCGGTTACAAAGGTCGAACAGTGCTATCGTAGGAATGGGCAAAGTTAAGAACTTTACGAACTTCAGCAAGGTTCCCAAAAAAGAACAGGATCAGTCGCAGATAGATATCATTTCTACAAGTCACATAAGCCTCATTTACTTCAGTCCCCACAATTTCCATGTGGTGTAGTTCCACTGAGGGCAGGTGAAGTACAAAAGAAGCTTTGAGGAATTTCAAAGATGTAAAATCAGCAGAAACCAAACATGAAGCATTTGGTGAGAACGAGGAACTGGTATTAGCCCGATGCCACGTAACAAATAACTTGCGGGGTAAGTGAATTGTAACGGGATCTTGCAAATACCAATCAAAGGTTTATAGAGTTATGTACCGATTCTTGAGCCTCAGAAATGTAAGCCAGGAACAGAAGGAGCAGAAAAACAAATAAGCAGCAGAGTCACTTGAATTTTTTTCACCGTATCATTCCGTTGGCCTAGACAGCGTCATAAAAATGTGGTTGATTGACTTTCTGATATAGGATTCCCTCAGCCAGCTGAGCTTATCTCAAAATCAGCCTTCCCATCGAGGAACACCCCTAATCCTCCGGTACCCAGGAGCTGCACAAATCGTAATCAATTTCAGTTTTCCTCATGATAACCTTGGTTACCAGCTTGGGACCTGAAGACATACTGAATGTAGCATAATGGTTGCCACTGCCACCCCACGAAGAAGCAAAGAAAGGGGGAACTAAGTAGGCTACATCGCCATCAATCGTCGATCCGGCAAATAAAACCTGGCTAGGGCCTGCTGAACTTCCAGGCTCCACCTCTCGGGCTTCAAAGCTCACCTTGATAGCTTCGAGATACTTTTTCTGCTCAATCCACTTTACCAAGCGATCAATTTGAAGGTATTTCGCCTCAACCAGAAGCGCGCTGTACAATCAGGTCATGGTGCTCACGGTCACTTTTTACTTAGCGAGACAGGGGTTAACTACCCCACCTCATACACTTAAAACTCCTATAAAATTCTAAATCCTTTATATTTTTATATATAATAACTACTACTATGGGCCGCGTACGCTTAACTGCTTAAAAAGAGCTTATAGAGAAGGAATAGACTCGTATTTAGACCCTATTCGAAGATAGTAATAATCCCTTTAAAATCTACTATAAAATAGAGATACCTTATACTACCTACTCTAGTTTTATTAAAAGATAATAAAAGAACCTCGATCTACGCTTTATTAAGGGCCCTAGAAGGGGTTCTAAGCTAAAATTAAACCTATAAGCTAAATAAAAGCTTATATATATAGTAATTATTAATACTAGGATAACCTTAAAAGCGCTAGCTATACTTTCTAAATCTAGTATAAAACTAAACTACTATACTATCTTAAAAATCCTTAAAAAATATAATAAAGCTAAGCGCCGGCCTTGTAAGAAGCCCTTCCTTAGCCCCCTTTATAAAAAGAAGCGTTATACTTTTATAAAGTACGAAAAGTCTATTAAAAGAGACCCCCGAAAGGTCTATTATAGTAACGAGTTTATAATTAAAATCAGGAACAATAGTACTATATTCTAGGTAACTAAGGGCCCTAGGAGGGAGGAGGAGTATACGGACAAGAACCTCCGGCCTACCTTTAAGAGTAGTTAGACGAGTATAGGATATTAGAGTTATTTTTATAGTAACGAAATAGGCCCCCTATATATACTACTAGAGGGTATAAGAATAATAGCTAAGTAGTATAAGGACGTACTTTAAAGGCTCTTTATTCTATTCTATAATAGAATAGTTACTAAATATAGGCCGGAGGTAGTAATATAGGAGGATAACGTACTATAGTATACTACTAATATTATTAAGAACTACCTAGCTAATAAAAGGATTAACTAGATAAAATAGCTACTATAATTACCCGATCTTAACCCTATTAAGAATTTATAGAAGTAGATAAAGGACTTTATTTCTAAGAGGAAGTACAAGGTTAGGAATATAAAGGATATATAGTATACTCTTGTTTAAACGTAAATATAAATACCTAAAGATTTACTCTTTAAGCTATATAATTCTATACTAGCTAGGTACGCTATATACCTTAAGAATAAAGGTAGGGCAACTAAGTACTAATTAGCTATAAATTAAGCCTATTTCTAATCTATTTATATATGTTTTAGTAAAGTGATAGTAGTTTTAATATATAGGTGTCGAAAAAGTTATGTAACCGTCAGTACACGGACCTGATTATACAAGGTGTGATCGTGACCGCGGGCGTTGTCATGGAAGACAGGGAGAACACCACGGCGAAGGTATTGAAGAATATGGGCGAAGAGGACTGGATCTCCATCGTAGAAACAAGAGCCATCCTTTTGAATGACATTCTCCTTCCAACGAGATAGTATGGAGCGGAAATATTCACTCTCGTCGGTGAGTGTTTGTTGTAGAGTGGTAAATCGTTTGTTGCCAACTTGAATGGTGATACGACCGTCAAGGTCAACTTCTTTGAGAGCTCCATTTAGAACAGTTAAAGAATCTGACTCTGCAGTGTGTTTTGGCGTACCTTTTGTACTTTAGATCCAGGTCTGCACAAACTGTGGAGCACAAATGAATATGGTGTCTTACCAAATAGAGACGTTGGTTCTGGTGTGTTGGGGTTCTCTGTATGGATGGGAGTATGCGGAAGGGCGATTTCTTTGCTGTGATGCGAGGTAGATAGCTCTGTTGATTCCGCCATTTCGGATTCTTGTTTCTTGTTTGCAGAAGTAAAGTGGAAGTATCTTGTTGACGGTTCAGGAATTTGGTATCGATGATGAGAGGTAACATCCACGACGAAAAAAGTTGACAGCTAAATAGATGGCCACCATGGCATATGAATCATTGTAAATCTGTGACTCGAGAATTATCATAACATGCCCTATGATGATTGTGATGGGCGAAGCCGCAGGAGAGCCAGACTGTGTCCACTCCCTAGTCAAATAAGAATAGCAACTTGGGAATGGTTTGTGCTATCCATTTTCCTCAGGGACAATTCTCTTGCAAACTCATTAAAAGAACAAAATACGTAATACTAAGACATTGGACATAGAACAACCGGCTTCTACAAGAAGTCCCAGATAATCCATCATATAAGGCCTGGCTGCTAAGGTCTGATATAATTTTCGTTGAAGATTCGGACCCCGCCAAACATATAATGGGGCATCTGCATTTTGCAGAGACGCGGAGCGTAACACTGTGATGGAAAGCTATAGGTTCGAAAACAAAAGAGGCACAATTTATGACTAGTTATATTTTTGCAACCTCAGGATCAATACTCACCTTCCCATGTTCACATATGGCCAGAACCGCTCCATCACTTTCCCGCTTCATCGTTGACGCGAGGGTACACAACCGCTTTCCCGCATGTACCACCGTACTATCTATTATTACTGTTGTTCCAACAGGTACCGGTCGTAGATATGTAACATTCAAAGTCCTCGAAACGCCCGCGTATAACCAATATCCAGGACGAGCAATCGGAGCGAGGGCGGAGGTAGTCAACCACTATATACATTAATTAGCGCATTGCTTCTTCCGCATCTGACTGTCTTATCTTGCGCAACTCACGTCGAATATCGTAGCAGTACAGCCTCCGTGTAGATTGTTTAATCCATTGCAATGTTCCGGCTTTACTGTAAATCTGAATACCGACCTTCCAACAGGATGCGCCGACGCCTCAAGGAGCTCCATGGCGCTCACCAACCTCACTCCCCATCCTTTTTCTGGTGTCTAACGGGTCTCAGTTTTAGTATTCTTGGTTATGAGGCCAGGTGTGATTTACCGATGCTGTGGCTTGGTCTTCCCCTTTTGCGAACGAGAAGACTATGGCTCTCACTCTGTCCATAGCAGATTGGGCGTCTACGGGTTCAAGGGGCGGTACTTCGGGTTTCGACCCGGGGTTTGAAGCTGGGGGAGCCATCGCAAGATGAAATGGTAATGACCAAAAGATATTGAGGCTCTAAATCTGAGGGTGTGTTGTGCAATTGAATGTTCTTTACGGAATGATATTGGTGTTTTGAGGCTTATGATAAGGTTCCAAGCTGGAGATGCCGAGGTTAGTATCAACCTCATGTCTTGGCACACCTTGGCGAGAATCAAAAAGGGGGGTCACGAAGACCTCAAGTCTACCCCCAACCTACAGATGATAGGCTGTCTAAAGATTTCTGTTGAGCAGCTCAGGCAGTTTGCTGTTCGCCCCGAGGTTTTTGGACTCGAACTCTAGCCCAATCATATCGCTCCTACCACTAACTTTCCTAACTCGCTTCCGCAAGGAGGCAGGACGTGAGGCTGGAAAGGCGAAGGGCGGGGGCGATGGAATCCACGGAGAGCGAGCAGCTCTTATGGCATGACGCCAAAAGTGTGCCGTTAAATTGGGAACAAATTTGAACCTTATTGGGCTGGCTCTTCATCTGTCTGGGCTGTTTAGAAACGCTCAACCACACCCGACTACTCGAGTACTTCACTTGGATGACATCTGCTCAGATCCTTGTATGGATCAAAATTGCTGGCGCCTGTCGCATCTTTTCTCTTCGAGGAACTTTGTAAGTTGAAGAAGCCTGAGATGTGTGAAAGATAAAAGGTGTTCGAAACGTAGGATAGTTAGTAGAAGCACAGCGATCAATTGCGATCAACTAGAGACTGATAAGAACAAGCTTCTGTCAAACGTTCCAAGCCCTTGCTCAGACGAACCACTGCTCCGTAATTACCAATGAATGTATTGATATAGTATCTACTAGAAAAAGCTTCCTTGGTTGCGAAGTTATCTCTGGTTATCAAGTAGAACGCGTGGGTGAAGTCCAGAGGAAGTATTACCTTTCCGAATAATGTCATGTTGAATATCGTGTGACCGCATTACCAAACTCTCTTGAGAGATAAAAGTGTCACTTCATATCGCCAGAACTAGATGATGTGGTTACATTCAGGATTCGATGATATTAATTCTTTCGCACACAATGCAATGCGCGCTCGCCCACCTTCTGCAGGCGCCCGCCACATCCTCTCTTTTTTGCTGCAGATATGACAAGCTCCTTGCCCATAAAGTGTGTTGAAAATCATGCACAAGATTCATGGACCAAACGATCGTTATGCCTATGTTGGTTGAATACTGTATCGAAGTAAGTTTAATCCAAAGTCAGAGATTCATGTGTAATAGACGTGGTCGTTACTGTGTACAAGCCTGTCTTGGAATAAAGTTAAACCAAAAGGGTCGTACAACTGAATTAACTGTATGAGTAGAGGGCATGGAATAAATGTTACCCTTCACTTTTTATTGGCCTAAGTATACTACGATAATTATCTTGTACTAAAAGTTTAGTATAATAATATTTCTTATAAAATATGGAGTAACGACCAGGTATCTTGCCTTGAAATCCGGAAAATCAGCTCATCGCTTACTGGCCTGCGCAGTGTGCGAAAAACAACATTGCCTGCCATTCCCATCCTATCGATGATATGATACGTGGAATTATCATCGGTCCCCGATCTAGAATATGCACGCTCCCAAAATCCTTCACACACTCCAACCAAAAAAGAGTCACACCAAACATAGAAACGTGCCTAAGGCCTGACAGCAGTGCGAAAACACAGCCTCCTGGGAAGTTGCATCTAGAGACTCCCTGGAAAATATGGAATTATAGATATAATAATTTATCTTTTCAACCTTCCAAGTTGTACCGCTGTTAGCCCCATACCTCGAGCTGATTCATCGCTTCTCTCCGCTTAGCAATCCTGAGAGTCGTTTTGAGAGTCGGGTCTTCAGTGACTTGATATGTCTTTATCAGATGAAGCCCTAAGACAACTCTTGGAAGGCCCAGCTTTGGCACCTCCACCAGGCATGCACCCGAATTTCATCGATCCACCAAATCTCCAGTCTCAAATCCGCGCTGTTGAAATTTTGACTCTCCTTCTCGCTACATTGGCAGTCGCCACCCGTATTTACACAAAAGCTCGAATCCTCAAAAGGGTCGCGTCAGAAGACTGTATGTAGGAAAGGTATCTCTATCAGATCAAGCTTGCTGACTTTTGCAGATCTCTGCTTTCTGTCTTGGGTACGTCAAGACTAAGGCCGGTTTCAATTCAATCTAATTTTTGATAGGCACTCTATGTTGCGATTTATATCCCAACTATTCTCGGATCGAACGCAACCGCCAACAGACATCAATGGGATGTGAAACTCAAAGACATGAAGGACTTTTTGTTTGTAAGAGAACCATAGTGAAGGTTTCTCTGAATCACGGAATCGTGGCTGACCTCAAGTACAGTACAAGAGTATTGTGGTGACCATGTACGGTTTTGTCGTCCTGGCCATGAAAACATCCATTCTTATCCAGTACATCAAGATCTTCAGCATGAACAAACGAAAGTCCTTCTATTGGACGTGCCACGCTTTGATATGGCTCAACGTTGTTTTCTACTTGACTTTATCATTTCTTGAGATCTTCGCCTGCTCACCGAGGGAGAAAATATGGACTCCTTGGTTACCGGGTGGAAAGTGTTTGCGGGTGCGAGAAGTGAATGTCTCTGCTGCAGCAGTTAATGTTGTTTCGGACTTCGTCATGGTTTTACTTCCCCAGCGACATGTTTGGAAATTGAAAATCAGTACGAGAAGTAGGCTAGGCATTTCTTTAGCCTTTGCTACAGCGATACTGTAAGTCACTCTCAAAGGACTGTCAAAAACTCACTCACATTCTTCAGGGCCTCAATATGCGCCGCCGTCCGCCTAAAATATGCAGTTATTTACCTTCGACACGACGACTTCACATGGCTATACAGTCAGATGGCAATATGGATGTTTCTGGAACTCGGTATTGGAATCGTTGCCTGTTGTCTACCAACGCTGCCAAGGTTCTTTAAAGCATTGGCAGAAAAGCCACTTTTTTCCAGCATCAGTTCCACGCTGCATTCGTTTCTTAGTCCTTCAAATCGTAACAACTCGAACGAATCAACTTCCCCAAGCACCGTCCAAGGTCATAAGTCCTCGGCCCGTCATATTACTCATGCTCCTTCAGAATCTTATGAGGAATTGGAAGAAGACTTTGAACTACCAATTCAAAAACCTCTACCAGGTCAAACTCGTGTCCATAAAGCCTCGGTATAATGATGGTTTTGTCAATCCGGTAGGAATTAGCGACATCTAGCTTACGCTCGCTAGTGAGGGTTCATCTGTATTCAATTCCTTTGCAAAGGGAGTCTGTGTGGAAACAATTCCGAGGTACCACCAATTACAATAGGAAAAGATATCTTCCATACCGCTTGTCTGGATCTGATATTCAATTGGTACAGATAACATATGTTGAATAATAGGCATCGTCAACAATGTTTCCAGCGAACACTAGAAGTAGTTGGCAAAGTTCAAGGACTTGGAAGGTAGTAACTACCGGTGTGTGATTCTTTAAATAAGTGTATATTTGCTATCTGGAAATTCTCTCTTCACAACTTCATTTTACCAAGCACGAGTTGATCGCAAAGGAAATATTAGAAAGGATTTATCCCGCTGAAAAATGTCGCCAAATCTGACATTGCCAAGAACAATTGTGACGGATGTAGTTCTCGCGTCCTGCATTTGCTCTCTATCTCCTTGCATTGCGGCTGGCACTGGGGCTAGTTTTTCCCTACAACCAGTAAGTCACTCCTGAAATGCCTTGAATGTCAAGCGGCTAATCTCTCAAGAACCATACCATAATAATTCCAAAATACTCAAATACCCCAAGCAAGTTCCACAAGTTCATCCGCTCAGCCTAGCACGGAACGGCCCGCAAAAAGAACCCCCAATCTGAAAATCGACGAGTCTTTGTTGCACATCGCTATTTACTGTTGCATTTATCCAACCGAGAAGGCAGCCCATCTCTCTCTCGCCAAACTCTATCATGAGTCATGAGACAACACCAAGTCTCCAGCCCGCGCTTTCATCCGCACGCATGGTTTAGAGATCACGTGAAGCTGACACAAGGGATGGAGATGTTTGGAAATGGAGACATGTCAAGGAATTTCGTTGCACATCGCGATTACCTGCATGAAACGAAACGGGTCGGGCGGTTATTACTACCGGGGAGGGAGCGTGATGATGTCGATGCGTTTGTGTTGGCGGGGCGTCTGATGATGAGGCGATAAGGTCAGCTATTCGGTGTTGCGTACGAAATGTCTTACCTTTTTGGTTACTACGTGGTCTGGTGAGCATTGTGATCCTTGGATGCATGGATTTGGCCTCCTAGGAGCTGATGTGATGGTGATTAATCCAGCGTCTCCTGATGGAATCTTTTGTCAATAGAAAGGACTTTGTGTATGAAGTTCTTATTAATGCTCTATTACGGAGGTAATTCCTGCATTTCCGTACTAGTCTCGCCGAGACTACCGATTCAAGATGTAGTTCAGCGCGACTCAACTCTTTCGTAAAACATCATCCTCTACTCATACCACCCAGTATATCATTTTTATTTTACTTTGAGCCCGCTCCTGCTTGTGGGTGTTGTGCTAATCGCTATGAGATCTAATGCATCCTAATGGGAAATAAAGCAACATTGGCTCTCCACTCCTTTGCCACCCAATTTCGGAGTTCTACCGCCACAAAAAAGGCAGCTCCACAGTCATATAAAGCTCTTTCCGGATCGAGATTTTGAAAATTGCATTAACTAACGAGACCGTGGATACGGAGGTAGTTCTGCGACCTAATGCTTCAAGAACCACTGCACTAGTACTCCCCTAAGCCCTCAGCTATCGACTCGGCATGACGAAACAACCCCTGGTCCTCATTGTCTTTCGCCTGCTCATCAGTTTTATTCGCACATATCTGATGGATTTGACAGAAATGTTGATTTTTATTATTATTATGGAATTGGTGTCGTCCTTGCTCGAAGTGTGACTGGAACGTCTCATCTTCCCGTAACTTTCGGATATTTTTCTAAGAGAGAGATTTCGAGTTTCCAGTTTCCAGTAATCCACAAGTGCAGTAAAACAGGTCCCGAGAAAGGAGCGAAAAAAAGCGCAAGTGATTCTCCGTCTTCTCAACTGCATGCAACTCCTTTGCCTACTATCCATCCGAGTTCTAGCAGACTTTGGAACGTCCCTCATCTCCTTCTACCAAATCTGATATCGTCATTCCAGTCTTCAGTGTCTGGTATGTTCGTTGCCAGCGGACAATGTACTAGGACGATAGAAAGACACAGACATAGATATATATCAAACTGTGGTTTCATTATAAACTTCCGGGGAAAATGGAGCTTCCAAGTATGAAAGGAGAGGGGGGGTGTGAAGAAAGCGCCATACGTGAGCTTAATACTCTATTTTGGTGTCTTTCTGGAGCAGAGTCGAAGAAAGTTCAATATTCTGATATCCTCAGAATCGAGACGACTTTGGCCCACGCTAAGTAGCCATTGCACTTCACTGATGTATCGTTGGATAAGGGGCTGGGTACTCGGCAAGAGAAAGGGGCTCGGTTAGTTCCTCCTCGCTTTGCGATTCCCCATTTCCATTCGTCGCCCATGAAGCTTCTTGTTTTGTCCACTCAAATAACTCCTCAATTCAGTGCTCAGGCAGCATTTGGTCACATCATGGTAATGCGTTGCAATATCGATTGGTCCTCTGAATGTCACCCTGTAAGTGCCGTTTCGTGCCGTAGTCGTTGATCTTGACAGGATCCAGAAGATTAGTATAAGGTTCATGAAGTGTGGGAGAATCTTTTGTCCTGTAGTATTGAGGAACATGGAATCGCCTAGGTGAAGATGGTTTTATTATATGCGGGATGGTGGTCTAGAACCACGTGTAAAAATTCTGGAATTCACTGATCCTGATATGAACCCCCTACGGAACGGAGATAGGCGGATCGGGTACGGAGTTACGAAACTTTTACTTACAAACTTTTGCTTATAAACAAGTGTCTTATAATGATTTTTTTATCAGAGGAGCCAATT
Source organism: Hymenoscyphus fraxineus (assembly GCA_900184765.1). Classification (NCBI taxonomy): domain Eukaryota; kingdom Fungi; phylum Ascomycota; class Leotiomycetes; order Helotiales; family Helotiaceae; genus Hymenoscyphus; species Hymenoscyphus fraxineus. Next base: position 132,176 of record LT855422.1, read on the forward strand.
GTTACCCGTAATAGACGTAGTCGTTACCCTATAAACACCCTTCTTAGAATAAAATTGTTCTAAAAATGTCGTATAACTAAAACAGTTTTTACTATATATTTTTTAATTGCCCTAGGTATAATAATATAACTATCTTATTTATACTAGACTTTTAGTAATAATAACGTTTTATATAGTATATATAGAGTAATAACTAGGTATTTTACTTCCCATTATATTCTTTGTAGTTCTTATATACTACTATTTAGCCACCTTCTCTCCCTACCCCCCTTACATATCGCTACCTAGTCTTTACTATAATAGTCTTGTATTATAGTCAACTATAAAGGAAGAAGAAAAGGTAAGGGCTTAGGAAATTAAGTAGGAGTAGAAGTAGTAACGTAATAGCCTAGCAGGTTTAGGAAAGACTCCTCCTACCTTACTTAAGCGAAGATATAACGTCTATATCTGCGCCCTACGTCCTCGACACGTTTATTTCCGATGGTAAGCTATTGTTGTTTTCTACAATATAATTATAAGGATACGATAGTAAGAGTAAGAGTTCTATAAGTACTTAAGTAATTATTTGTACTTAAAGGATGAGTAATTCCGTACCCGATCCGCCCATGTCTGTTCCGTAACAAATACAGCCTGTTGTTTATTTCTACGATCATCTCAGCTCATGCTTTCGCTGAGCGCGGCTATCCAATGTGAGTCTTGTACCTAATTTACCTTCCAACACGGGAGGATAGGTACGGAGAACGCGGTCAAAAATACTGTCACTACAGGCTATGGCCCTATAATTCAGGGTATGAAATAGCGATCCCCTGTAGATCGTCTCTAGGGTACTGTGGGTATTACAGGCATCTAAAGCCCCTGATTGGTCCCTGGGAGATCCACTTTACAGGCTTAGGAAATTGGAGAAATCTTACTGGCTATAGCGTCTGGCCCCTGAGGGGGATCTGTGAAGCGAGTCCAACCAGCTTTAGGGGCTCTCTGAAGCGCTTCAGGGTATGTTACAGGGCATGTAGCCTGTAGTGACAGTATTTTTGACCGCGTTCTCCGTATCCACCGACATCTTGGCAACTTTCTCTTGGCTCATTTGCATAGTAAAATTTCTGTTCTAATGCCGTTGCAGCTCTGGTTTATTCTCTCTTGCTTGCGGTTTCTTCACAATTCTATTTGAAATAAATTTACACATATTGTAGCCTATTTTCTCACATTGATTCCATTAAGAACAATGGCCGTCAATTCCAATAAATACACAAAGCTTGAGTTCAAACAGCTGAACCCTATTGTATCCCTCTTCTCGCCTACGCCAACAACAGCAATTGACCCTTCTCATCCAAGCACCATTATATTCTGTGCTTGGATGGAGGCATCCCCACGATCAAGATACGTAAATTCATTTTTCGATTACTATCACGATCTCTACCCCAACGCACGCATTATCTGTGTGATTTCTCGACTTGGCTTCTTTTCATATACTTCTACCACCACCCGCTGTGCTCTTCATGAACCAATCATTTCAGCAATAGAAGCAGATACGTCGCCGAATGGAAAGAGGAACATCCTTGCGCATGTCTTTTGCAATGGTGGGTCACTAGCCTTCGCCGACATACGCCAACAATACAAGGAAAACACGGGAAGAAAACTTGAAATCAAGGCTATCGTTTTCGATAGTGGACCTGGGGAGTATAGCTTCTCATATACCTATCAAGCTGCTGCGCCAACATTTCCAAAAGGTCTTCTCTGGTACCCTGTTGCTGGCTTCATATTGGTGGCGATATTTCTCCTAGGACGCACCAAGGTTGGACCCTATCGGCATGTGGAAGGCTCCCGTCGAAGGATCAATGATTTAGAGTATGCAGATGAGAAGGAGAAACGTGTCTACATATACAGTGATACTGATCTAGTTGTTGGCTGTCAATCTGTTGAGGCACATGCCGCGGACGCCAGAGCTAAAGGAATCGACGTAAGTCTGGTGCCATGGAAAGGCAGCCGTCATATTCAGCATATGTTGCAAGAAGAATCTCGGTATTGGGATGTTGTTACGAATTTTTGGGCTGGCACATCGAGCTCTACTCTGGGATAAGCAAATTTCCGAAGTTTTGTGTGGCCAGCCCGGGAATGTTGTACTTAAAATCAGACTGTTGAAAAGAACCCCCCGGCGAAGCAGAGGAACACACAGAGAGAGTTTTAATGGAAAACGGTGTTTCAAGAAACGAAGTATAAGGCTGGTTTGATGATTTTCTAAAGTGTTTCGCCGGTATGCCTTGCCGGAAACAAAGCCATTTCCATCTGTGACCCTCTAGAGTTTCCAACTATGTGACTTATATGTATAACTATGATACTCTGGCTCATCCAGAGAATACGTTCCCTGAACATGGCTTGGTAGAGCTCTTTTTTTGCCACCACCCCCAAAGCCCTGTTTGAAGACCCGACTATATGCGCTTCTGGAAATTTCCAAACTAGGAATTGACGTTGCTGGATTTTGTGTTGATTCAAAAGCCCAGGGGTCTCCACAACCCATATGAGTTATATCAAGGGTATTCCTTCAATTTCGACCGACATGTTGGAAGAATTTTGAAAATCCAGCAAGACAAGTGCAGGGAATGCAGCTGGTAATATTCGCGTATGTGAAGAAGCCCGATATTGAAATTGTAAGCTTCACATCCAACGTATACGGAACGGACGTGGGCGAATAGGGTACGGTAACTTTTAAACTTCTAAAATCCAACTTTTAATTAGAATCCGACTTTTACTATAGAACAGATTTAAGCTATTCAATTAGCTATAAGTACAGCCAGTCAACGTAAGAGTTTTGTATTTTCGCTTACAGGAGCCTTTCCTAAACAGGCTAGGCTATTACATTACTTATTCTACGCCTACCCTCTATAACTTTATAAGCCCTTACCCTCCCTTTTCTTTAATTAACTATAATAGTAAGACTATAACAAAAAGGTATAATAGTAAGAGACACCTTTAAAATAGCTAGAATAGGGGTTAGAATTACTAGGAACTATTATTATAGTCCTAGGGTGTTTATACGTACTTTTATAATTAAAAGTTAGATTTTAGAAGTTTAAAAGTTATCGTGCCCTATTCGCCTATGTTCGTTCTATACCCTAAGAAGTTATATAAAAGTTTCCTAATTTATATATAAATTAGACTATTATAACGAAACAAATATACTACTATTTAGCTAGTACAAAAGTATTTTTTTTATTTCGTTATATATCTATTAAATTTTATAGGATCCGTCTAAACTACTAATGTTTATTAGTACTATACTATAATTTAGTTAGCTCTATCTAACTAGGTACCGAACTAATCGAGTAATTATACTCCTTCTATCTTCTCTTTCTCCTTTAACTCTTTCTCTTATTAAACTTTTATATATAATATAACGTGAAAAAAGAAAACCTAGAATTCTATTCTAGGTAGATCGTTAGAGAACTTTATATAGGACTTATTATAAACTCTACCTTTAGGCGTTATTTATTAAGGTAGTTCTAAGCGAGCTAGATAAATCTTACGAAGTTTTAGTACCTATATAATTAGTATATAAGTAGGACTAAAAGAATTATATCTCTATTTCTATAAATTAAAAAGAACTAAAGGGTTAATTAAAGCTTTAGTTCTTTTATAAAGTTTTTTTAGTAGTACCTATAAATCTAAAAAGATTTATTATTAGATTTATAATTCTTTTAGTAAAAAACTTATATAGCTATTTAAACAAGCGTATAATTTAAGAATCATATATAATACAATTCATAATTAAAAACAACAACTATATATAAATCTTTTCATATAGTGTAAATCTATATTCTATAAGCTAACTACCCTAGTGTTTGGAATCTCCCCTCCTCTCCTCTCCTAACTACTAGGAGAGGAGAAGGAGAACTATATCTTTGGCTAGGAGAAGTAGAGGAGAATAGGTTACTTGTCTAGAGAGGAGTAGAGAAGGAGAGGTGGTATATAGGAGAGGAGTAGATAGGAGAGGCTAAAATAAGGTAGAAAAATAAGGCTATTCGCAGGTACGCTAAGTACGTAAGTACGCTAAGTTCGAAAGTATGTACACTAGTTCGCTAGGTTTGAAAGTACGTATACTAGTTCGCCAGGTTCGAAAGTACGCTAGCTAGGTTTATTAAAGGTACGCTTCGTCAGTTGTACAAGTACTTCGTATTTGTACTTAAGTACCCCCTTGCTATTGATTAAGGACGTCGTCAGGGCTAGGTATATTAAAGACGAGAGTTTTAGATAGAATATATAGTAGAATACATAGTAGAATATATAGTGGATTATATAGTGGATTATATAGTAGAAATAAGTAAGCTAAAGGATACTATATTCCCGAGAAACGCTAACCCCTAAGGAATCCTGAACTTTTGGTTATGATATAGGTAAGTTTTTGGTCACATCCGGGCGGTATTTATACTAATTTCCGCTAGTTTTACCACTATATTTCAGGCCTGTTTTAGACCTACTAAAACCTACAACACCTAGCCTCAGGAGTACTCCCGCCCTCTCCTATCCGGTGCCCTAGAGAGGATAAGGAGTACTAATTAGTCTAGATAGGAGTAGATAGGAGAGCGCTCTGATTTATACGGATAGGAACGGAGAATCCGTAGGATAGGAGTAGCGGGGAGAGGTTCGGAGGGGAGATTCCAAACACTGAACCACCCTCTAAAACCCAACCTTAAATCTTAACATCTCAACTAAAAAATCCACCTACCATACTTATTACAAGCACAAACCACCCTCACTTAAAAAAAGCCCTAAAAATTGAAAAAAAAGAAGGGAAGAACCCCCCCCCTCAAGATCCAAAATCCTAACGTAACAACTTATACCCTAAGAAAACCTCGCATCCAAGTATCAAGGCCAAACATCCAAACGAAACACAAGTTCCAGTCTAAGCAGTTCGTCACGAACGGCTTTTCGTCGACTGTGAAGAGAAAAAAAAAAGCATTTGCTGTGTAGAATGCTAGGTCAAGAACGGGTACTGGTATGATATCTCGCTATATACGTGTATGTTTCTGATATATCATATACTAGGTAGGAATCGGATTATCTACGCTGCGCTTAGAGTACCGATATACAGATCGAATACCAGAAACGGACGGACTAAACAATTGCAAACTATGTATATGTAAATGCAGGAACCAAAAAGCTAACTAACTTTCAGACCTAAATGAAAATAAGTGAAATGGACAATGCGATAGAAAAAAGGAAGAGCGAGATATCACACTCTAGCTAGGCACTAACCCCAATTTCCAATCTTCATCCAGAAATGGCAAAATCGGTATATCAATCTCGCTAGCGACATCCTCTAAAGGACTCTTTCTGATCGTTAAACAAAAAAGATTTAAATAAATAAAAAGATTCACACTACGAGTACCTAGGTAATAAATAAAGAAAAGATAAAAGAAAAATGATATAGCAAGAAAACAAACAACCATCTAAACAACACACAAG
>LT855422.1:142066-160332 GCA_900184765.1 Hymenoscyphus fraxineus
ACGCGGGACGTGGGTGGTTGGGATTAGAGTGGTGGATTTTTAAGTGTTTTTGAGGTCTTGTTGTTGTTGTTGTTGTTGTGTTTCTTGATTGATTGATTGATTGGAGGTGATGTTATGTTATGTGTGTGTGTGTGTATGTATGTATGTATGGGGTTATTTAAAAGTATATATATATAAATATAAATGAATAAAAGAATAAATAAATAAATTCTTATCATTTGGTATTTACTACTATACTACTGTAATAACCCCTTCGCGCTGTCTACGACTCTCTCTCTCTTTGTGTTCTAAGTATATATAGTATAGAGTGCGCGTTTTATTAAGATACTACCTATTCTTCTCCTCCTCTCCTTCTTCTTCTTCTTCTTCTCTTGTTTATATTCTCTATACTAGTGATACTACCGCGAATGTCTGTTAGTAAGTATAGTACTTGGTACCTTCGATGCCGCGATGCTATATAATATATTTCTTCCTTCCTTCCTTTTTAATTTGTTGTAGGTATTATATTAAATTAATTATAGTTTAAATACCTAGGTACTGTACGTGAGAATTGAAAGAAAAACCTTTCATGGGTATAAGGAATGGGTACGTGGTTAGTTATTGGGTTTCTGCTAGCTCTTTTCTTATTTGGAAGATATCGTTAGGGTTTTGAGTTGCTTTTCGAAGGATCGGTCCGGTAGTTTACGGGGAGGCAGGGGTAGGTACTGTATATAAAGGAGGACTCTGAGAACTGCTCCGTATGGAGAATTATAATTTTTAGATCTAAAGTTCTTTATATACTAAGTACGAGGTTTCGTAGGGATATTATTCGAATTAGGTACTCTCTTTAACCTAAAAGAGTAAATAGTGTAAGGGTAGAGATATAAATTAATAGGCCTCTTAGGGTAAAGAGAATCGAGATGGTGAATTCGTAAGTTCCAAGTTTTAGTTTATTAAATCTAGGTATAGATTTTAGCTTTTTGTTATTTGAATAGTCGATCGAGATTTCGCCTAATAGCGAGACTAACTCCCCTAGTTATCTACGGCTTTGTAGTAGGTACTTTTAAGATTCTAGCGTAGGAAAGTGGAGGATATAACGAATCGGGAGGTAGGTATCGATTATAGATTTAGATTAAAGAGAAGGAATAGAGAAATATTAGGTAGGTAGGTGTACGGATAGATTTACTTATATATTATAGGGAGACTTTCTGTTTGTATCTTATAGTAGTTGAAGAGTATCATTCGAATAATATACTTACGAAACCGAGTAAATACTCTCCTATAGCACTTAATAACCTATAAGATTGTACTTTTTCGCATCTCCCCTCCCCTCCCTCCAGAAACCCCAAACCTAAAACCTAAAAGAATAAACTTTCAAAAAAGGACCCACGGATTTTCTAACTTTTCTGCTAGTACGAAGTACAAGTAACTTTTTGAATTTTTCTCCGATACGGAGGACCTTGATGGCTTTTTTGTCATGACATGTATGTCATGACATGACATGACGAAAGGAGATGAAACGGGGGCTTTTGTGGGGGGTTTTTTTTCCTTGGTGTCTTGTGGTTTTGTGGTTTTAGTGGGTATGGTGGTTTGGTGGGGAGGGTTGGTTGATGGATGGGTTTTCGCCGCATGGTGCGAGGTGCAACAAAGATTTTTTTTTTGTTTGGTTTTGTTTCTGTTTTGTTTTTGGGTGTGGGTTTGTTTTATGGGGTGGGGAGTAGGAGGGGAGAGGGAGAGGGGGGGTTTGAGGTGTGGAGAAAGGGAGGAGGGGAGGGGATGAATGGATGGATGGATGGGTGATGAGAGGATGTTATGGGTAAGGTTTATGTAGATGGACATGTTTATATAGGGTTAAGGTAAGGTAAGGTTCGCTCTTTTAAGCTTACTATGAAAACTCTCTATAGTACTGTACACTACAGTACAGTAGATCGCTTCAGAAAGCCAAAAACAAGTACCTAAATAAAACCCCATCAACCCCAACACCTATACATACACAACCACCTCCCTCATCCCTCACTCCTCCCCACTCCATCCAAGTAAACAGAAGAAACATCTTTTTCGCCGCCTCAATCGCGACATGCAACGAACCTCAACTCCGTCTCGTTCCGTTTCATTTCATTTCCTTACCCCAGATTTCCTCTCCTGCTCAGACCTACTCTACTGCGCGCTTGGGATCAAACACCTGTCCCCACTCCCCTCCCTTCTACCATTACTCGTACGTTGACAAGATTCCAAGACATCCCTATTTTACTTGGTAACAAGCAGTAATCCAAGCAGTATGAAGAGAGAGGAGGCCTCAGGTCTCCGTGCATGAGGAGTGCGATGTGCAACGAAATTTCATCAAGCGCAAGGAGGGAGGGCAAGGAGAGGAGAGGGAAATTGGTGGGTTGGGGTTATAGGAAGGGGAGGAGGTGGTGGGTAGGGATGAAAGTAGGGATTCTAGGGTACACCACGGGGATGAGGAAATGATGTCTCGGACTGAGTCGTGCCCGTGGTTGTGAAATTATTGTGAGATGAGGCGAGAGGAAGTGCAGGGGNGAAGGAAGTTCAAGACAACAAGACAACAAACACCTCACACAAGAACCCCCAAGTCCGTGCTCCAAAACCCGCTCAAAACCCGCTCAAAGAATCCAAGAACTTCCTTCGTACTTCGTAAGAATCAAAACAGCCATTTTTCGGGGGTTTTTTTTTAAAAAAAAGATCTCCTCAACAAGGAAATAAAACTAACTAAGAACCCCCTTCATCACAGTAAATCTACATTATACCTGAAGAACAGAAGCTCGCGTAGAGTTTTTGGTTTGTTTACGGAGATACAATATCGGTACTTGGTAAATTTACGCGTAAGTACTCCATATTTAATAAATAACCTTAATGCGCCTCCCAGATCTGCGATGTGCAACAAAGAAAGCCAGCCTGCGAAAATTGCGAAAGCGATAGACCCGCCGAGGGGCGGAGATTTATGATGTAGATGTATATGAGGTGTGATATAGCCTGGTTAGGGAGTTGTGGATGTATGGATGGATGGATGGGGGAGTTTGTGCTTGGTTTTGTGAAGGGGAGGGGGGTTATACTGAGTACTGTGTTATGTATTCTGGTATGAATAATTATCTTGATCTTTTTATACAATATGTAAGTAATCTTGCTATGTGCGTTGTGGAGTGTAGACGGTTGGCTCAATTCTTATTGGGAAATAGCACAGATGAGAGGGTTTGTACAGTACAGTACATATGGTTAATAAGTGTTCATTTCATTTCCTGCCCGTCTAATTCTTCTTCTCATCCTGCTCCATAATATCAACCATGAAACCACCACCTAACAAAATAGCCGGTTCATGGATGTTCTTATGTTCATAAGATAATGTACCTACACCACCGGCTTCTAGGAGGAAAGAAGGCCCGTCTTGTAGGGTACTGCCTACCCAGCGCATCGCGAAGGCGCGGAGGATGTGGCCTTGGAAGTTAGTTTTCATCTGCTTTGGAAAATGAATGGGTAAGTGAGAGAAGGGTAGGATGGATGTACCGTGAGCCACGAGAAGGACGTCTCCTGCTGGGGCATCGGACAGAGGTTTGCCGATACATGGCGAATGGTATTTTTCACGGATTGTCGATATGAGGCGGTCGAGACGGGTGGTTATTTGTTCTGGGGATCTGGGGGGCTTTAGTTAGTATTCTTGTATTTCACCTCCCATCCCATCTCGATTTGAAATCAAATCATGACCAAACCTGAGGACTGAACTTGTTAAAGAAAAGAGGAAGTGTAAGAAGAGAAAACATACTCTCCCCCAGGACACCCATCCCTCCAGATATCCCACTCGCCTAATCCCTGTTTCTTCCTCAACTCCCTGATTTCAGGCGATGTTATGCCTTCATAATCGCCGTAATCCCATTCTCGAATGTCCTCTGTGACTTCTACCGAAGCGATGGTGCGGATATCGCTTTCTTTTTTCTCTTCTTGAGATAGAGATGGAGATTCTTGCCATGGATACTTTGATTTGCAGCCCAGATTCAGCAACTCCAGAGTTCGTTGGGCGCGGTGGCGAGGTGATACGAAGCTGATTGTATATTAGTAGATATTTTGATTTTGAGATACTTTGAAGTACTCGTAGTACGAAGTATTTTCACTCTGTTTTGGGGAAAGATTGTCTGAGTTGGGGAGGTTTGGGGTGTGTTATACTGTAATGGTGGGGGTCAAAAATGAGATCATACATATGAGCCAAATTCCTGGGAACGATTAATCTATCATCGCCTACCAATGCCCTCCCCGTGGCTCGAATACGTTTCTCCCCGTTGGCTGTGAGTGGTAACTCGGTTGTGCCAGTGTGTCTTCCGTTCAGAGACCACTCTGTTTCACCGTGACGGACGACAAATACACGAGGGGTAGTCATGTTGTCTTGTTAGGTCGTCTCGTATTTCGTACCGACGTAACGTTCTCCTGCTCGTGATCAGTCGGAGTAAGGTTAATTATTAGTCGTCTAATAAGGCTGAAAACGCACGCACGCACTAAATTGTACTCGACTGGATTGAATTTACGCCTGATAACGTGTTATGCTGATGGGAAAGTGAAAATGCAATTGTAGAGGCTAGAGGGCCAAGGTTCAACGCTCTGAACGCTGGCTGGCGGTTACTGACGGGATTGTATGCAACGGAGATCAGATAAGCAGATTAGGAGTTTGATGTTGGTCCCCCTATGACGTTGGGTTTCGGATTGTGGGGTGGTGGTGGGAGACGGTTTGGTCAAGCCCTAATACTTGAAACGTGCTATAGGTGTCTCGAGGTCAAACGAGCGGGAACAAATTGCCGTTGAGGTGAAGAAGAGCTGAGTTGTGAAGAGGTTGAGAGTTGAGAGGCTTCAAGATTGAATTCTGTTGATGTTTTCCGTGAGAACACAGAATTTGATAGGCGAGATTCGTTCGGTTTGTTTGGGATGACTTGAATCACACAATAATAATATTTTGAAACGCTGTTGGCGACTGTATCGCTGTACTTTTACAAATCCTTCTCTTTCTTCTAAAATCTAATTCTATTCTTACATCTAATAATTCACGCAATGCGCTTACTCACCTGGATCTCCTCAAATCGTGCTGGCGTCCTCCCATCCCCCTTACCCACCAATCGAAGGGAGACTGACGATCCACCACCCCAAAGCCAAATACGACGGCTTTCCAACATTTCCATCTCCTCCTCCTCATCGGATTCCTCGGTCTCCTCGGAAGACACAGAACTCTCGGATTGGAAGTACGATAGCGAGAGTGGTCCGACTGCAGCGAGGATTAAGGCTCGCAACGCGAGGAAAGCGGGCAAGCTGCCAAGGGATATCGACCACGATGCGGTCAGAGAGAAGATGAAGGAGACAAGACACAGCAGAGCGACTGAGGCCTGGAGGGAATATTGGTGTTGATTGAGCATCAGAATTCGGGCATTGCATTGGCATGGGCCGGGGGCATTTTGATAGTCGGATGGCTTGGGCATCTGGTTTTCAGTGGCTCGCTCGGCTCTATCCGAGCCTGGAATACAGGGGGGGAACTTTTCGCTGCGCAACCACCATCCATCAACGACGACGACGGACCTCACGATTCGAACAGCCCTCAAGCCATCAATGCTCGCCATGATGAGATGAAAATCCACTGCATCGGTCCGAGAGCATCGACCCAATTTTCAGAATCCCGATAGTGTTGCGGGAGGGGAAAATGGCCACCCGTACTCCTGCACAACAGAAGATCCGCCGCTTCATATTGACTGGTGCAATTGCATCTATCACCATGACCGGAGCATGGTATGGAGCTGGATTGAAGGTACAGAGTGATATCAAAAAGGTATGTCGTCCTCTCCCGCTTGACGGGTCAGTTAGACATATTCTGATGTTGTTCTGCAGACAGCACAAAAACGTCTTGAAGCCACACCCGCCGAGAGGATCGCACAATTGGAAGAGCACCGTATGGAGCTATTGGTTAAAAGACATTCCTTGGAGAAGAAGCTTAGGCAGACTGAGGCGAGGTTGAATGGTGCGACGAGAGAGGAGAGTATGGTTGGGCAGGAGAGGAGGAGGGGGCAATGAGCCTCTGTGTCTGGATAATGAATGGAAAGAGCATACAGTATATGGAATTCTGTGATGAATTGCCGGTTGGTAGAAAGGCGACGTGCCGTACCAATGTACAACATACGCAGGTTTGGATCAATTGGCAGGCTATGAGGCTTCGTTCAGTATGATATACCATATACGGGCTTTCATCCACTAAGATCTAAGTGGGAATCAGATACCACGATGGGTGGCAGGTCAAAGCCAAATAATGAAGAAAAAAACAATCAAAACCCTGATTCCTTGTCTTGTTGAGTGATCTTCCCTTTTTCATCCATACTCAAGTCCTACTTTCCAGAATCAGATGTCTTCCCTTCTTGTCCTCACCACTTAATCTGTCACTTCTTAACTCCCTCGCGATAGATAAGATCAGTGGCAGTGAATGGTCTTTTATCCAGGCCCTCGGAAGATTGATTGTTACTCTCTACCCTCTTCAAGCATTTCAAGTGGTTGTTCAAGGGTTTAAAGGTAATCTCTTTATTTGTTCCATTCTTCTAAACTACTTCACTTGATCAACCCAAACCCGTTATCTAACATTTGATACTAGCCTTTAACAGTCGAATAATCAGCTATGCATTCATACCCCATCACCTCTTACATAACGCCAGACTCTTCATCTTCATGCCACCCAGATCCCCAACCGTCAAGCCTAGCGTGTACAATCCCACCAGTCCACAAACCCAGCACCCGTACCACGAATCCCCCCTACCCAGCACCTATCCGTCTAGTCCCCCCTCCCCCATCCGTAACGGAAAGGAACTTTGTTGCACATCGACCAACTTGGCAGGGGGGATCACCATCTCCATTTGCTCTAGCTACACATACACCAGTACAAGGTCCAGTGCGGATTGCTACGTACAATCGTGCTAGGGGTTACTTAGTACCAGGTCCAGATTTCGAAGGAAAGCATTTGTTGCATGTCGAAGGGACTTGGCGAGGCCGTACGAGGCTGGTCTAGAGGGGTAGTGTCCGACGTTAGGGCGAACTCTGTTTTTAGTTTTGGGGTTTTCTTATTTGCATGTTTTTGGTGGATGGGATCATGGGAGGGGTGGAAGGTGGGGTTGGGATTGGTTGTTGCTGTTGTTTCTATGCAATGGAAATGGTGATTGAGATTTGGATAGAGGTTGAGAGGCAAATAGATGACGGTTGTGTTTGTAAGTTGGTCTTCGTACTATGTGTACGGATCTTGCTCAACGTCCCTCCTGACTAGTATATCACTGTACTACGTCACGAGCAACAACTCCCGAGTCCAAACAATCAAACAAACTCTCCCCTCCGCCTTCTTATCATCTTGGTATGTCTACACAAGCAGATGTATATTTATACCCCTCTCTCCAAGGACCTATCAAGAAAAAGCCAAGTACCATCGACGTGCAACAAAATCCCCAAAACCCAGGTAGGCACTACTGTACAAGATGCCCTACCACTCCCCTCCACGTCTTGGATAAGAACTCTCACGGGAGTCTCAACAAGTCAAAGCCGACTACAAACATGAGGATCAAAGCCCCCAAGTCCCAGGAACCATCCCTCTTGTGTTATTATGGAATCCTCGAGAAAAACCATGTTCGTGGGCAGTAGTGCCCAGATGATACGATACAAAGGTTAAATGTCATGATGATGACGGGCTGCCGAAGCGAAGGGTTCTCCGGCATCCGGCTCTCTTGGGTTTGGAAATTAGATTAATGGGAACCTTCCTGGAAAAGTGACTTTTTTCTGGCGACCACGGACCGGGGGGTTTCGAGAGGCGCGGGACGGGTGAGGATATATCGGTAGGAAACTAGTTGCAAGCCAGTCGTGACATGTTGAACGCTCGCCCGCCCTTTTCGACGGGCATCTCGTATCTGTAAACGTGAAGATGAGATAATTTGTTTGGGAATTTCGCGAGGGAGATGGGATGCCAAGTTTGGGGCGATGTGCAACGTTTGCGATTGATTGTTTCTGGAATGGGTCGTTGTTTGTTGGGTTTACTGGTACTGTAGTGAGAGGTGCCGTCCTTACTTGGAGAGCCGAGTAAGGCGGTCTGATTGATGAATTAGCCGAAAGTTTGATGGGTCGGGATAGGATGGCGAGGACGGTTGGCATTTAAAGGGCGGGGACGTTGGATGGGGAGTTAAGAAGGATTGTTGCTCTTCGCATGCAACTTGGCGATTCTTTCTTTAGAAAATTCGACCCGGTGTAACTTATACTTTAATGTAGTACTTAGATCCTCGAGAGGAGAAGATTGGCAAGTGCAGAAGTATGTTTAGCTGCATTAGATTTTGCTTGTTGCAAACTTGGATGACAACGATGTGTTTTCGAAAAAGAAGATGATGATAAGGAGCCATATTTTGTGTTTCTTCTTAGTTTCTTCTTGTCAAACTGCTATGGAATAAGAGTTGCACTGCAATAGAAAAGTGTCTCGTCTTTTATACACCGTTATCAAAAGATAGTTACTACTAACAGTTAGTTTACCCACCACCTACCTTATACTGTCATTACATAGAAATGCCAGTACTCGTAGAGTATCATCTCTTGGTCTACCTAGGTAGTATTATAGTCTCAATCAAAGGAATTGTGTTGCGATTCAAAGGAGATTAAGTTGGCCGACTGCTTTGCCATTCCTCAAGCCACAACCAGGATCCCAACTCTCGAACAGTTCGCCACATATACTTGATACACAGCATATTCTACGTCGCCCAAGCCCGCTCACCGGTCCTTATGTGGCTCTAGCATGGCTCTCAAAGTGGGAAAAAAAGATCTTTTGTTGCAAATCGAAGCAACTTGGCAGCTTTTCGTGGTCCCGTCAATGTCTATCCCGGTTCCTGGTCATTTGCATGTTATCGACGATCGTGGGACGTTTTAGCGTACTTGGAACGTCACACCGGCAGTGACCGGCTTTCCTTATCGTTCCTTAGCCCTATCTATTTAAGGAGAGTGTGAAAGGATTTTGTTGCAAGTCGAGGGAACTTGGCTACCAGGCTTCTATGGTCCTTACTATCCTGGTTCCTGGGCTCTTATGATCCTGCTGGGAATGGGTGTTGGTAGAACAGGTTTTGTGGCTGTTTTGTAACGGAATTGAAGGGTTTGCCTGCTTGTGTTTAGCTTTAGTGTCTTCAAGCCATTGTTTAATGGTCTGCTGCGAGGTTAAAGTGCTTTGGCAGGTGGGTTATTATGTTGACATGTGGATGTCTAGAACACCTCTGACAATCCTTTAACATACGTTCTTAGTGATATTGTCTTTCCAAATAAAATCCGTGTCTAGATAATACTTGAGTAGACGAGAAACAATACTTCTCGAATAATGTTGCAATTTCTTCAAGTCCACTCTTCTTTGATATTCCTGAGTACCAGCTTTCTCGAGCGTACACTGTTTATAGTAGCGGAATGTGTTTACAGATTTTTTTTAATTTATAGACGTTGAATAATCGGAATGAGCCAAGTATCTTACTCGGAAGAGAGCGAAGGAAAAAAGCATAACGGCCAATAGTCGTTGTATCTATCTTTATAGATTTGTTTATGTAAACCATTCGTTCGCACAGCATCTGCCAATGAATTATCTTATGCGAATCATAAAATTTGACTCTATTAAGAAAAGGAAAGAAGCAAGGCCTTCTCGCCGCAATACTTGCTAGAAGTGGCGAGTATTTCGTGAAGCGTTTGTGGTTACTGAAGAAATGACAAAGAGAAAGACGTTCCCATACATACCGGTAGTACCCAAAGCTCGCCATACTTCTCAAGCACTTCAACAAGACCACCACGCCATTATAATTATAGTAAATCACACTACTTTGCTCTCCAAGTCCAATCTTTTGTTGCAAGTCGAAGTAACTTGGCCAGCGATCTAGTGCATCAACTAGTGGCAAGCCAGAGCCTCGAAGAGGTCGGTGTAACGCCACCAGTGCATTTTGTTGCATATCGTCAGCACTTGGCTGTGCCACTACACTACGTATTTCCCAGTTCTAAACCACTTGGACCAAATCCACATCCCCAAAAAATCCTTTCATCCATTCTTTTCCTTGGTTTTCTCATCCAGAATCAAGTATCTTGACTCGCTCACTCGGGCCCTTGCGGACCGAAGCTCACCCAGGCCACCCAACGGATCGACACTTCCGCCTGTCATTATTGCCAAATCCACAGGTCAGATAGATATTTTTATCAACCTTAAGCTCATGTCACTTCTTTTTGTTGCTCGTCGAGAGAACTTGGCTCTGGACTCCCAGGCCAACTACTCCCAGCTCAAAGTTCCCCGGATCGAAGCACTCCCGCTTGAAGACTACCATAGAGTTTGTTGCAAACCCCTGCTTGGCGCTACCCAACTTTCTTCAGTTATTAGACTAAGCCACAATTCTCTCAAAACTCGCCTATTTGCAGTTTTTGATTCACCAGTGCTCGAATACCATCCTGGAAATTTTGATCGTGGATGTTTGGGGCTTAGATGATACTGCGAGTCTTTTGGATCAACAAAGTCGTGGTCGCTGGTTAGTTTATACCCAGACTATTCAGTTATACAAATTTCCAGATTTCAATATACGATAAATTCTGGTTTCGTAGTTCAGACGGTGTCGTTATTGTTAAAGGTTGGATTTGTTACAGTGGGTAGATGTAACTTGGAACAGGGGAGTGTATTTGTCGTAGAAATAAGCAGCTTGCAGACGTCCTTCAGGACACTTTGGGCCAATGGTGATCAATACATGAAGTTATCCACCTATTCTCTGTTGCATTTCAGTTCCAGTGGAGTGTAGGATAAAAACTCTCGGAAAAGAGTACAGTACAGTACCTAGGACGATTTACCTTGTACTTGAGACGAAGCAACTTTCCGTTTCTCGTACGAGTCAATATCGACGGGCGGACAACCGTCTATATAAGATAGCGTGGAAGCCTAGTAGTCGATACCTGTCAAGATTACAATCGTACTATTTCTCAGACCTTTTTCCCAAAGACTTCCATTCAAGATTTCTACACGACTACTCTTATCACGTCGACTCTCATACCATGCTGTTCCGGAACCTCCTTGTTTTGGCTACTTTGGCCACCACGGCCCACCAGTGTCTCTGCGGGCTGGGGGTCCGCAACTTGTTTGTTTGATGATGGTCTCTGCTTTCAATCAGATAACTCTGGGCACAGCCCACTCGGTTTTACATATATATATGGTGATTCGAATGGATAATAAGTACTAAATACGGCACGCCCTATGATGATGCGACTGCAAAAGCATGTGACAGAATCAAAACAGGGAGCTGCACCGATTGTATAGGCTCTTCAGTGTGCACTAGTGCTAAAAGGTTGATTGATCCTGCGAATGTGGATATTTTCCTGTCTTTCGATGCAAATAACAGGAAACTAATGGTCTTACAAAATAGTGGAAATCTGACTGTAACAGATTCGGTGCGCCTAAATCATTTGGAAAATAGGTGGAGAGATAGGTGGAGAGATAGAGGATTATAGAGTAGGCGACCTTTCTAGAATGACAAGGGGATATCATACAATATTAAATAAAAGAATATACTCTTGTTTCGTATCATACTTTGTTGTTGATGAATCTGATCTATATTTATAAGCGAGTGGTGGAGTAAGTGGTGGAATAAAAAATAGGAAATTCCATCCGAACGATATATAAAATCCAAATTATCAAAATAAGACTCCGACTTATATAAATCAGTTTTTAGTAAGTTTTGGGAATCCCCAGGGTACGCTACCAAACAATCAAATTCACCCTCATTTGAGCCGAACAGGCCGTTCATGTCTCACTAAAAACACAGACGAGTGTGCTCTAACAGGAGCTAACTATCTTTGAAGTGATCCTAGCGCAGCGCCGTTTTGTAATAGCGTGTTGTGGATGAGGCCCGGTTCCCCCGATTATGACTAGCTGCAAGTGTTGTAGACGAAATCTCAGCTGCCTTACGAGTAGGAACTGTTGCGGTATGACTCACTGAATGGCATGTTTGATGTTCAGCTACTTACGTAGCTTTAAGAACCGTATATTTTAACGAATCAGCTTTTGTTCCTCGGGTTCCGAGGAACAGAATTCATCTGTTCCCCTCATGAGGTCCTGTTCTCCGGATTGAGCTTTATGCTTTAGATGCATAAGCTGGCAAAACTCCGACCTTCATTTCAGGAGGGGTTGACAAGAGACTAAGTTGAGTTAGGGTAAAGGCAAGCTGAGAAATGTAAAGTACTTGGCTTATGTCATGAAATGATTGGCTGCTAAAAGAGGTCATTGCTAGGTGTATCGTTCTAGTTGGTCATATCGTTATTTCTGGATAGCCTGTTCCTTCGAGAACAGTTCTTTGAACATGAAGAGCATGTCCCATCTCTGTTGTTGAAAGTCTTTTCGACACCCTACCACATCCGTATGATAGAATCTGGGTACCTCATTTGCAAGAGGCTTTCCTGACTTTACTCTAGGAAATAGGTAAGCAATCAGCCGCTCGAACCTTGTCTTGATGAACTGGGCCATCCTAGGATCAAAGATGTTGTAATGAACTTATTCTTGTTTCAGGATGTTATTGATACAGCTCCCAATCTATTTGAAAACTTTGGGCTTCCAAATTGAAGTAAAATACAAGGAAAAAACAAGTAAAGAACTGAAAAGCATAGGACTCAGCATTCGTAAAATATCGCTCTAATTGAGTGGGGTATATGCATTATCTATCATCCATCACTGGAAATCGCAAGCCTTTCTATTTCCCCATCCATCGACGCCATATGGAGCTGTCTTTGGATTATGGTAGGCGTGGAGGATTTTCAAACCTAAAGCTTCGCCAAAACAGCCGTAGCACTAGAAACATCAACATCCATTCCAGGCTCTACCTCTGCATATTTCACAACTCCCTGGTCAATAACCAAGGCATATCTCGCAGTTCGCTCTCCTTTCATCCAACCAACTGTATCCTTGGAGAATCCCTTGTCGTCAGAGAGGAACAACTACCAATCGAACACAGGTTAGCCACCAGAAGCTCTTAACACCATCCTCTTACACAAGTTTATGTCTTGAAATGGGTACAAAACATACGATATCATCGTTCTTAACTCCATTTGCCTTCGCCCAAGCATTCATGACGAAGGCATCGTTGTATGCGATACAAGCGACGATATCGACTCCCTTTGCCTTCAATTTGTCAAGGTTCTCGATGAAGCCTGGGAGATGCTTTGCGCTGCAACCTGGCGTGAAGGCACCGGGGACGGAGAAAAGGACGACTTTTTTGTTCTGCCATTCTACATTTAAATTATGATCAGATTGAGTCTCAATATTGGAGTAACCAGAAATGGAAAGGGGTAAGTGGTAAGAGGTAAAGTGAGCTAGGAGAGTTTAGAGGATATCACCGTACCTGTACCGGCATTGTAGGCAATTGGAATACCACAAGATGTGATACCAGCTTTCTCCTCAGTGTATGGGATATAGGTGAACTTGACGTCTGTTGGGAGCTTGTCGCCGACTGAGAGAGGCATTGTGGGTATAGTTTTGGATGGTGATTGAAGTTGATAGTTGGAAGTATGTGCGAGAAGTGTACGGAAGATGTGAGAGTCGATTGAAGAGATGTTCTCAATAATGCAAGATAGCTTGAGCTGTTTTTGTAAAGCTTGGGGTCGCCGATAGCGGGGTACCAGTTACCTTGTTGGCTTTTGCGGGGTCTTCCGATAGTGGAGTCCAAGGGGAATCCCCAATGTTCTCAACGAATCAATTGGCTGATCTGTTAAATTCCCACCTGCTAGTCTTCAAAAGCTCGAACCTACCTAAGGTTACAAATATAGAGACATGGATTCAATTGTTTGTAATTTGTGCTTCAGTTGCGTCATCGGTAACCAAATCCGCTTATCAAGATAGAAATCTAGACCGTGGCGGAATGAACGGCCCGGGCCATCTATCCACGATGTTTCTTTTTATAGAAGTGATTAATTGTCCTGTAGGAACCCCGGAAAGCCATGTGCTCTAAAGTACTTGCTTCTTACCTATATATCTGGTCATAACATGTAAAGCTTCTCCTCGGGATCCGCAAACGGGATTTGATTTCGTTGACATGTGGTTGACTAACCTCGAACTTCATGTACATCCTTCTGCCTCTATAGGCTGAGGTTAGTAGGCAGTTAATAATCCAGAAGCATGAAACCTCATATATGCCCCACTATCTACGAAGAAGAGAAGAAATAAACTTCCCCAAAGACAAAATCAGGCAATTTTCCACAACGCTCTCAAACTCTTTTCGTGAGTCAAATGGCAGATTTCACAAGTCTCAAATATCCTCTCCCACCATTCACCCAAGAAACCGCCCAAATAAAAGTGAAAGCCGCCCAAGATGCTTGTAGGTCCACCAGCCACCTCTGCTCCAATTGTTTATCTCACAGCCCCAGGGAACACACGCAACCCAGAGCTCATAAAATACGCCTACACACCCAACTCAATCTGGCGGAACCGGTCCACTTTCCTTACCGGCAGCGATGAAATCATCACTTTCATGACCCAAAAGTGGAAAGTCGAGAATGGCTACAGACTCAGAAAGGAATTGTTCTCGTTCACAGATAACAAGATCGCGGTTCAGTTTTGGTACGAATGGCATGATGAGGAAGGACAGTGGTGGAGGACTTATGGATTGGAAGATTGGACGTTTGCACCTGATGGGCGAATGAGGAAGCGGATGATGAGTGGCAACGATGTTAAAATTGAGGAAGAGGAAAGGTGGTTCAAGGACGGGGTGGATGTCAACGAGGTTGAAATTTCAGCGAGGCATTGGTAGTTTGTTGGCCAAGCTGTTGGGTCGAAACGTACGTGCGAAATACCGATGTTATTGTGATCCAAAGCTTTCAGTAATCAAGAGTGAGTTTTGTTATGAGTATAGGATTTAAATATGATATTTTTAGGGTGCTGCCAACAATGTTCATCCAAAAGTAAAGGGTGCCTGAATAACAAGACTGTGTTGCAATCGATGTGGGATTGATTTAGGCAATACTTTCTGGACTGGATATTGTGATTGGAGAATACTTCACTCAGAGGTACTGTACAAGGTTGCAAAGGCTTGATTTGTCAACATGTTCAATTTCACCAACTAACCAACACCAACCAACTCAGGGTTCCTCAATGTCTTCTTCCCTCTTACCCTTTGGAAGTTCAGACCTCAATCCCGAAAAAAACACCAGAACCATGGCTTCGGACGGCAATCTTGGAGTCGTGCTCGTAATTGGAGGCTGTGGTTTTTTAGGGTCCAGACTGGTCAAAACAATACTTTCTAGCCACCAGAAAGTGGAGAGTGTTCATGTAATGAGCAGGTCGCCAACACAAAACCTTCAACCTAAAGCCACCTACCATGCCGGTGACATCAAAAATCACGACCACGTTTCTTGCCTCTTGGAAAAGATAAAGCCGACGGTTATTTTCCACACTGCTTCACCAAAATACACTGAACCCGATGCTCTTCTCCGTAGCACCAACGTCGATGCTACCCGTGTTCTCCTTGAATGCGCCACAGCCAGTCCGAGTGTCAAAGCATTTGTTTATACTGGCACCGATTCCGCTATTGTTCAGTCGCCGTGCGTCAGATTGACGGAAGAAACGGCAAAACTACACACGGAAAAGAGTCCAGTGAATGCCTACGCCAAGACGAAAGCCATAGCAGATATCGAAGTGCGTAAAGCGAATAATCCTAAGAAACTGTGAACAGCCGTGATAAGGATTCCGGGACTCTATGGGGAAGACGATGATAATTGTGTTGGGACGCTCCTGGGTAGCGTGAAGAAGAATCAATACAAGATCCAGCTTGGAGACAATAAGAGACATTTTGAGTTTGTGTATATCGAGAGTGCGTGTATAGCCCACATTTTAGCAGCAAAGGCACTACTCAGCGAGAAAGAGGAAACGAAAGTGGGAGGGGAGGCTTTCTTCATCTCTGACGATGTCAGCATGCCCTATTTTGATTTTGCGAGAAAGATATATGCTGGTGCAGGATATCCAGTTAAGAAGAGTGAGATAAAAGTCATGTCATACGAAATGATATTAGGTTTGACTATTCTAGGGGAATGGATTTACTGGATCTTTACATTCGGCACACGACGTCCAAGCCTGAAAAGGGAGGGTGTTGAATATCTTGCAGGAGGCGCGCAGTGGGATATCAGTAAAGCTAAGGAACGATTGGGTTATCAACCTGTCGCTGATCAAGACGCCACTATACGGAAGGTAGCGGAGTGGGAGGCAAAGCGTTTGGGAATATGGGTTGATATCTAGTTAGCTTTTGTTTGGTTCCCAGAATAGTTTAAGCGAATTTCTCTCCCCGTCTCAGAGAATGATGTCATTAATATAATAGTCAGATACCTGGTCGTTACTCTGTACATACTATAAAAAATGTTATTATACTACATTTCTAGTATAAGTAAGATAATTATAGTAGTATACCTGGGCTAATAAGAAGTGATTAGCAACATTTATTCTAAGCTCTCTATATAATTAATTAGTTGTCCAACTCTTTTAGAATAACTTTATTCTAAGAAAGGTGTATATAGATTAACGACCACGTCTCTTACTAATATTGATTTCAGTGTCCATCACGGGTATTAATTCGCGTTGTAAGTAATCCAAAGCAATTACTTGGAGTATCGCAGCTGAGAACACCAAGTATAAAGGTGGAATTTTGAAAAGGGTTGAGATCCGGCTGCTTCCAAATATATAGGGTAGCTTTTGAAATTAATAAATAGGAGAAAGACACTGCTTTCAGGTAACTTGGTTGTTGGACTCTTGTAAGGGAACATCCTTCTCACGCAGACTATCTGAGGCCGAGGACAATAATTGCTTATATTGAATCAACTATGGGCTTATTGTGCTAGCACGCAGCCCACAGTACGTTTGAGGTCCTCTAGCCTGTGTAAATCTTCGACTTTTGTACCTAATCTGTATGAAGAGATTTGCGTAGCCAAACATGCCTTAAGCGAAATGTTTTGATTTTTAGTTCTAAGCAATGGATTTCAGTGCTTTTCCCTACGATTCAGCACTAGTACTCGGTGGGGTGGAAAATTGATAGGGCTGACTAGGACTAGGATGGAAATGGTAAGGGGGTGTACTAGTTTTGTTAGTGGGAGGCGGGTTGTTTGGGGGTTGTAGAAGGTTGGGATAGAGGCACCAGGGGGGCTAAGGAGATAGGATCTTAATACTTTACTGATATACTTTTATTATGTGATGAATGGATTTTTAAAAATTAAGCGAGTAGTAAAATCCAACCTGGGATATAAGAGACCTTGGGTTAGGACTTTTTCCTATGATATGATATAGAATAAATCGAGGGATATTATGTAGGTCATTGAGAGTAAATAAAACTAAAATTGAAAGGATTCCTCCAAGGTATATAAAATAATCTATCAACACTTAAAAATCCAAAACTTCATTCCCCCCGATGAATTGGAAATGTGAACTGATGAAGTAGCAGTGTCGTAGTAGTGAAATGCCACTCTGGGCTGGGCTGGGACCCAAGGTTTCCATCCATCTCGCCCAAGAAATGTTGGAGGAAAGATGGAGCTATGAAGAGGCGTTCCGAGGTTTTTGGTGTCCTTTGTTTTGAAAAAGGTAATCGTTTGTCGGATGGGATGGAAGATAGTGGGTGAAAGGATGAAGGAACGGAAGGCTCGGTGTTGTATCTTGTAATGTAATGTAGTCGCTCGCTCATATCTTGAGAGAGGAAGAAGGTTTGGTTTAGAAGACGCTCACGATGAGGTAGACCTCTACTTCTATTGTGCAAGTTAGTATACTCATATTTTTATATAAATGAAGGAGATTCGAATCCCAGAGGAAAAAAAACGGATTCCCTGCTAGGTCCAAACCAAACCAAAGCAAATTTATAAAAAGAAGGAGAAAAAAAGAGAGAAGAAGAGAACGAAAAAAAAGAAGAAGAGAAAGAAGAAAAAGAAGAAGAGGGAAGAAAAGAACAACTCACGAGGCAACTTCCCATCCACCTTCCCCCAATGAACCCTCTGCTTAACCTNCCATCACCAAACTCCCATTACTCAGCAGATTGAAGGCGGCTTGTTTGGTGTACGAGTACTCCCACGGATTGGCGATGTAGTCGAGGGGTGCGTCGATGGGGTTGATGATCTTTTCGGACCCGATGAAGACGTGGGTGTGGAAGAGGGGTTTGTCGGTGGCCTGGACGGGGAGGACTTCGATGGCGAAGGAGAGTTCGGGGGAGAGGGGGTAGAGTGTTGGTTTGAATTTTGGGGGGCAGGGGGAACCGGCTTGGGTGATTTCGGCGCGGGTGTTG
>LT855422.1:170131-184666 GCA_900184765.1 Hymenoscyphus fraxineus
CCTTCCTCTCAACTCTCCAACATCGCAGTAACACGTGCCTTTTCCCCCTCCGGACGACTGAAACCGCTCCAGGGAAAGACTTGGGGAGGCGGGTATACATTTACGCCCTTCCGCGTCCTCAGCACTGAGCGGGAATTCGAGCACTCGCGGCGAAGTGGGAAGGGAGGGGAGAAGGTGGCTAGTAACCTTGCTTCGTCGTGGACGCGGTATGGGAGTGAGACTGTGATTGGGGGGACGTTGCAAGGGCGGAAACAAGGTGATGTGAGGGGTGCGAGTAGAGTTTGTAAGAGGAGGATGTGGAGGGTTGCTTTGGAGGTTGCTGTGAGGGCTGGGGTGCCTTTGGTTGAAGGGGTGCTGAGGCAGAGGAGGTATGGAGATGTTAAGGGTGGGATGTTGTTGGAGGGGAGGAGGAGGGTTAAAGGGGATGTTAGGGGTGTGATGGGTGGGTGGGTTAGGAATGAGGGGGATGAGGAGTTTGGTGTTGAGGGGGTGGATGTTTAGATTTTGTGGCTTATGAGGGGAAGTTTGGAAACTAGTATGAGTGTGATGGGGATATCTTACTGAAATTCGGAGGTTTTCTAACTGTCGATTCCATCTATGATGTACTAAGGGAAGACAGTTAGGCGAACCTCCGTACATACCTAGCTTAGAGAAGAGATATTACTGGTATCTCAAAACTCCCATGAAATAAGAACGACCCCCAAACGACTTAGGATAATTAAAATCAACATATCCTTATTAACCTATGTGTTTTAGATCAAGTAAGTTGGTTTCCCTAGGAACTCTAGTATAATACGGTTTTATATAAGTCTCCAGAGTTTCGCTCAACTGTCTTACTGTGGCTGTAGCAATAGCATTTTGATTCATTGAACTATAGTGATCGCTATATCATATAATTAAGATATAGCGTTATGGCAATTGCAAACATAATAGTCCATTCTCTAATACGCTTTCCTTGTGTTAAAGTATTGAAAAGGCGGAGTGACGGCTATGGAATAAGGAACAATTTGTGAGTGAAGACTAATCACTTATTAATCTTACTATTAACTCCATCATCCATCCTGTACTAATTGACCACTTACCCACGGTATCTGTCAACTAGTCAACCTCAATGTTACCAACCCACTAATGCTCAATAATCCGCGACAATTTGTAAAATAATCGAAATCAACCTTGGTTGGAGAAATGGTATTATTACCGAAATATAAGCTGTCATAGTCTTGGAGGTGATAAATTTTAGGATATAAGGATATTGGGTTTTGTGAGGATTGGAATGATAGCTTCTCGGAAGTCTGGACCTGATCTTTTGTACATTTTCGAAAGTTGTTGTATGGTATGGCATTTTCTTGGTCTGAAGGAGGGGTGTGATTTTAGGATGGGAGAAATTTCTACAGTTTGTTCACGATCCAGGAGAAATCGTAGAGACTTACATTTACCTTCACAGTTTCAAGAGTTCTATTCCCGTTGAAGAGGATTGGTTCTAGCAGCCCATGCGAATCTGATTTTTGATCAGAGAAAATCTGGATACCCTCTCCGTATGTGGCGCAGAGCTTTCTTGTTGTATTTTTGTTGAAGTTCTCTGTTTAGTGCCGTGTGTTAGCTGTTGCTTGCTGCTAGCGGTGGAAAGGTAAAGACGTACGGTGGTATCTTTACATGTTGCTATCACAAAAGAATACACTTGTGTCGCTGCTAAAACGACGAGGATGAGGAAGTTTTGTAACTGCATGCTGATGTTGTAGTATGGTTTGATGTAATATAATTTGGTGAATATGGATGTTGTGGCGACAAGAGTTGGAGCTACTTGACATATCTTATGTAGAAGAGAAGAGATGAAGACCTGGTTGGAGAGTTTAGAGGTAAAATGGGTGTGTCGGATGTATAATGTCATGCCGATGGTTGATTTTCATGGTCGGTTCCGCAACAAACATTCCTACAAAGCTTTGGGTTTCTCCTTAAATAGCCGAGTTCTTTGGTTGGGTAAAGTTAAATCGAATACGAAAAATGTTCGTGCACGATATTTGTGCCGCATTTCTTAATTGAATACAGTAAAATCTAGCTATCTCCTCCGTGGTCCTTGTCCCGCGAGGAATGTTCTCAGGGCGCGTAAAGTATTTCTTGAATAGCCCTATTAAAATATCATATTTGGTATCATATATAACATCTACAAAAGTCAAAAGAAACCTTATATAAACTTCATGTCTCAATCATATATAGTAAAGTACCACATCAAATCTAAAAGTCCGAACGCGAATTTCCTCTAACTCTATATATAGAAGCAGACGCGTTTGAATCAGGGGCTCGCTAAACATGAAGATATCTCGCTAAGGGACAAGGACCACGGAGGAGATAAGATCGTCACCGTCCTAAGAATGGAAAAAAGAATATGGGTGTTATCAAAGTTATTCTCAAACCTCTGTCCTTCTGATTACAGTACTCGCGATAATATTCTATAGTAAGCCTAGGTAGCTTCTGGGTAGAGCCACTTCAATTACATAAAATTTGGATTACTCGCCTGTTACTTACCCCTAATGAGATGAACTTTTATCGAGCGTTATCAGGTGATAATTAGCTTTGCTCAAATTCTGGGTCTCATTTAAATTTCACACTTGAGTACAATTCCAATTCCCAAGTATAACAGAACTCGGCGGCGGAGCTCCTCCCAGATTTCCACTCACAAACACCACCAGAACCGCAGAATATGCAGCCGTGGCCGCAAAGACCGAATCTATTTTCGCATTTGTCAGCCATCCGACACTGATCGCAAACAACACAGTCCAACCTCCCAACATTCCCAATATCGCGTATGGATTGTGGACAAAGTAAAGCGAGGTGATCGAGCCGAAGAGGAGGATCGCTGATAGTATCGAGCTGGTAATTGCTACCACTGTCGCGAGCCTACGCTCCGAGATATGTGCCGAGTTTTCATCGCTGTTCCTGTCCGTCTATTTGGTGCGATTTGTCAGAAATCCCTGTTCTATGTATCATAGTCTTCGGCAATGGAGCGAAGAGACTCACAGCAAAGAACCGCCCAAAATGATTCAGTATAAAACCAGATAACCGGTCTTGGTCTGCTGATACCCTTAGGGCAACGAGATCACTGGGATCGTCGAACATCATTTCACTACTATCCCAAAGGTGTGGTATTCGTTCTATCTTCCCGCTGTCTCCTCCCAGAAACCATTTCCTCATCGCATTCACAGTCGTAGGTGCTGGAGCTTTGGCGTTGAGGAGAGCTTGGTGGATAGCAAGTGCTTCATCAGCCATGTTTCGTTAGCTTACGATCAATCGTAGATAAGAGTCTTGGTTACTCACGATATTCCTTCAACCTGTCTTTTATTTTCCATGCAAGAGCCTGCCTTTAAGCTTGTTTTCGGTATACAAATTTCCCATCTTGGCCTTTTTCCCTTGCATGTTGGTCAAACCTTCTCCAGTCGCGATGGCCCTCTATCGTCTTGGAATCAGTAGCTCCCCGTCGTCTTGGTCGGCTTTGTTTTGAAGAGTCTCGAGTTCTGAAAGCTCGGCCTCCAGGAATAAGAGGTTCCGTGATGATAATGGATCGAAGCGGCGAAAGAGCGTGGTAGTTCTGTCTGGGTCGCTGGCAAGCTTTTGGGCCACTCTTGGGAAGCCGTTGATTGGTTTTCTAGTACAGTTCCCCAGCTCTAATGCGGTATTCGTTTGAGAGCTTGCATTTCTTTTGGGAGCTCCGGTCTGTGTTGCTTGATTTGGTTTTTAAAGGTTAAGTAATAGAGGAACCCAACAGGCAAATGCGCTCAGCCTTCATCCTCCTGGTGATCAACGCGGGGTAGCCTCATGCAGTGCCAGCAAATGGGGCGCGAAGGGTGGCAGGGACACATCGCATAATAAGAACGAACCTCTGCCCAAACTTAAGCTTCTTCTCTCCTCTTTTTGAAATCCATTGCAGGTTGTTTGCTGCTCGAACCATCAGCGTTGTTCATTTTTCCACTTCCCTAACTGACTTATTAGACGACATGGAGATATCAAGTCGGATACTACGATTATTACTCACAGCACAACCTCTCAAATCCCTACCGTTACTTTTGGGGTCGGTTACTTTGAAACCTGGAGAGTGGACATGAAAGGACATCCTCTAGGACGGCAGAAGAATGCTACCTGCCATGCTGGACGCGTTTGGCGTCGTGGGGATGCATACCCAATGAATTACCGACAGGGTTTGAGATTTAACAAGAGAAAGGTCCTCCGTGTGCTTATTGGGGGGAGGGAACAATTATCCTGCCCGGATACAGGATCTTCCGAAAACATCATGAGCGAGAATTTTGCCCAGGGCGAAGGTTTTCGAATTCGTCGAAGCACCAAACTGTTAAAAGAATTTTGATTGGGCAATGGAAAGAATGTTCGGGCAATTGGTAAGGTGTTTGCTTCAGTCGTTGTGCCAGGTCTGCCAATTCCGAGAAAACGGCGTGCTTTCTTCGTGCTACCGCATTGTCCCGTACCATTGATTATGGGATTGCCATTCCTAGAAGAGGCCGAAATAATATCAAAGAACCGAAACTTTCCCGAGAGTTGTCCAGATGAGTGGAAAGGTATATCTCAGCTTTTGTGGATTGGACCGCCCCGCAACAGGATGAAGTGTTTATTCGCTGGTCGCGATCTGATTGGCGTTGCTGATACTGGCAGCGACCTCAACATGATGAGTTTGGAATGCGCGAAAAGAGAAGGATTCGACATCGATCAGAGAGACAGTGCTCGAAGACTAATCAGACTCGGTGACGGATCGGAAGCAGAAACCGTCGGCCAAGTCTACGTGTACAACTTGGGATTCGACTGGAGTCAGCCAGAGACTGAAAAGCGAGATACATCTCCTTCCAGTCCAAAAGATTCTCCCTCGAATGACACCCCGTCAGGCGCCTCAGAGGAACATAATTACGAGGCTTTTCATGTGTTCCCCGGCCTGCCGTCCGATTTGATATTTGGACGTGATCTTCTCGAGAGACTTGATGCGTTCAATCTATGTCCAGATCTAGTCAGCGAACACCCTAAGAAGCGGAAGAGGCTCGATGGAGTGCCCGTTTCGGAGCTCAACATACTGATCAATGTCCGTCGCTCGATTTTCTCATTCCGGAAGCGAAGAAAAAACAACGCAGGAGACCCCGTTCCCCTCGACGACATGGAAACGCATAATGATGATTGGCATGCGGAACTTGGGCGTCGCTCGAGAGAAGAAGATAGAATTAGATCTTTGCCACAACGTGAGCAAGAACGAGCCCGGAGAGCTGAAAGAAGACAGGTTGAAAATTGGGATCGGCTTCACGCCCGTTGTCTTCACTGCCATCCGACATGATTCGAAACTTGCCTAGAAGGACGAGATATCGCCAGGTTTGGAAATTTTGGTTATCATGTTCTCCTTCTCTTTTTGCCTATGAAATCACGGCCGATATATATAAAACATTTGGATATTGCTCCCAGTCCCTTCTTAGCGAATCATTATAGCTGTCTTTTATAGTCCTATTTCTGTTGAAACAAAAACCTCCCAGAACGCGCAAGCTTTCTACATTTTCTGAGTCTACGACTGCTTCGTATTGGTTGAAATCGTTTTATCCTATGAAAATTCAAGTTTTCTCACTCCAATTCGATTCTCGTTCTTTCGTCTCTATTCTTCCGTCTTATCTCGACATCAACACCCACCCCACCCCTGATGCATCTCTGAACCTCATGTTTTCTTTCTCTCTTCCGCTCTTTTGGCATGAGTATCGGGGGCCGCAACGCTCCTCCCCTCCCAGCACACACCAAGACCGACACCACAAGATCACCGCCTACCACCCGCCCATCTTTCACAATCTACATCTAAAACCACAAGGAAGGAACTACGATAAAACTACCCACTCTTCATTATTTGACGAAAAGCAGCCCAGTGACAAACATCAAAGACGAAGTCATAGACCCTATCAGGTCCATAACTCAAGATCCAAGTTCAAAAGCCCCGAACTGTCACAACATACCTACCTGTCTTTCTTCTTCTTTTTAAACTTCCTTGCCTTCACGAATCTGTGGAGTCGTTGTTCCTGTGATGGCGTTCTGTATGGGGCTTCGAAATTGTAGTACCGTTTCGCCCTAGGACCTTTTATGGTAGGGAGGTAATAGGAATGTTGACTAAGGAGTTTAGTCTGGAGTTCGGGTAGAAACATCTTTTAAGATGAGTTGGGGAAACAATTAGGGAGGCTTGGAAGCTGGTAATATTTGCCGAATCATAACTTAGGGTTTTATTAGGAGAATATAATAGTTCTCTTGGTGTTTTGATATTAGAGCTCGAAGGCGGCGATATAGATATTTAGAAACTTACGGTAATACGTCTTCCAGTAAATCCTTAACAATATCTTAACAGAAAGCTAGAAGGGATCTAAAAGCTCGGGAGTAAGAGGAAGGCTTAGCCTTAGTGCTTCACCATACTATCCTATTCAATAACCTCCAAAATATCTCAGTCCCATCCCACATTCCACAACCTACTCCATAGCCCCATTCCCCTAGCACCCCGCCTCAAAACAATCTACATACCAAATAAACCACACCCCGTAAATCCTCAAGTAGATCTCTACTACAGGACGTGATAAAAGCCGTATTTCCTTCCTAAAACAGGCTCACTTATAACACCGAGCCAGTCAGCCGTATAAGTTACGACAAAAGCAAAGAAAAACAAATATTCAAGACACAAGAAATTTAAAGATACTGTAAACCCTCCACTTAACTCCAAGTCATCTAGTATCGTTCTATAAGTTCTTTACAATTTATATACACCTTACAATCTTCATTCTAATAAGATCACATAATCTATCTCTCGATTCTCTCGATAAGAAAGTATAGCTAATTATTCCGTACTATATAGTAAGACTTTCGATTGTAAGTTTCTACACCTCACCGTACTTAATTAGACGTTAAATAGTAGCCAAATATAATAATATCACGAACAGGTAATGCTATGTTTATGCTAAGCGACTTTCCTTCCTTGAGATAAGGAGAGGAAAGGTCGTGTGGATGTTTTTNNNATAGGGTCGTATATCCGCTCATAATACGTGATCCCGCTCTATAGAAGTACCAATATCTAACCGAAAGAATAAATCTGACTTAACCTTCTATTTTTCCTCCTATGTAATACAAAGTCTAAGACTTACCAACCTCCACCTCCTCCTTAACCCTAAAATCCTCTTTCCTAGGTCTCACCCCAAAAATCGTACTCCCAACCCTCACCTCATCACTCCCCATCCCAATCGCGCCCTCAAAATCCTCACTCATCCCCATACTCAACTCCAACGTCCTCCCTCCCAACTCACTCCCCAACTCCCCCTCCAACCGTTCCTTCTCCCTCTTCAACAACACAAAATCCTCATTCTCGTTTCCAGCAGCGGTCTCCTTGCTACGTGCGATGGCGCCGATGGTCATGAGTCCGAGGAGGTTGAGCGACGGACAGTTTGCCAGAACGTGTTTTGCTAGCTCGCTGGTTTCGGTGCCGGGCGTGGTGCCGGATTTGGAGGATTCGCCGGAGGTGTTGACTTGGATGTGGATGTTGAGGGGGGGGAGGTGGGGGTGTGTTGTGCGGCCGAGGTGGAGTTGGGTGGCTTTCTTTTGGGAGTCGATGGAGGAGACGCAGAAGAGGTTGGGGATTGTTGAGGCGAGGGGTTTGCATTTATCTGAGAGAGTGTTAATTATGTGGTAAATATAACTTATCCTTAGACGAGTATGGGGTGTATTGATTTTGAGAGCATGAAAAAGTCATGTCACGGAACATATTCATGTTGATACTATAAAAATGAAGAAATATAAGCCATGAAATTACGTTCACTTACTACTCTGTAACCCCCCAATAAAATGCCACTTAATATCCTTCGGCAACATCTCCGCCTTCTCCATCAACTCCTGCGCATAATTCTCTCCAAAATGCACTTGCTTGACCTCAGGATCTGAATACAAAGCCAGAATATCCGAAGCAGGCTTCAACTTTGAAACCGCTACCAATCTTACCTACAAAGTATATCTCTCATCAGCACCCAATCTTAAAAATGTCATGAGAAATTGTGAGAGTAAAGGGTTGAGAGATGAATTACATTTCTACCATTGGCACTTTTGATGACGCGTTGAGAAACGGCTTGTAATGCGCCCACTAAATCTTTGGCGCGCATACTGTCGATTTGAAGTGAGGACGTGGATTGCGTGCTCATTATGTGTCTTGGAGGAAGATACTCGTATATCTTTGCCAGGGTGGAGTGCGTGGTGTTGTGGAATGAGATGACGACTTTGAGGACTGGACTGCATGGGGTTGAGAATTGGAGTCAATAAATTGGGGCGCCGGACCGTGTCGGAATTCTACTGCCGGACCGAAGTCGGAGTGTCGGATACCTTATCGGAAAGATCTTGGCTTGGCATATCCCGTTGATCGCGGTTATGGGGTCGGGCTGTGTGGAGTAACGGAATACGACACTGACTTGCATATCATGTTCTAGACTTCTGGAAAAGAACTTCGAGAAGACAGAAATAGATTCGGTGATCCGAATGACCTTCTTTTCTGAATTGGGACGGACAGCCCTAACGGCAAAGACATCTCGGCGTTGTCCTGTGCTGTTGGAAGGCGCAATTCTTGGAGGATTACTCCTGCATATCATAGGGTTGTGAGTGGATTCAACTTTCTCTGGTTATTATTGGTGGAGGGTCTTGTTGGCAATTCGATGTTTTGTTTCTATTTCGATCCTTCTATGTATATACTAGCATGGGGCATATCTGGGGTTCGTGTTATGGGTTTGCTTTCGTTGTGTTAGTGCTGTATTCTTAGATAGGGCACATTTGTTTCTACCAACTTGTACCGCCCCTTTTTTGTTTGTCTGAGCTTGCTTGGTAGGAGAAGATTTTCGAAAGTCGCGGGGTATCCGTTCTTCTAGAAACATCTGGCGAAACGGGTACTTCGTACAATCGAAGAAGCTCGACCGTATATTTGTGTCTAGATTCTCTTAGACCTGGTGTACGCAGACCACCTACTTGCAAATCCTCGTATAGATTCATTTGATCTTCTTCGGCAGATAAAAAATCATTTTATTATCGCTGAATTATATTGTATACGAACACCAGTGGTTTGAGATTAAAAGTAAAGTACTGCTTCAAAAGTCGAAAGATACAGGGTGGTTGAGTGCGGGGCATTTCATACTTTGTGTGCCCGTTTACGAAATACCTGTTACATGGCAGTTCGTTTCATCCCAAGTAAACAGCCAAACGGCCCGTTCGTCAGTTATTTTCAGACTGCAGCTAATTCAGCTGATTGAAATGCCGTACTAATTCATTTTCAAGCTTTTGCATTTTATGGTGAACAAATGTATCTTTTGTTGGGTATCAGCACAGTATCCATCTGGCTCTACATAATTGTACAAGTTCAAGTTGGCAGGTTGGTGTTGGTGTTGGTGTTGGTGTTGGTGTTAGTGTAACCTACCCGTACCGTTCCACCCATTTCCATATTTAGTACCCTAGAAAGGATGGAAGGGTTCGACTGTGTAACCAAGACCTGATGATCTCCGTGTCAGAACTTTGATACTTTTTCGCAAAGTTCAATACCTAGATATGATACAAGCGTCCACCTTAGGACGTCACCATCACAAGCTTTTTAAACGAAGGCAATTGAATGGAAATATTATGATATTCTAGCTGCTGGAAGCCGACCCAAATGATATGGTATCACGATGATGTAAGAATGTACGAATTCACTCCGTACACTAACGATTGCCGAACCCCTGAAATCAATGAAACTGACCCTTTTCAGGTACGCACCAATCAGACGACACGGCACGCTGCGCCCCTCGCTGAATGGCGTGTTTCAAGCTCCTTATGTGGACTGATCCCCTGTCCCAACTTTCCAAGCCGGGTAAGGTCACAAGTGGCAGTTCAGCGTCCAAGCCCTCGTCCAAGCAGGCAAGAAACAGGAACAGGACGAGAACCAGTCAAGGCACTTTGTCTCCCGCAAGGATTGGTCGGGAAGGATTAATTTGACATTTCAAGCACCGCACCTTCACGAGCAACAGGATTGCATTCCTTTTTTTATCAATTCTCCAACACTAACACCAAACTCCATCCTTACCCTCCTTCGCCTCTCTCTTTTGTCTTAGAACCTCGCCTCGCCTCGCCTCGAAAGCTCTCCCCTTCGAAGCGGCCACGTTCCTTCCATTAAGAAGCATCAACGCGTCCTTCGTGTTGCATGCGTTGGAATTGTCTGTCGACTTGTGCAGAATTCACTCACCAACAGCGTCATCATATCCGGTCATTGAGACGACACGCTTGAAGCGGGCCCGTACGCAATTTTTCTTCTTGCTGATCAGCGAGCTTATCGATACCTCGACCCTCGATTGATCTTCCTTTATTTTTCCTGTTTCTGTTTCAATTCTTCGCGTACGAGCACTCGAGTAGCATCGACATTCCAATTCAACCCCACCACATCATTGAACTTCGACTACAACACAACATCCCCAAGTAGCCTTGACTGGCTCACATATTCCCACACCATCAATCACCTCCGAGCAAATGTCATTGCGTGAACCCAAATCCCCTCTGAGATCTCCCACCAATTTCTCCCACCGGGGCTTCCAACCCCTTCGTAACGAAAACGACGCGGATATGGGTTACGATTCGAGTATCCAGATGCAGGCCATGCCACGTCGATCAGGTTCATCGACAGGCGCTCGAAAGAAGGGGGAAGGCACAAATTTACCCTCGGATTTCTCAACAGCAAACACATTCAAGGATGAAGAGAAGAAGGGCTTTTTCAGACGCAGTCCAGGGGGTAGAAGAAAGGACCCCAATGCCCCCAAAGCAAATACAAGAGTGAATACAGATGGAGAAGAGGTCTCCGTGAATGTAATTGGAAGATTCTATAACCGCATTGTCAACTTTTCTATTGTCACCCGATACTTTGTTTATGTCCTACCAATTGGACTTGCCCTCGCTGCGCCAATCGTCTACTACGCAATCACCAATAGAGACGATTACATTACTGATGCAATTGGTGTCAGGACATGGCTCTTCTTCCTCTGGATCGAAATCGTCTGGCTGTCCCTTTGGGTTTCCAAGCTCATGGCAAAATTTGTACCTTGGCTGTTCATGACCTTGATTGGTGTCGTCAGTTCTGGTACCAAAAAGTATGCTCTTATCTTGAAAGCTGTGGAAATTGAGCTCAGTCTGGTTGGGTGGTCTGTTACTTCTCTGGCTACCTTTACTGCCCTCACCTCGGAAAGAATCAACGATCGAGCCGCCAATTCGAAACCGGGTGTCAATGGAATTGTTGCCGATCCACATTGGATTGTTGTTATGCAGCGCATTCTCGTACCAATTTTCATTTCTACTTTGCTGTTACTTGGAGAAAAGATGATCATCCAACTTATCAGTGTCAACTATCATCGCCGTTCA
The DNA here is from genome assembly GCA_900184765.1 of Hymenoscyphus fraxineus. Classification (NCBI taxonomy): domain Eukaryota; kingdom Fungi; phylum Ascomycota; class Leotiomycetes; order Helotiales; family Helotiaceae; genus Hymenoscyphus; species Hymenoscyphus fraxineus. The sequence goes on from LT855422.1 coordinate 181,541, forward strand.
TTTGATCAAAGAATCAAGGAATCGAAGCATACCATCCACTTACTCGGTCTCCTTTACGATGCATCTCGTACTCTTTTTCCAACATACTGTCAAGAGTTTGCTGAAGAAGACTATGTTATCAACGACACAATCGAAGCTGTTCTTGCCAAAAGTGGAGTCCATCGTCGACGTGGTTCCAGAACTCCTCTGAAGGTTCTTGGAGATATTGGACGTGTTGGAGATAAGGTCACCTCTCTGTTTGGAAACATCGCCTCTGAAATCACCGGTAAACAGGTGTTCAATCCCACCTCTGCGCATTCGGTTGTAGTGGAAGCGTTGGAGAAGCCTAGATCATCTGAAGCCCTTGCTCGACGACTTTGGATGTCATTTGTAGTTGAAGGAAAGGATTCGCTGTATGCTGATGACATTGAAGAAGTTTTAGGCCCGTCAAGACAACAAGAAGCAGAGGAGGCCTTTAACGCTTTGGATGGTGATGGAAACGGTGATATCAGTTTGGAGGAAATGATTTTGAAAGTTGTAGAGGTTGGCCGTTCCAGAAAGGCTATTGCCGCAAGTATGCACGATGTTGGACAAGCTATTGGAGTTTTGGACAACATTCTGATCTGGGTGCTGCTTGTTATCGTCGTCTTCATTTTTGGTAAAACCCCCTTATACACCTCAATCCTCGCCTACTGACAGCATTTAGTTGCATTCCAAAACACCAATTTCCTGACCACACTTGCCACTGCGGGTACGACCCTTCTCTCCCTGTCTTTCGTCTTTGCCGCTACCACTCAAGAATTCCTGGGAAGTTGTATTTTCCTGTTCGTCAAGCATCCATACGATGTAGGTGACCGTGTCGACATTAACGGAGGAGATGGCAATCATCTCGTTGTTGAGCAGATCTCCTTGCTCTACACTCTCTTCAAACGTATCGACAATCAGAAGATTGTACAGATTCCAAATATTGTACTAAACAACCAGTGGGTTGAGAACGTAACCCGTTCCAAGGCCATGAAAGAACCACTTGAAATGTCCATCTCCTTCGATACTTCATTCGAGGACATCGAACTTCTACGTCTGGAAATGGAGAAGTTTGTTCGTCACCCGGATAATGCCCGCGACTTCCAACCCGAAATCACTCTTGAAGCTGCTGGAATCGGTAGCATGGACAAGCTCCTGCTCAAGATTAATATCTGTCATAAATCGAACTGGCACAACGAGACTATTCGTGCCGCTCGTCGATCGAAATTCATGTGCGCCCTTGTCCTTGCACTTCGAAAGGTTCCAATCTACGGGCCAGGTGGAGGTTTCGAGCCACTCGGAGGCCCTACGAACCCTGGATATACTGTAGCTGTTGGTGATAGCTGGGCTGCTAATGCACGGGAGAAAGTCAAGGCTGAAAAAGATGCCCAACGTCTTGCATCAGCTAAAAGTGGGCACGAGGCGAATGCAGCTGATGCTCTGAACGCTCGCAATCCTCTGTCTGATTCCGCGCATCCAAGTGATGATAATGGCAACTATCCAGGAAGCAGAGAGGATGCTGAACAACGAAAACGGGATTCGGATATTGAACAGCTTCGTGATGGATTGAAGAAGTCCAAATCCAATCGCGGGGTTCGAAGAGCAGGCGATCACATCCCAGATGAGCCACCACGTGTACCGGATGTCAGTGTTACAGGACCGACATCATATCAAGGATATCAATCGTCTCCATATGGGAATAGAGAGATTGACGAGGAAGCGGAAATGGGAATTCGCCAGACTTCGTCAACAGGTCCATTAGGCGGCTCGTCGTCGGATACTTTCGCTTCTCCTTTTGGATCACCACAACCTCCGGCAGGTGGTTACAGCATCTATCCCCAACAGTCATACCAACAGCAACCGCAGCAGCAGTACGCGCAATACCCCCAGTCGGGTCAACTACAACCTTTAGGAAGTAGTCCACCTCGACAGCGAGCGCCATCTCCGCCTCAAGGAGGACGATCACGCAATTTGAGTTTGAGTGTTCGACCGGGTGGTAATGGTGGTGGAAGCAGTGGTTGAAATAATATATGATGGAGATGGCTGTCCCTCTTTGATTTCTTTCTTTCTTGACGAACACCACGAATTTTCTTTTGAATCTTTGGTGGTTTAGGGTGGAGGTGTTTTCTGATTTCATGGGATTTTCTCGTTGGATGGATTCATAGTGTGTACAAGTAGATTTATTAGAATTCGATGGAGGGAACCTAAGGGTCGGGTGAGATTGTTGGTACTGTGACGCGATTTGCACGCGCAGGAAAAGTTCTTCGATGGCAGAGATGTCGTATTGTAGTAGTAGTGTCAGAAATTAAAGATCTCCAAATACTATATATTTTGCATTGTGAAAATGATTAACGACGTAATCGTCCTCTCTAAATCTGGTGGGGTCCAAACGCAACCCCTGGTGATCCCTGTATATTTTCATCTGTTGTCCCTTCTCGAGCCCCTCATCACGTCACCTCCACACTACCGTTATTCACCCGTTACCTACCGTACCTGTGAGAAAGTCAACTCAGCCGCGTAGCACACGACCACGACATTGACAGCACATAATTTCCTTGGACCTGTCTCGTCCCTGGGATTTCCTTGTGTTACCGTACAGCTAGGTACTTCGTACGAGGTGTACAATACATACAATACATATACACCTCCCTCTAACCTCCACCTTCCTTTCTCGCTCAATATTCTTACGAAAAGAAAATACCCCACCACCTACAAACGGAGTCAAGCCAAGCAAACAACCTCAAGAACTCAAGATGTCTTCCCCAATCGTTCGCTCGACCATTCAATCCTGCGTCCTGGCTGCGTTTAGCAATCTGACAGCTCAGATTATTACGGCGTATAGAAGTGAGGTACGTACCTAGATATCTGTGGCACTCTTTTTTCGTCTGCAGGTAATGTACCTACCTAGGGAAGAGTGCTGAATAGTGATGATAGGCACCGTATACGATTAATTGGACGCCGATTGTGCAGTTTATCCTTTTCAATGCTTTGAATTGTCCGCCTAACTTCTTATGGTAAGATACCCTCTTCTTTTTCCAAAAAAAACAAAAAAAACAACCTATGATAAGGAAGATACTAACCTAAAACCCCAGGCAATCCTACCTCGAATCCACCTTCCCCTCC
>LT855422.1:188021-204889 GCA_900184765.1 Hymenoscyphus fraxineus
AGGTGCTTGATGAGAGTGTGGAGAGTTGTTGTGTCTAGGGAGAAAAGTGGAAAGGAATTGGAAGGTGAGGATATTGACGTCAATCGGAATTCACCAGGTCTGCTAGTGTTTCCATTGAGGGTGATGGTGAAGTTTTGTCGTTGGGAAATTAAGCGAGGGGGCAGGTTTTGGAGATCAACGGGAGTGCAATGTTGGAGATTTTTCCAGAGAGCTCTCAAACAACAGAAATGATTAAGCTGTTTTACGCTATAATACAATCAAATATGCGAAAGTACTTGTTAAATAAACTTTTATTCAATTGTATTTCGCAAGTCCTTCAGAGAATTTAATAATTGTAAATGAAAATTGGATGACTAACGATATTTTCATAGTATTCTCTAGAAATATCACCCATTTTTTCTCTTAGTCAAAGTAAAAAGTAACTAAGCAATAAAAGTAATTATAAGGAAAATAGAGTCTCTACAATTTGAAAATCCAAATATCTATACTATATCTATACTACCTCTTAAACAGTGCGGGGGATTTTTAAGCCAGGATTCAGGACCCTGATATCTTTTACATCAAGCTATGCATTTATATGAAGAAGCTTATCTAAACTTGGTACAGACAACTAGCTTGTAAAAAGTTTTATAAACATGGGTAATGTTTCATGGCATCTCTTTGTCCTACCTAGCAACAGACGTGAAGTTTTCAACAAAGGAACAAAGACATTGTTACTGAAACAGAAAAGCACGACAGGTTAGAAATATTGAGTACCAAACAATACTTCAGAACAACGACTACTATGATGATAAGAAAGAGGGCCCTCGTAGTAATGTAGCTTGGTCAACCAAGTTCAACCTTGGATTCTTGCGTTGACTTGTATTATTCTCTGCCATTTTCTGTTAAAAACTCTCAGCAAACATCCTCTTTGTCTTCCAAAAATCTTGAAATGCCTCGTAGGTTTCTGAGAAATCTGTACCACACGCTCGGTAGACCCAGACAACTCACCCCCGATGAAATATCCTGGTCTCTCGACGCAGAGTTCGAGCTCAGTTCGGGCACAAGCTCCCCTGATGGATCTAATCTATCAAACGAAATCGAGAATACAGAAACCCTCGAGTCAGTTGAATTCCCTTCTCCTAATCTGCACTTCGATGAGCAAGTTGAAATACTTTTCGATTTCAATGATTACTTGGACTTCTGGGAAGTTGATGAATCGGACTTCGTCTATCCAGGTCTTTCACTTCTGGGTTTCTTCAGAGAACCTTCCCCAGTTGATGATTGGAAAGCTGAAACTAGCACAGAGAATTCTGATTTGTGGGACGTTATTAATCTCGAGAGTCGGTGTGCGAGTGATCTCGAGGAGAGATTGCGTAAAATTCTCCAAGATGCAGAGGAGGAAACCCAGCGAGCCGCGATTGTGTATCGTTCGGGTACGGAAAATGATGCTGGTTCTGCTGAATTTACCAGGGATTCCATAGATATCTCTTGGAGAAACTCTATGGGCGACATTGCAGATTCCTATTGGCGAGGCCCGATTTAGAATTCGTCGTTCCGATTAGATTGTGAGAATATTGATTTGGACGTTCCAATCTTACTGGGAAGCGGAATTTGGGAAGTTCTGCGCTAAACATCGGGTGAGCGTGCTAAGCGAAGGGACTGCGCAGGACAACCGTTATTCGGCCTCCACCTGTCACTATTGTAAAAAAACCCCCCATTCAAAACGCCCATGACAAAATACTACTTATTTTCCAAAAAAAGACCACAAGTGACACTGCAGTATCGTAATCGAAATATATGAATTGTATACAAGACAACAGATTACCTTCACTTAAATAAGAGAACGTAACTTGACCACCAATATCAAAATCCTCCACCACTTTACTGCAACACTGTTCCATACCATACTCATCCTTAAAGCTTCAACAAAACTATTCTGTTTAACCATTCTAATTTAACGAGTGTGTCCACTGAGATACCAGTTATTGCTCTGGCTCCTACTTCATTAAAGCTCCCAATCTATTCCATAGTCATTGGCATGACAAGCCCTGGAAGCTCCTTGATCCCTACCATACAGTTAGTATGCTTCCATTGCAAATTCAGAAAGAATACACTTACATCCATCACGATCCTCAACAACTGCCGGTGCAACAGAGCACTTCTTAGCATTGTCGACAGTCTGGGTCTTGAGACTTGCACAAGAAGCACCCATACAGTTGGAAGTATCCATAGCCTTTTGAAGAGCGTTGTCCTTCCATCCGAAAACGTAATCAGCGTGTTGTCCGTAGCCAGTTGGATCTCCGGTGCTGAGAACAAAAGGTTGGCTTCCATCTGTTGGCCAGTCGTCCTTGTTGTTGAACTTTGTGGTATCCCATACAACCTCGTACATCAATTGTGGAATTCTGACGGGGTGGGTTGATGGGCAGTCACCACCGAGACTGAGGAAGGTGGCTGGTCCGGTCTTGGGGTAGGCAACGTGATCTTGATGATTTGGGCTGTCAAGATCCTTTCCATTCCAGCATCTTGGTGTATTGTTAGTATTATCATATATAGAGCGTGATACATGATGAAGCTTACGTTGGAAAATGGATATTGGAACGGATGCCACCAGGACATGGCTTCGTGGGAAATGCCTCAGTATCAATCCTTGCTCGTCATCAGCTTTGAAGATATGAGGTGCTCGAAAGAGAAACAAACTTAGCATCTTGACATGGCGCAGAGACATCTCCTCCAAAGTTAGGGCCAGTGTAGCAACGGAAGCAATTTTGTCTCTTTAGTGAACTATCTTTCCTTGAACGTGACATTGGATCACCAACGAGCATACGGAACCCTGGCTTGAATGCGGTAATCGACCCTGGCTTAGCCGAGACGTAGTAAACCAAGACACCATCCTTCATTGTGTTGCTGAACCTATCGTTGAATTGTAAACTGCAACAGTGTTAGCAGTTATCGTCTAATCCATGAGTTTAACGAAATGAAAATCAAGAATAAGGGGGTTATTTGGTAGTCGGCTAGCAATAGCATAAGACCAATATATGACGAGCTCTCCGAGGGATTTTGAAATTGAATGGTCGCTAAACTTACGCAGCACCACCTTGAGGAACACGCTTGTAAGTACCATTCCGGGCTTTGAAGTATACGTTTGCTGTCCAGTAATTCGAGAAATCGTCGGCGAACGAGCAGGTGGTACACGACGCTGTCTTCGAAACATCACCCGTTGTCATTGAGACATTGAATCCGTTTCCTCCAACAATCTGATGAACGTGAGGAGATGGTGCTTGGCCAGGGTTGACAAGAGGATCAATTCGATCGATAACGAGTTGAGGACAACCGAATCGCAACATCGTAGTTCCACCTTGTCGTTTTCCATATTGTGAGTGCTCTGGGAGAGCCTCGACAAGCGCCGTAAAGGCGAGGAGAGCTGTGAAAAGCATCGTGATAGATCTAGCTGTGATGATAATTGAATCGATATCTCTTAGAAGAACCGGCAGATTATGACCTGAGGGTTCGCCTCCTTTTGAAGGAAAGTCCAAGGCCCGGATACACTTCCTCCACTAACTGCCGTCGTGCCACGACAAGTCGAATCGACGAGTCATGCGACAACTGGTATATTGACAATATGGAGAGAGATATGTTGTAGCCAATCTCTGTGACTTGCTGGATGGTGATGCACCCATGAAATATCTGCCGCTTAAGTCTAAATTAACCCTTTTACCCCACAGCCCAAATGTACCGCAAATCAAGTTCAGCCCTTGCATATAGGTCGATCCGTTTACCCGTTTAACCCATGAAAAGTTGATTGTTCTATCCATGTAAGCTATGTGGCCGTCCAAGTTTGTTTACGCAGACCTCCTTCCTGCCGTTTTTGGCCACTTGATACTCTAATTTTGACTACTATCCGTTCGGCCGTGGGACCATGTGAGTTCAAGAGGCCGAATTTAAAGACTTTTCAGCAACCATGAAGCAGGATCATTACTGCTTTTGGAACTTTCGGCTTTGCAAGTCTATCATACTTGTGTGGAAAGGGTACTTCAGGGTATTTATATGTAGGAATGTGATAACCGCTTCGAGGGGACTTGAAAGAACCACGAGGGAAGTCTGACTAAATCTTGTGCTTCTAGAATCATTCCTTTGGCAGAGACCTCGTGATTTAGAATCTGGAAAGATGAGCACGAGATTGGTAGAAGAAAGGCCGAATACGCAGTAAGCATTGAAGAAAAGTCGAGAAAAGAACCGGGGGGCCGTAGGCTTTTGAAAGGAAGGGGGAGAACTTGTTTGGTTACTTGCTAGCACATAAATTGAGCATCGAATTTAAATAGAACAGCCTGTCTGTGGGATACCCTTCATGGATAGTACAGTACAAATAAACTGGGGGAATGTAATCTATTGTAATAGAGAGGTTCATCTTGGTCTTAGCAGCGGCACTGCTTCCGGAAACTCGGAAAGGTTCATAATATTCTTTGGCAGCTGAGTCCGCCATATATCTTTGATTTGTTCTGCAAATAGAAATTTATTTGTGGTCTCAAGGTGGAAGATAAGGAGCGCACTTCAAAATTGTCAACAGCCCCATCAGCCCGAAGGAGCGCAGATGACAGTGGTGGAGATAAGATGCTGAGGAAGCATTAAGGAGTTTAATATTATAGTGCCGAATGTCGAAGATTCAAATAAAATGACCAGTTGTCGAGTAATTAATGTAATCCCCCGAACCTCTGATTTCATAAACATTACCGTTTTAGATAATTTACTTCTACTCATTCTGTGATTTTGCTTACACTGCCTGCCGTCATTGGGACTGGATCAGTGGAATCAGTGACTGACACTTTCTCCCCGTTCAAGAGTAAGATTTAACCTCTACAGCTGCTCTGTTGAGAACTAGTATACTACCCAATGTAACCATCAACTGGCATGTCTCCCCTTGGAACCTGATTTGTTTGTTGTACTTTTTTCTTTGAAAAAATCTGTATTAAAAATGTAGAACGCCCCAGGTATCGCAACTCCACCTCGACCTCACTGTGAAATGCAGAAAGCAAATCAACAACTACTTCATGATCACCGACAGCGCATGATGGGCCCGGAAGTTTGAGCTGAAGCAAAACAATCTCCGAATTAGGCCATAGGAGCTTTCCAATCATCTAAGAACCTTTAGCCCTGACTGTAACTGCCTTCTCAACTGCACTGAAGATAGAGTCCTCTGAATAGCAGTACATGATCCTCTTAGCTTCTAGAAGCCCTCATGTGTTAATTTTGGTGTATATTACTCATAAGACAGTATGTCACAGTTTCTAAAGCCGCTCTTACTAGCTCAGAATTTGAATCTTAGGATGCTAACATGGTTATTCTCCCTAGCTTTCACTTAAGAAAAAATCATCATCGGGGAATAGTCGGAGGAAAACTGCAGTACCATTGAGGGACCAAAACAGAGAATATTAAAAGCCTGTAACTTAATTTTCGAAGTCTATTAAGCTTTCATATTGTTATTCTGGTGGATAAAGTGACTGGAGAGTTATATGGCAATATCACGTGAGTCGGAGAGTGATTCAGTGACGTCTATCTTGCTTTTTCTTGCAAATAGAGTTATTTAAACACTAATATTGTAAGACCTGAAAGGTTAATAAGTGAATATACTTAACCAGCTCTGGTAGTTCTAAGAATATTCTCACTAGTAAGCATGTGACCGGACATTTTTCCGCGCATTTGATTACTTTGCTCTCAACTATCGATCCCTTGGAATAAATCTGAACAAGAAGCTAGTGTATCTTAAAATTAACGTAGCAATGTTTTGCGGGCTAATGAATTCCCAACTGCGCCAGTCTGCTCGAACAATATTATAGCTCTAAGGGGCATTGATCTAAAATCCGATCAAATAGTTTGGAGCTTTGCAATGCTGAAGCACGACGAAATAGAAGACTTCAAACTTTCAAGGCATCCAACTGTTTCCATGTTGTTCAGACTGGCTCCCCAGTAGATAGGGCTACCTTTTGATCAGTATCTGTTAGAAAGTTGATGTTCAATCACTGATAATGAGCGGATCCACTCACAAACTATACAACTCCGAAGAACCCGGCCTTGCTACAGCAAGCTGCCAAGCTGTATAGTAAGCACAACTAGGTGTGAAATAAGGGTTGTTCGTACTTCATGGGCTCTGAGTGGCTAGAAGTTCTTTACCATAGTACTGCATGTACATGTAGTCTACCCCGCCTCCAACGCCAAGGCTGCCGCTCATCTGAGTCATCTAAGAGGGCATATAGTCGATTGGAGCATAACAATTTCATATAACAACTCCACTGCCCTTATTCTTTCTTAGTAGGACATCTAGCAAACAGTTTTAGCCGAATAAATACTTTACAGTTTATTTTCATCAAGACATGGCTTTAAACCATCTCCCTCCTGCCACTGGGAAAACCCTACAAACACCAGACGGCGTCAAATATGCATATGCATACTCTGCGGCAGCGGCGAAGAAGCCTACCTTCTTGCTTCTTCATGGATTCCCAAGTTCAAGTTACGACTGGCGTCATCAAGTCAAAAAACTCTCAGAGCTCGGTTACGGTGTGATTGTACCAGACTGTACGTAGAATAACCATTCGTTTCCTGTGCTAGGGATTGAAGGCAGGATTTCCAAACACGCCATTTCTAGCGCCTCAACTTTTGAGGGGAATGTATGCTAAATCTTTGCAGTGCTTGGATATGGGGATACGGATAGTCCGACGGACTTGGAGAGATACAAAATGAAGAAGATGGCTACAGACGTTTCCCTGATCTTGGAAAAAGAGTCTTTGGAAACTGTCATTGGGGTGGCACATGATTGGTACGCAGTTTTGTTTCCTCCCATGTGAAAAGTAACGCTAACTTTGGGCTTCCAAGGGGCGTTGGTATCTTATCCCGTCTGGCCAACTACTTCCCGGAAAAGTTCTCGGGCTACATTTTTATGTCCGTTCCTTACATAGAACCTGGCCCATTTCCTCTGGGTACTATGACCAAACCTCATAATATTTTTATTTGTTGCTAATTTCGTACTATTCAGATGCTATCAACGCTATGACAGAGCAGAATTTTGGGTACACAGCTTTCGGATACTGGCCTTTCTTCAATGAAGATGATGCGGGTGATATTTGCGATAAGAATGTAGGTGAAGACCCTGATATTGAAAAATATTGGCTGAAAAACAATAGAATACCTCATTCACATCTCTCGTCTATCCACAAACCCATGAGATGTGGAAGACAGATTTTGCACCATTGGGGGCTTGTAAAAGCTGGGTGACATCCAATACAGTGAAGCCCCTGCCAACTTGGTTTCCTGAGTCTGAGGCAGCAACTCACGCCGAGATAATCGCCAAAAATGGGTATCGAGGACCGCTCAATTGGTATGTTCTTATTCTCTCAGTAGACTGACCTTTTGGCATATTGGCTGACCTGATTATAGGTACAAGGTGACAATACGTGGACTTAACACAGAGGACGAGGCTCAAATCCCGGAGGAAAACAAAATTATCAAGACCCCAACTTTGGTCGTCGTTACCGACAAAGATTATGTCTGTCGCGCTGAATCAGCAAATCAGATATCGCCTAAAAGCATACCTAACCTTGCGATAAAGACGATCTTAGGATGTGGTCATTGGCCCACATTGGAAGCAAAAGACGAGACCAATGAAATATTGATCAAATTTGCTGCAGTGATTGAAGGTAGAGGAAAGCTGGGCGACATCTAGCGAGAGAGATAACATGTGTTACCTCAAGTATTGATGGGCATAATCCTTGGACATGATGGTAAAAGAGCGAGAGACTGTCTTTTCTACTCTAAATTGACTCACTCTAGTTTTTGAGTATATTAAACCCATAAAATATGCTCATGATATCGAATCTATCTTTCTCAGAAACGGTTACGAATTTCTCCTAAATTTTTAAACTTGAATCTTGTATTTCTAGTCACAGTCATGAAATCGAAAAAGAATATATGGCCATTCAATGGCTCTAACACTTGTATACCGTCATTGATAGGCGAGGATACTAAGCGAGAATAATGTCAGATCTCTCCTATTGGAGCAATTATCTACAATCAACGACCAAGTGGTCTAAGTTGATCAATCTGGTTGTATGGAACCCAAGAAACAGTTATTAGGCTTGAAAAGCTCTTTTGGCGATTATATGAACAATATCATTGTTTATCTTTGTTCTCCTTCCTCATACAAAGGATCATCTAAGAAAAGCGCCGCAATTACTTTGTACGAAACCAGCAATAAAATCCAACAAAAGCATATTAAATTGTTACCTCTTATGGTAACAAAGCCAGAATGCGTTAACAATAATCGTACTCATTCTTTTATGAATCAAGAACAATTGCATGTTTCATGTATATTTGATAAGTGTGAACCCTCGTTAAAAGACCGCAATTCGCACCCTTTCCTCACACTCACACCTACACACATTTCTTCATCCAGTTTCAGAACTTATACGCACATCTTCCAAAAACCATAATGCCCATCCACACGATTATTATTTCCGCCCCAGCTTCTGAGAAGCCACAAGCCTCCTCCGTTCCTAACGTCCAGGCCACTAAAGCCTGGGAAAGCGTCCCTCGCTTACAAGATCTTCCAAAAGATGCTTCTGCACGAAAGGAGAAGACGAGCACTCTCAAGCTTGGTGATCTTGAGGCCAGAGGTGATCCAACTGTTCATACTTCTGACCGTAGTGTAGAAGATAACACTGAGGGAGCAGGCAAAAATGTTTGTACGAATGAATTTACTCTCAAGGAGGAGGAGTTTCCTGCCCTTCCAGATGCTCCACCTGTTTCGGAAGAGTTTAGACGGCCTGCCATGACCAATTATGATGTCGTCACCTGTGGCGGGTGGACTTATCGCGGTTCAAGACCTTTAAATGTGTCGCAGTACGAGCGGTACAAATGCGCGTATTAATTTCTTATTCATACATTTTCAGTATGACTAAAAAGAAAATCATAAAAAGGGAGTACGCCGTAGTCCCAACTTCAATAACAAAAAAACAATTTTTCTTTTTAACACTCAAAATTCTTAATATCAACATTGTGCAACAAAATGGAATAATAATAGTGAAAACAAGTGCCAAATGTATAACAGAACATACTCATCGAACGCTTGATCGCGTAGGTATTTGGGCAAAAGGATTTGCATCAGTTTACCTCATGTAACTCAAATCTTCAAGCCTGTTGTACTTGATGTCTCAGTGTTTCATGGTTTGACATTGCTTCATATGTGTGCGGTGCAATAGATCACTGAATATTATCATCTCTGATAACTAAGCCCAATGTTACATGCCAAAGCAAGTGAAGCTAGCTAAAGTACTGTGTACATATATGCGCCATCGTACGGTAATCCCAAATGAGCTGAGCGAGGTAGCTAGTAATCATTCATTATTATAGAACGATATTCAGAGAACCAGAAAAACTGAATGGAAGATGTTATAGACTTTGATTACAGAGAGCTCACTGAACGAAAAGCCCTACATTAAATCTTTTCTCGTTCTTGGACTTTTGGTATGCCCCCTTAGAAAAGGCAGCCACCTTTGGAAATTCCTCGAAACACTAAGATATTACCATGATCAGAAATGTATCAATTGCAAAAACACTCGATCATCCTCCCTTCTGTCCAAAAGTAGGACGTATACCGAGAGTATAAAACACACTGTTTCCCAATAGCAGATAAAGGAAAAAAGACCTGATACCAATCTACTGTATAAACAATCTATCTCCCTAAATAAACAGACTAAAATATCCACCATAACTAGCCCACGAAAACCCCCCAGGTCAGCTATGCCCAATCCTCACTCACACAACAGACTAACAATTCAAAAATGCCACACACACTCCGCAGACTAACCGCATTGGTCGTCAGAGTCCTAGGACTCAGAAGACGAAGAAACTCATCAGCAGAAGACAATGCCGATGAGCTGGAATCAGGGAGCGCGGAAGTAGATGCTTCAACACACATCAAATATACCATCACTCCTCGTTCGCAAGCCACAAATTCGCAAGGATCGTCTCAGGACACCCCAATCTTCGATGTCTATGTTCACCAGAACGAGTCGGGGGATGTTACCACGGAGAAGGATCTAGCGATCCTTTCCAGGCTGCTTAATGATCCTCTTGGAGTGCAGAATAGGGGGCTGAATAAGGGGAAGTATATTGTTCATCGAGAGTTAATCCATTGAAACTGGAACTGCTGGAATTTGAGGATTCCTTGAAAGTTTAGGGACTTGAAATATCATCTGGATTCAAATCAGATTGGTTAAGAGAACAAATTGCTAGCGTTTACCCCAAAGGTCCATTAATCGCACAAACCCAATGACTAAATCACATTCACCCCCATACCCCTCCTACTTTCTCTCCGATGTGAAAGCCGTGTAAAGTACCTCAATATCACTCCATTTCAACTCTCTCGTCCTCCTAACTTCCTCCCGATGACAACCAAAATACCTCGGCGTTTGAAAGCTTGAAAGAAACTTAGCATGATTCAGCCAACAAAAAAATTCAATTACCTAAAATGAGCAAGACCCAAAACAACATTCTCAATCCCTCTAATATATCGCCCCACATCTCGATCAACCGCCTCACCCCACGAAGGTAGTTCTGCCAGTGCCAAATACCAAGCTTTAAAACAGCCACGAAGCAGCACTTGAACCTCGTCGTAGGATTCTTGTACAGAAAGGCCGTGGTGACCGAGTAGCCAGATGATGTTTTCGTGATAACCGTTTTGCTGCTGCTAGTTAGACGAGATTATCGAAGGGGTCAGGTGCTAACTTCTTCACGGTGGTATGATACGGAATCGTTTACCCTGGCACAGAAACCATCGTCAGCTTGTATAAACTATTTTTGGGGAGTTGATGTGCTTGCAAAGTCTCCATGTCTTGTCCGACGCGCTCTAGGGCCCTCATGGCCGGATGCTCAAAAACCTCGTCTGGAATATGAAGAGAGGAGGCCAGCCTGAGGTTTGGAGTTAGAAAGATGGCTCGGATGTAAGACTGTTACTTTCGCTCACTCCACTGCAGAAAATAGGGGAGGTATCCCGTTGATATCTGCTTTGTATTCCATGTAACGCCTGAGACTATCTTCTAGCCCTTTTGATGGTTCAAAGATGACTGAACTCTGTACTGATTTGATGTAATGAAGTAGACGTTCGGACCAGCGAGTAGTAGCGCCAAGTGGATACTCCGAGTTCTGGAATGTGTTATCGTTTGAATCAAAGGCTTATTAGATAGACTCTTACCTCTAGCAATCTATTATAAATATCTGCCAGGACAATTTTCATCGGCTGAGAACTGGGTGGAAATGTATGTTTCGGTTGAGGATTCGTGAGAACAGACATCATGTCACTCGCGTACTCAATTCTCTTCTTATAATCCCGTCTCATCGGTCCCTCATCAAGCACTATTCATCTCAGTGAACGTAAAGTAAATAAATAAATGACAAAACATACGATCATCAAACAAAAACACCTGTTCGAAGTTAGTCAAGATCCCAAGCTGCATATTCAGACCATCACATCACACACACACTCACCCAAACAATCGAGTCAGCAACCACACCCAACCTCTCCTCACTGACATCAGGAACCATAATCGCAGGCCAATACCCAAAGTTCACCCGATGGAGCTTATCGATTTGTTGCCTATCATAACCACATATTCTGCTCTCCCAAATTAAATTAGCTTAGGCACTACACTAAAAAGCTCGTAAAGAACTCGCCCAGCTATCCACTCAACGGATTGGTCCGTGACGGTTTTGTAATTTGGATGTACGATTGGGATACGAGACATCCATCTTTCAAAGAGATCGGGCAGCTTCAAAGTCCCGGAATGGCGTTCACGGAGAGTTCTGGTCTGGAGTAGTCGGGATTGTGAAAATGTGATCGGAGACCTTGTCTGCTTCGCAATGGGTATGACATGACTGCGAAATGGGCGTGATAGAAGCCCAAATTGAGGTTTTAGAGTCGAGGATACTATCATACTGTCTTGATTTAGTTGTTCGGTGTGTTCTCGTGGATTTGGGACTCTCCTGTGCGACGATTTACTAAGGGAACTAGCGCCAAACCCGTCAGAGCTATAACCGCGCCTGAGCGCAGGCGCCCTACATTCGTTGAACATGCGCCATATAAAAACTCAATAAAAGTAGCTATCAGCCGGTTCGTCCTTCCTCTGTGGGTACGCTGTCGTTTACCTATAAGGTCGGTGGAAGCAAATTTAAAGCGGCAGCAAGTGTGACATGTACCCCAGTGGGAGCGGTTGTATTTAAGGTATAGACTCCCGGGAGTATATAAGGTATAAGCTTTTTTGTATACGCTCGGTTGTCTATACCCTATTATATATAACCGGTTGTATATAAATAGTGACTAAAATGTCCGCCGGTCATATATAAGTATAATACTTTTTTCTACGTAGTTTTATATTTATTTCTACACTTATTTCTATACTTATCTCTACACTTTTACGGCTCGAATTACTTACTAAAATCACGTATATACAAGGGACAGAGAGGATAGAAGGGGTAGTTAGGAGAAAAGGGGGGGNGTAGGAACAGTAGGTACGACAGGTAGGGATAGTAGGTACGACAGGTAGGTCAAGAGAGGGCGGGGGAAGGGTAGTAATATATAGGTAGTACTCGGTTGTACTCCGAAGTACGTGCGTAGTACCTAAAACTATAATAAAAGTCTATTCCTAGCTACCGGACCGACAAAAGTACTTAGCGAAATCGAGGAAACTCGCCCTATACTTAAAAAAAAGGCCTTATAGAGAATACTAGAGGGATAAATAGACGACTATTAGAAGCTAATAGAACCTTTTATAATTCTTTTTTTCTTTTTAAAAAAAACGTCTAAATAATCGGTTGTCTATACCTTATATATACCCGCTCCGACTAGGTAGAGAGATTCTTTATAAAATAAAGTTTTTTTTAGGTTTATAGACTTAGGAGGGTATTTATTTAGGTATTCTACTTAATTATAAGGAGTTTTAGAAAACTTTATTAGTTGTATATAAGGTATAGACCGGGAGTATATAAGGTATAAACATTTCTACTCCTACTAGGTATGTAAATATAGTTCTTTCCTTCAACACAGTGCCACTGCCACCACTCGGAAAGGAACACAAAAAGAAAGATCTATAGGTATAATTAATAACTATTATATACTGCTCCATACTCAAGGAATGCTTCTTGAGGTATAATCTATAGGTAAGTACGATAAACAGTTCTTTACAAATCCCCATATCTTACAGTAACGCGCTAAAATGGTATTTCCCTTCTTTCTTTCTACCTTACACCTTAACCCCAAGAGTTTCTTTATAGTCTCAAAGCTCTACCCGAACTTCATTCTAACAAACTAATACCAGAATTATCCGTATATTCAGGTCCTGGGCAGGAAAGGAGGCTAATTATGTGATAGTACGGGACACACTTCCATATATATACCTACATCACACTCTTAAACACTATACGAAATATAACCAAGAGTTCAAAGGATATTATACCCTACAGCTTTACTCGGATCGGGAGGTTAGGGGAAGAGTGGTTGGTGGTATGCTTTTAGATTTTAATTAACATGCTGATAGATATAGGAACTCTCCATCCCATCCATCAACAAAGAAAAGTGGTTTCCTACAACGAAGTAAATTGGGTATAAAACAACAAGACAACCACATACAAGACAATTTCTCCACCGCCTCACATCCCATTCCTCAAATATTAATCCATGATAAACACTCACCTTTCTCAAATCTCCTGCTCCGCCTTCCCAGGGATACTAGGTGTCCCCGGACTAGTCCCCAACGTCGAGTCCGTCTCGACACTCAACCCCCGTCCAAGCGGACTCCCCTTCCCTCCCATCGCCTCCCCTCTAACCCTCTGCAACGGCCTCCTACTCTTCCTAGACGGGCGATAAGGGCTTACAGATTCCGGCGCATCCACGCTTGGAAGGGGTGGGGGGAAGTCACTACTCCTCTGCAGCCAAGGACCAGGACTATCACGTCTCTGCCCATCCATGGTTGGAGGCAGCCAAGTAGGCGTACCAGTCCGCGAATAGGATTTCACATCGCCCTCTTCGAATGGTGTTGATCGGTGCTCGTCGAAGTCGCCGAATCGCATGCGTCCTAGGCTGGGGGAGGGGTAGCTTGCTTGGTGTTGGTGTTGGTATTCTTCGCCGTGGAGTTTGACGGGGCTTTCGTCGTAGGGGTCGAATCCGACTTTGCGACGGGCTTCGTAGCGGGTTTGGCGGCGGTGATCCGAGTCGGATCCGCCTGTGGATGAGGACTCGGAGAGGAAGAATACGAGGAGTTGATCGGGGATTGTGAGGTGGGAGACTTGTTGGAATTGTTGGAGGGCGGTTAGACGGATGAGCATTTCTAGGAGGGAGAGGGAGGAGCGGATTTGGCCGAATGGTGTGCTGGTTGTTGGTGCGCCTGAGTTAGATGTATCACCTCTGGACTCCTTGAGGCCGGGAAACCTTTCTGTGAATGGAGATGGGCTTGGCAAGTATCTTGGAGGTTTTGGTGTTGGTGCGACTTTGTTGTTTTTATTTGGAACTGGAGATAGATTGAGTTTCCCCAGACTGCCATTCAAGTTTTCCTCATTGGGGGACTGAGCCTTGGACGCCAATGGAGAGGAATCTGCTACAGATTCGAGTTCATCCTCGTCTTCAGAGAAGTCATCAGCCTCGGTATAGACTTCCAAAGCAAACCATTCTGGGTCCAAATCTGGTGGGAACCGCCATGCATGGCTATCCTCCTGCTGTCCGTAATTTTCTCCCACAGCTAGGCTCTCCCGTTTGATTTGCTTATCAATATCATCTTGCGAATCGTTTCCTTCATCGTCCGTACCACCGGGGACGACCAGCTCTTCTGGGTCCCCATATAGGTCAAGTGTACTCTCATCGTGATCCATCATTCGATTTGGCAAAGGTGCGTTCGTGTCTCGTTTCAATAACAAAACTGGGCTGTTTGCTTCACCGGGATTACCAATATTGAGAATCTTCCCCGTGTCGGCATAAAAGATTTTCGAGATCTGGTGTATTGGAATGACTTCTCGGATACCAGCCAAAGCAATTCCCTCATATGGTCCCGGTTGAAGCTCATCGACATCAAAGTTGTGCACTCTATCATCGTCCAAGTCCTCGATAATTTGAATCTGATATGCATAATCATTTGCCATATCTTGGTCTGATAATGTCGATGGCCCTCTACCTTCTCGAAAAGTGGAAGTTAATAGTGGCGACGCAGAAGTCAAAGGTATACGCAAAAGTCTTATGTGTGCTTTGTGAATGACCTCTTTCCATTTCATATTTTTCTCGTCGTGTCCATTTCGAGGATTGGCCTTTGAGCCCATATCCTTAGGATCTTGTCCCAGATCAGTCGGAGCATGGCCTGCAAAGAGCATATATAGGGTCAAAATCAAGGTTGGCCCGATTTGGGTTGCTTTGGTTGGGTTTGTAGAATATTGCCAGTCACCGTGGGTTAACAATGTACTTGCCTGCATAAGTCTTGATGGCGAGACAGTGTTAGGGAGAGTAGCAGACAGACTCGCACCGGAAGTCGAAATCGCAAGATTGATGAGTGGTACTGCATCTTCGATTCGCGCGAGGAGAGCTCGGATATCCTTGACAATATTTCGAATTTCGGCATCATGTAATGCCTTTGTCTTCGCCCGAGTACTCTTCTTTCGTGATAATTCCTCGGCAGCAGCAGCTTTTTCTAATCTTGTACCAAGTTGTTGGATATCCCAACGCAGAGCTTTTGTCAAAGTGACAGCAGACTCTAAAGTGGTGTTGCCTCTAGCGGAGCTGGTAATGTGGTTAGAGATCGGATTCGAGCAGTAAGAGTGAAACTTACATCAACTCTATCATATCAATAGCAGGGGAGATGATCTGATGATCTTAGTCAGCAGAATTCAAAGTTCATAAACCCTCTCTTTTTAATTGCAAATTTGACCTAAGAAATCATGTGACTTGGGCGTTGGGCTGCAAAGAATCTTACTTTGATTTTGCTATCAAGACGTAGCTGTAGACTATGCAACTCTTTTCTATCATCGCGGTCCTCAACTGTCTTTTGTAGAGTTAGACCGTGGTCAACCGAATTTGTAATTGTCTCATACCTTGAGAAGTCTGGTGGTTTGGTTGATAGCAAAGCCCGCCGTAAGACCGATTCCAGATCTTGAACTAGTCAACATCGCCCCCAAACCCAGGTAAAGTATATACGAGCACATACCGAATGGCATAGTTCATAGCATGCGAAGTTATCTGTTTGATGTTTGTTAGCACATGTAGCGCCTGACTCCCGAGAGACAAAATACCGTATGCAAAAAACGGTCCATTTTGGCTGATGATGGTTGACCGCTAAGGGTCGTATGAGTAAGTCATGAAGTTGTGATCAACTCAAAGTCCATGAGAAGGATATCATATTGTTTTCGTTTGGCGCGTTGGTGTTGTCGCTTTGCAACGCAACGCGGTGAGCAGCCGGTAAAGTTAGCGCGCTTTTGGTATGAGTGTGGCTATCGCTATCCAAAACCAGATTTGATAGACAACACAGGATTCACTAATAGAAGGACCAATTTTGATGCAAAGTGGAATGGAAAAGCCTGCGGGAATTGACAAAACAAGGAATTGTCAGATTTCTTCGAGTCTACTTTGAGTCACTGCCAGTCACAGACTCACAGTCATAATTGACACCCAAAGTGACGTCGGGATTGGGTACGGAGCACAGCGTTCATTACCGTTCCCTCGGCCTTAAACCTTAGCCAGCCCAGCCCCCAGCCACACTTGACTTCACTAAATGACCCCTCGATAAAACGCAACCTAACGCCCCACCTCACACTTTCAAGAGAGATCACTCAGCCTGACAACCACTGAAAAACTTTATACCTCCCCTTCC
>LT855422.1:204910-230776 GCA_900184765.1 Hymenoscyphus fraxineus
GACGCAACAGATGAATTTGAACAATAATCCGCGACCCGCTCAAGGAGGGGCAGGCGCCGCTGCTCCAGCTTTCCGACCAAGTGTAAACTCCTTCCAGCCAGGAGCACAATCTTTCCAGCCCGGACAGAGCTACCAACAGTATGGAGGAGCTTACGACCAGAGCGCATACCAAAATCCTTACCAGCAGGGTGGTCAGGGCTACGGGTACCCTCAATATGGCGGGCAACAGGGTGGATACCAGCAATACCCTCAAGCCGGTGGCTACAATGCTGGATACAATCAGAACGCTGGGGCCTATAATCAGGGCTATAGTGAGTTCTATTCCTAGACTGGCGACAATGTTGAGCACCAATCTTGTGCCGCAAAGAATATTCGCACAGTCAACATCTCACCGCATTCTCTACGCACAACTGACTCTCACTCTCCAGACCAGCAGTATGGCGGATATGCCCAACAACCACAAGCAGCCCCAGCTGCACAAGCCGCTCCTCGACAGACACCAACGATTGCGAAGCGACCAGCAGAAGGGTCAGCAGCGGCAGCGGAACTGAACAAGCCAGTCACTATCAAGGCTGGAGCACCAAAGGTTTTGAGTATCGGAGGTGACGCGCCAAAGCCAAAGGCGAAGGTTTTGTCAATTGGCAATCCAACTCCAGCCCCAGCGGCTGCCAAAAAGGAAAAGGATGCGCCTTCAAGCGCCGCAGCGGGGGCCAAGGTGACCGCAGCAAAGGCAATTGAAAAAACACAAGCAAAGGGAGAGAAGAAAGATCCAGAAAGCGGAAAGACATCGCCCGCACCTTCGTCCGGGCGATCGAGTCCATCGGCTGGAGCCACCAAGGCTGCAGCCCGTGAAGCAGATGCGGTAGAGAAGGAACAGGCAGCAGATGTGGATGAGGAGACACTGAAGGAAATCTATGGCAAAGAGCATGTCAATATCATTTTTATCGGACATGTCGATGCTGGAAAATCCACGCTTGGAGGGTCCATTCTATATGCGACAGGAATGGTTGACGAGCGAACAATGGAGAAGAACAAAAAAGAGGCCAAGGAGATGGGCCGTGAGACTTGGTATTTGTCGTGGGCACTGGATCTCACCAAGGAGGAAAGATCCAAAGGAAAGACTGTCGAGGTTGGACGAGCGTTCTTCGAAACTGAGAAACGAAGATACAGTATTTTGGATGCACCAGGGCACAAGACGTACGTACCTAGTATGATTGGTGGTGCTTCTCAGGCAGATGTAGGAATTTTGGTCATCAGTGCTCGAAAGGGAGAATACGAAACCGGATTCGAAAAGGGAGGACAAACTCGAGAGCACGCCATGTTGGCAAAGACCCAGGGTGTCAACAAACTAGTGGTAGTCATCAATAAGATGGACGACCCAACAGTCGAGTGGTCCAAAGCCAGATACACCGAATGCTGCACAAAACTCGCCAATTTCTTAAAACAAACTGGATACAATCTGAAGACTGATGTATTTTTCATGCCAATCGCGGCCCAACAGACCATGGGAATCAAAGACCGAATACCAAAGGGCGTCGCACCATTCTATGACGGACCATCACTTCTCGAATACCTTGACAACATGAACACCTTGGAGAGAAAGGTTAACGCACCATTCATGTTGCCCATCAACGGTAAATACCGAGATATGGGTACGATTGTTGAAGGTAAGATTGAAGCTGGTGTGGTCAAGAAATCTATGGGCTTAGTTATGATGCCGAACAAGGAAAAGGTCGAGGTCGCCGCTCTTTATGGAGAGACTGAAGATGAGATCAACCTTGCGCAGTGTGGAGATCAAGTCAGACTGCGCTTGCGTGGTATTGAAGAAGAAGATATTCTTCCTGGTTTCGTGCTCTGTTCACCTAAGCGTCTTGTTCATAACGTTACGGCATTCGAGGCTCAGATTCGTGTTTTGGAGCTGAAGAGTATTCTTTCCGCTGGTTTCAATTGTGTCATGCACGTTCACTCGGCTATTGAAGAAGTAACATTTGCCGCTCTACTTCACAAACTTCAAAAGGGAACGAACCGAAAGAGTAAGGTACCTCCCTCTCACGCCAAGAAGGGAGACAGTATCATTGCTCGGATGGAGGTTATTGGTGGTGCTGGCTCGGTGTGTGTGGAGAAATTTGAAGATTATCCGCAATTGGGACGATTTACGCTCAGAGATCAGGTGAGTAAATTGTTTTTGTTTCGATGATATCAGCTAATGTTTTGAAGGGACAAACTATTGCTATTGGTAAGATCACCAAACTCATCACCGAGGAATCGGCAGCTTAAGTAAGACAAACTTTGGGGTGATGTAATAAGTTGACGAGGCTTTTTTAAAGCTGAATGAGAAACGATTGATTTTTACATGAAAATTTTCATGTCCGTTTGGCATAGGTTGGGGGTTGGTCTGCGGGGTAGATAGATGAATTCAAAAAAAGCGTTATGAACAATTTGAGCTTGGCAACTCTTGAGGAGTCATAATACCATGTCATTCAACTGATTCTGTTTTTGGATGTTTGAACAAGGCCGTTCGCCAAAAATGGATACCTACCGAGTAATAGAGTCTGTACTTGTACGGGTTTCTCTATTAGTAGTTCGGCGACTGTATTTAGACATGTCACGTTATTTGACGCTGGAGCCTGAACCGTCCCTCGTTCCTGATTGGCTGTTCTATTACGTGAATGTTATAATGTACTCACTCAACTCACTGCCATCCTCTCACCTCCTTTCCTCGCCCTGTTCATTTATATCCCCTACAAATGCCCATTCTCACCCATTCCCCTTCTCTCATCAAATCTTGCCTTCTCAAACCCCCTTACCTTTTTTTACACTTCCACCAACATCAACACCAACACAAACATCAAATACACACACCCTTTCACACCATGCCCCCATCTAACATCTCCGGCAAAGGCAGCGGTCACTATACTACCACGAACTCGGTCTTGGCGTCTAGTGATATTGACAAGTTCCGAGATGTTTTAGGGCGGAGTAGGAGGGTTTTGGCGCTTTGTGGGGCGGGACTTAGTGCGGCGAGTGGGTTGGATACTTTTCGGGGGAAGGGGGGGTTTTGGAGGGGTGAGTTTTTTTTTTGGTGTTCTTTTTAGGGTTTGAGAGGGTAATTTGGGGGGGGAGGGTTGGTGNGGACTAACAGAAATACAGATTATAAAGCTACGAGTCTAGCTACCCCAGAGGCCTTTGAGGCGGATCCGGGTTTAGTTGTAAGTTTCCTCTTCCTGTTCTTTTAGTCTCTCTTAGTAGTTCATTCATCTGTCGTTTGAAGGAGTGAATGAATGCTAATTACTCATGCCGTAGTGGCTGTTCTATGCCTATCGAAGACATAAGGCTCTTCAAGCGAAGCCTAATATGGCGCATTTTGCCCTGGCTGAGTTGGCGAGAAAGCGGGGAGATGGCTTTTTGTGTCTTTCGCAGAATGTTGATGGTATGTTGCTTTTTTGTTTGCATATTTAGCCTCTGAAAGGAATTATGTGGTTTTGCAATATAATTGGAAACTCTATTCATATCTGTGACTCAATGAAGAAGTGTCTTCATCAAGACCTCGAGCAGAATCCTAATCCCAATTCCACCCCTCCTCAACTCAACACCCCCCATCTAACAAACCCAGGCCTCTCCCAACGAGCAAACCACCCCCCCTCCCAACTAAAACTCCTCCACTCCACCCTCTTCAACCTAAAATGCCACGCCTGCACCTACATCCAAACCGACAACTTCGACGACCCCGTCCACCCCTCCCTCCTCATCGACGACGCCTCAATCACCGCGCGTCTCTCCCCAGCCAAAAGCTCCGTCGCCGCAACCGCCAGACTACTCGACCCCAACTCTCCCAAAACCATCGATCCAGCCGACCTCCCTCATTGTCCGGAATGTAAGACTGGACTTTTGAGACCGGGTGTGGTATGGTTCGGAGAGCCGTTGCCGGAGGAGACTTTGAGAGAAGTGAATGAGTGGATTGACGAGGGTCGAATCGATCTTATCCTTGTGATTGGGACTACAGCTGCGGTCTGGCCGGCGGCTGGTTATGTGAGTTTTCCTTCCTTATTTCCTCCACTAAAACTCCATCTTTCTAAACTACATCAACACATCCCCATCTCTATAAAGCCCACACTGACGTAAAAAAGATCCAACAAGCCCGCCAAAAAGGCGCCAAAGTCGCCGTCGTCAACATGGATACCCACCATCTAGGTTCCGCAAGTAGTCTCCGAAAGGGGGATTTCCTCTTCGTGGGCGATGCGGCGACGTTGGTGCCGGAGATGTTGGAGCCTGTTGTGGGGGATTTGAGGGAGTTTGTTGGGCAGGCTGCGGTGCCGGAACCGGTGGCTGTGGAGATGGAGAAGGAAAAGACGGCTGATGTGGAGGAAAAGAGGGAAGGGGAGAAGGAGGAGGTGTAGATGGGTTTGAGGCTTCCTGAGGGGGAGTGGTGGGCTGGTAGGCTGGATTGCACTACTACTTTTTCTTTTCCTACCTGTAGGAGGAAGGAGGAAGAGGGTTTTGCCCTGCTGGTATTATTCAATGGGCTTTGGATAATAAATACTATCTCAATAACCTTAACCCCTCACGGCCTTTTTTCTGCAGATTAATAGGACGGTATAACCATTCAAACGCAACTACACTCGAATCTCCTAACCAACCTTCCTTTGAGTATACAGCACTTCCCGGCTCCTTGTCTCTTAGCGATATAATATAATTTCATATTTAGTGAGCGAGCCTTTGATTTAAATGTAATGGTTTTGTAGAGATGGAGATGGGTTTTAGGGGGGGTGGAGGGATGGGGGGGGTTAGGTTAAAGGTGGTATTCTATAGGATTGTGATATGTCTGGGGTTGGGGGTATTTGCGTGTTTATATAGAAGTTATAGTAGGTAGGAAGTAGAGTAGAGTAGAGGGTTTTAATAGGGTAGTTAAATACTTCACGCATACTAGAAGGAACATTTAGCTCGTTCTGAAATGTGAAATACTAGCTAAACATTAAAGAATTCCGGTGAATTAGTTGAGATTATTAGAAGATTGTAGTAGCAGATTATATTAGATCTTATAAAGTATAGATTATATCTTGTGAGTGGGAGGTTGGGAAAGAGTTAGTTGTTAAGAGAGAGAGAGAGAGTTCTTGGGCGTTTTTAAGTGGAGGGTTATGTGTGGGGTTTTTGGATAAGTAGATGGTAAGGTAGGGTGAGTTAAGATGAAATGAGATGAGATGAGATGGAAAAGGTGGGGATAGGAAGGGACTGGAATAATGGGTTTGTTAGTAGTTATTATAGGGGTTTTTATATAAGAGGGGGGAAATTAGGAAGGTAAGTAGAGAATAATTAGATAGAGAAGTAGAGATTATTAAAGATATTAATAGTAATAAGGATATAATCTATTCATTAGCGAAGCTAACGTTTTTAGCGTCCAAGGGGGTGTGCTTACTAAGCTAGTCCTATAAGATATTTCTAAAGCGTTTACCTTAGTTAAGGGAGATAACTTATTGAGGTTAAAGAGATAGTATTTATATATTCTAAAATTCTTAATATTCTTATTAATTTCGGAATATTATCTAGGTTAATTGATCCGGTATAGTAGAGTAATTTATAGTTATAAGTATTAATTATAATATTATTTACGTTCTAGTAGATAATATTAATGTTACAGTACGAGACCTCCTGTCTCTACTGCCTGGCCTGTCTCGGTTACCTATATGGTTACCTAGTATTCTAGCGGCTTCCACTCAGTCAGGGTCGTCTTATAAAGACTCCCTTGCTCCCTTAGCTAGCTTCTCTCTGTATTCCAGCTTATCCATTCCACATTGTGCCCTCGTCTTCTAACAATTACAGTAGAGCTTCTCAAATCCTAATATCTTGACAGGATATCGAATGTAGTAACTTGGCTTCAGATATAATGTCCTATATAAACTAGTCTAGTAAAACCCTGTATTAAATAAAGCTATCTATATTTTGTTAATAGAACTTAGGAACATAGTAGAGTTTTCCTAACTCCGAGATTCGGTACTAAATAGCGTATACTCTATAGATCTAAGCTAAAAAGAACTTTCAAAATTTTGGATTCAACAGCCACGGATTTTACGTCACTTCAAGCTTGGATGGGACGTTCCGTAGAAAGCTAAATTACTATATATCCGGTGTGAGATTTGCTTTATATTTGATGTACGAGTTAAACGTTATTAGTAAATCTTACTTGTTACGAGTCAGTACGTAAATGGTCTAAAACTTGAGTTTCTATGGTGCTTTCCGAGCTAAACAGGCTATAAACTTTAATACCCTGGAAAGGGTTATACTTTCTTCCAGTTATTTAAATTCTAACTTTCTTTAGGTAACTAGCTTCCGTAAAGAATAGGGTAATACCTATAAGTTCAAGTTTTTTTATGCCTAATATAAAGCAGAACAAATTCGTTATAAGTATATATCAGAATTGCAAGTGAGGATATCCTTTTGGATAATCTCTAGGCAAAGGTAACGACCAGGTTATATAATACGGGTGGAGATTTAAAGCTGGAGAATATAACCGCTCGGCCCCGAATTCTAGCTACACTAGCGTATATATAATCTTCGCCTAGGACGAGGTGAAGGGTCTGGATAGCTCGGGTTGCCCCCCCTCCTATATACGACTTGTTATAGGCAGGGTATAGCCCCACGCTATAGCCCTCTAGGCTAAATTAAATTGTTCGATTCATGTGGAGGTATATCAGAAAGTAACAAGGNTGATCTCCTAACTTCTGCTACCCCTTAGTACGCATATAAGACATATCCACCTATTTTTCTTAAGGACGATTTACTACGGTACTTCGTCCCAGGCCTAACAAATGTTAAAGTTATTAGGCGTGCTGACCCTGTGTTCCACTGAAAAGTCTCCTGTATACCCACTAAAGAATAACATTTGTTATGCCTGGGACGAAGTAAAAGGTTTAGCAGCAGGGTGAAATCTACAGAAAAAGTGTCAATTGTCATGCCTGGGACGAAATCTGAGACACCATGGCACCCATTGTCAACCAGTGGGTCTAAATATAAATGTTAGTGATTCTAGTTGATCAACCAAGTACATAAACCCTCCATCTTCCCATCGTTCTCTGTCTTTCTTTCCAACCCCATCCAGTCCAATCAGTCCAACCAAACAAAATTGAACCAACTACAAGACAATCCGCAATCCAAATCACCATAAACACGCAACAAAACACAAAACAAAATGAAATACCTCAACCTCCTTATCCTCTCCTTCGCAACCCTCGCGCTCGCAACCCCAACCCCAGAAGAGGAAGGCGAGGGTGTCAACGGATCGCCGCCCAACCCAAATTGCGACATTAGCAAATGTGGTTGCGCTGGTGTAAGTGCATCATTTTCTAATATGCTATGAAGGATGAACGTAATGACTGACGATGTGGATTCCAGGGTATCACGAATGTTGCTTCCTGGACATGTATCAACGGAGTCTTGCAATGTGTTTGCAAATAGAGAAATTGGAGGCTATATAACTTTGTATAGTCATTCCAAGTAAAAGGAGAATAGAGTCGAAGTCTCATTGAGTTTTCTGTTCATTTGTGCGGTTAAATGAAGTGACTGTTTACACTTACGCTTTGTGCGCCCTGTATTGTGTTACTAGGTACAAATATTCAAGCCAGATTACTCTCTTTATTAGTAAGAACAATAGGTGCGTCCACATCTTCACGGAGGTGGATGCTAAAGCCTGTAATCAAAATTACTTTTTATTGTCCTTGAAATTAGAAACCTTCCAGTTACTCAGATCCTTACCGCTCCTGTGGCATGATAATATGGCAGAGGTCGTCCTGTCGTCATGGTCATATCCAAGGGCTGAACACGATCAGTCAAGTAGCATACCTGACAATCAAATTCTCCTAAAACACATAGATACTGTATATTCTAATACTAAAGAAACTGAGTCGTTGATATGTATGACCTTCTTGAGAATAACTTACAGGAAGACCTGTATAATCATAATAATCATACGAGCAATATAGGTTGACTAACATTTATACCTCTTTTATAACCTAGGTAGTTTAGAACCTAGAAAAATACCAAAAACACCCTTCTCCTTCTACGTATTTTTGCTTTTTTTCCTCCCACCTCCACTACCCCTCACCCTTAACTCAAACTAATTGCTACTCTATTCTTATCTGTCAATATAGGCCTAGAATATGTTACAGAGAACACGTCTAACTAACTTTCGTCTGATCCCCTTTCTTTGCTAGTCAAATACCGAAATAGCGCCTAGTGTAGGGTCACAAGATTAGGAGTCTCTTAGGGGCCTGATAATCGACCGTATTTCCTCCCCCAAAAGAGGCCGCCTTTTTATAATCTCCTAGAGTTTAGAGATAATAATAATATATAAAAAAAAGTCTTAGAAATACTAAAATGATTCCTCTCCTAAAAGAGGCTGCCTTTTTATAATCTCCTAAAGTTTAGAGATAATAATAATATATAAAAAAAGTCTTAGAAATATAAAAATAATTCCTCTCTCTAAAAGAGGCTACCGTTTTATAATCTCCTAGAGTTTAGAGATAATAATAATATATAAAAAAGGTCTTAGAAATACTAAAATAATTATTAACTTAATTTCTAGTTAGTAAGTATACTTTATAGCCTTTTATTATTTTTATAGTATTTATAATCTACTTTTTAATATAGGTAGCGTACAAAGGAAACACGGTCGATTATTCAGGCCCCTGAGAGAATGGTTCTAAGAGGGTTTGCATATATGCATTTGCTAGTGATGGAGAAGGAGTTAGGAAAATTGCGAAGTGGCTGAATGTGTGGGATTATTAATGTATATGTATATGTATATTTATTTACATATAGACCAGTCTTTGCTTTTATTCTTAACTGCGATTAGAATGTGCTTTTGCCAGCTTTGAGACACTGGAAGGTTATCGAACGCTATTTTTACAGCGTCAGTTTCAGTTCCATTTTACTACCCAAACCAGACGAACCTCCCCGATCCGTGAAGCGAGAATCTTATCCTGGACTTTGTTGGTAACAGGGGTGAGGATAAAGATAAAGAGAACTTACAGTCAAACACCCAGTTGGGGTATATTTGGGTACTCTTGTGGTACTGGCATTGCGAGGGCGAGGCTCGTGAGGAGAAGGAACAGCGTGAGGTATTTCATATTCGCGACATGGTGGGTGGAGTGTGAGGAGATTCCTTTTGATGCGTCTATTTGGCCGTCTTTTGAAGGTTTGGGGTTTGTGGGAAAGAGTGGATTGAAAGGATGGAGTGGGTTGTTTGTGAAGATTGGGAGTTTGGGGTGTGTTGGGTGCATTTTGTGGTGCATTTTATGGGTATTTACTATGTGGAAAGATGGATCGATGAATGGGTGTTGATAGGTTATGGAGTTGGTATATGAGTAGAACTCTCTTCTTCACCCGGATTAAATGTGAAGCGTGAGCTTTATGAACTTGAGGTCGAATGGTCATTTCGCTATGCGGGGTTTAGTGCATGAAGATGGTGAAAATGATCTTTATTTAGGGAGTGCGAGGAATTTGGGTGCGTTACGAGTATATTACTTCGTGGATGGAGGGCGTGCCAAGTCGTCTGATGCTATGGTTGGTGCGATACCGGTATATAGTGGTTCGTAATTAGTCCGTGGGAAATTTACCTAGGACATTTTAACGGAAGTATTTCAATGCTTGGGAACAATAAAAGTCACATAGTTAAAACGCGATATTAGAATGCTTGGTATATGGATCTCAGTCGGTTATATGTTAAGTTGAATCGTTGAGTTTGATAGATTTTATTACACCTGAAGTCATCTCGCTAGAAGAATGTCTTTGTTTCTGTCCTGAGATGATGAGCGCGACTGGGATATCCTAGTGTCGAGTTTCTGATATCTTTCAATTAGTTATCAGAAGCTTTTCGCATATGTTATTCTCTGATTTACGCGAAGCAAGAAAAGTGGAAGTGTTCTTCACTCCTCTTATACTCCCTCTTAGGGGCCTGAATAATCGACCGTATTTCCTCTATATACTACTTATATTAAAAAGTAGATTATAAATACTATAAAAATAATAAAAGGCTATAAAGTATACTTACTAACTATAAATTAAGTTAATAATTATTTTAGTATTTCTAAGACCTTTTTTATATATTATTATTATCTCTAAACTCTAGGAGATTATAAAACGGCGGCCTCTTTTAGAGGGAGGAATTATTTTTGTATTTCTAAGACTTTTTTATATATTATTATTATCTCTAAACTCTAGGAGATTATAAAATAGCAGCCTCTTTTAAGAGGAGGAATTATTTTTGTATTTCTAAGACTTTTTTTATATATTATTGTTGTCTCTAAACGCTAGGAGATTATAAAAAGGCGGCCTCTTTTGGGGGAGGAAATACAGTCGATTATTCAGGCCCCTGAGAGCCACTATAGCCCGCAAAACCTAAATCCAACTTCTCCTCATCTCCCGAAAGAATCTCCCTAGGCACACGGCACAAAACGGTATTTTAAAGTACAGCTAAGGGGACAATATAAGAGCAGACTACCAGCCCCCTTTCAGCTTTCTATCGTTTCTAACCATCTCTCTCAAGAGGAAGAAGTTCTCCTAAGTCCCCTTTTTGTCAGGCGCCTACATGTAGACTAATACGTACAATTCCCATCGTCCGCAAGGATGAGAGCAAAAGACAAATAGGATCAGCGAAAGAGGAGTTTGTCTCAAGTCACATCCGTACCGGAAGCACTCTAAAAGTCTCTATAGAAATAAGGAATCTTAAATTTGATCCTTGCTCGTTCTCCAAAAACCAGCTAAACATCCCCAAAATCACGATCCCTGGAGGTCTTCGTCACATCTCCAAGTAACTAATCAAAGACTCGCGCTCCGCAAACACACCACCATAGTCAGCAAGGTGCAAGGGTATCGCGCTGAAAATAGAAATGAGAAATCAAAAGCCATTTCTATAACGCTGTAGTAAAGCTCAAGTCTAATACAGAACCGGCCAAAACACTAAACACTTCTCAACCCCAACTCAAGATCATCCGCTCGAATAGAGGGACATATGTCATCACTGCGAGACTCGCTATCATACACCACATCTTTTTCGGTTCTAGTGACGAACGGAGGAGGTTGAGAAGTGACTGGAGAACCACTCGAGGCCTCATCCCGTATAAGGTAGAGCAATGAGACAATGTTGGCTAGTCCATGTTCATCCCAACCAGGATATCTAAATAGAATGATTATGTCGCCGTCAGTCCACTCTACCTCGCGTAAGAAATCCATTATGGTGGAGTGGTTGATGGTTTTGACAAGGCCTGCGACGGACCTCATGAACTCTTCGAAGCGTTCCCTGGCTCGAGCCTGTCGAATAACCAAGAACGTCATTCTGTAACTTCATTAGTACAAGATTGTCTCAGAGGTAAAAGGGAAAAGTGGTTATACCCGATGAAGAAACTGCTAGAGATGGCAATGAACTGCCTGCCCCACAATTCGACTTGGTCCCATGATGGATCACCATGAATGACGAATTTTATATCTATAGGCCACAGGGGAATTGAGGATATTGCCGCCACAGTAAACATCAGGAGACATGCTATGAGGTCGCAGATTGAGCAAAATTGGCGTCGTGATGGATAGCGTTGCGAAATGTGTTGGGAAGCAAAGATGCGAAATGCTACATTCAGCAAACACCAGAAACCAACTAAACTTCCCTATCAACTTGTGAGAAGAGATTCAAAACGTAACTCGTGAAGGATGCACTGACCAAGAACATGGTAGCGTAAAAGGCGACTTGCTTTTCGACGGAGCCCAAGGACTCATCGATACCGCCTGACCCGTCGACTTTGAGGAAGAGGCAATATGTTAACACATTGAATGCGGACAATACAATCGTTAAGGCTAACACCATGAAGTACAATAGCCTTTCTGTATCATACTCCGGTTCTCCCCCTCCCATTATCCTTGAAATTGAAAAGGGGTCCCAGTGAAAGAAAGCCATTGTTTTCCGAAACACGCGTATCATATGTGTTAAGCTGAGGAGAAGATCAGCAAGTATTAACTATGAAATTGCCGATGCGAACTTACAATAGCCACCAGGACATTATCAATATTAGCGTGAAAAAGAGGCTGTTCCAGGACCAACCCTCCATCCGAAATGATAAGGTACTTAAGCTCTGGGCATTGATTTCAACATTCATGATCAGAAGGATCTCTTGAATCGCATGGAATATCTCTAAAAGAGACCCAGCGGCTGCTGGTTGATAAATACGAAGTGCCGAAAATATAATGAGGAGAGAATTTAGGACCGTGGTTATAAGAACGAGTTTGGGGGATGATTCGATGTCCCTCTTGTCACAGTGTGGCATAAGGAGATTGCTCATCAGCATGATTTGATAATGTACAAATGAGCAGTTGACCAAGAGGGATTCCAATGGAAGCAATGGCTTTGAAGGATGAGCCTCATTGTTGAAGAGGAATTTGAACCATGGGCGGGCCATTTTCGCTGTGTCTGTGGTTGCTGTCCAACAAAAATCATAGGGAAAAAACATTCAAATCGAAAGACGTGGACACTTTGAGAATTTTTGTGAAGGGAAAGAGGTGTTTTGGAACAGAACTCCGGCACAAGATTGGTGTCTTGATCTACTCCTTAACGAGGGAAGTTGCGACTCTAGTGATTCAATCAAACCATTTTATCGCCATACATAACTGCTAAGCACCTAAACCGCGGAAAGAGCTGGTCTGCCTCTCTCTCAGCCATCCCATGAACAGCGCTACTGATCTGAGTTGATAATTGCGCGAATAAAGTAGGACGCGATCTAATAAAGATCCGTGGAAATCCAAACTGGATATTTTTTTCGGCGACAGGAATGCATGTCTCCGTCAATATGGCATCGTGCCTACTTACAATTGGTATGCGAACACTTGTTTATGTTCATTAAAGGTCAATACTCGAGTAAGATACAGGAATAGCCGAGAGTGGTTGACGAAGTTCAGGGGAGGTGAGAAATGCGGGGCAGATGATTCGTTCCCGCCCAAGTGACCCCTGTCGCTGTCACAGGTGCGGGTGTGGACAAGCTATGGTGGCCGTTAGCGACCCTCTGGCGCAAAATCGGAAAATCGACTTTTCGTAAAAACGGGTGCACACCACCTAAATTAGTATGGCGGAGCGCCCTTTAACACTACTACATATTTGTAATATCTACGGACGAGGGATAAGAGAATATTAATATAAGGCTATTCGCGTATACTAATTTTATTTATATTCGATAATTCGTAGTATTATTATATTATAAAAACGTATAGAACTAGTAATATATCCTGTAGTAACCCCTACTAAAACTACTACTAAAAAGTCTAGAAATATTATTATATTAACTAAGTTATTATATAATCTATTAAAGAGGTCTAGGCTCGAAATAAATACTACTTTTAGTATTACTAGCTTGTTCCTTATTATTTAGTACGTTTAGTTTAATATATCGAAGTTATTTAGCTTTATTATAAATAGCTTTACTATTTAAATCTACTTCTACTTCTACTTCTATATCTACTCCTACCTCGCCGCTAGTATTTTATAGTTTATCTTTTATCTCTTTAAGTACCTCCTTTATAAGTTATTTTATAATACTAATTAATTTCTCTCTACTAATAGGTATAATAAGTTCTCTAACTTAATAACTATCCTTATAAGCTTAAAAAAGAGTCTAGCGAAGGTATAAATAAAACTTAGTATAAGGTTAATTAATACTAGCTCGAATCTTATCTAATAGATCGAAATCGTTATTACTATTATAGAGCTAGAAAGTCTTAAGTTCGTTATAAAGTTCGTAGGTTTTATTATCGAGATATTTAGTATTATTATAAAAAAAAATATTTTCCTATATATTATCTTATAACTCCTAGTTTACCTTATAAGAATAATTATAAGCGTTATTCTCTAGATAATTATAAAGTTCGTCTAGCTTTCCTTATACTATATCCTACTATCTTTAACGTTATTTTTAAATAGGATAATAGTTATAGGTTTTAATAAACTCTTTAATTTAGTAGCGGATAACGTCTATATAAATATATTATAGTATAATTCGATTATACTTTAACCTATTAAAAAGACTTATTTACTCTAAGCTCTAAAAGTATTCTATCTATTAGTCTATCTATCGATCGATTAGCGTTCTCTACTAGCGTTTAATCCTTTAATTCTTTATAGAAGTACTATATACCTAAGTCTTAGAGGTTTATAAATAAGGTTTATCCTTCTTCCTAAACGCTAGGTAGTATACCGCTATTAAAAGAGTTTTCGCGCCTTTATTCGCTTATACTACCTTTAGATATTTATACTATCTAACGAGTCGAAGATAGTATTTTATAATAGCGACTTATATACGATTCGAGTAGCCGATAAAATAACTAAGTATTTTATATAAATATACGTTAATAGCGCTATAGATCTAGAAGCTATAGAATAAGAGTTTATTATAGCTATTTACTAACTAGATATAATTTAGCCCTGGGATAAATTTAGTTAGTAAATCGTAACTATATATTAGTAGAACTAAGACCTTTAATAACGTATTATATCTAAATTCTCTTTTAGTAGTTCTTATATATTTTAGTAAACTCGGGAACTATTTAATAATTTAGATAAGTAATCTCTCTTTTACTTATAAAAAAGGAAAGCTTTTAATATAGGTATATATACGTTATATAATATCTATATTACGTAGCTTAACTAGAGTAATACTCCTTTATAATCTATTCTAAGAGCTTAGAATCTTATTTTATAATAAGAGGACCTATTCGATAAAGAGAGAGTTTATTTTAAAGATAAAGATAATAGAGTTAATAATTAGATATCTATATTTTATAGAATTAATTCAGGGCTCGTAGAATACGTTTATAGTAGTAGTCCTTATACTAGAGTATTATAGTAATCCGAATTACTTTAGGATTATTAACTACGTTTATAATTTTTAGTAGAAAATTCTACTTCTTAAACTAACGCTTATAAGAGTCCTAGCTTTAATAAATTAGTATATAAATTATATATATAGACTTTAATACTTTACCTAGCTCGAATTCTACCTAGAATTATATTTATTCGATTAATTATAAATTATAAGGACTTATCTTTTATAATATATAGTTCGAATAGATACTCTTTATAAGAGTTCTATTTAAATTAAAGAATAGTTATATTAACGGCTAGGTACTAAGCGAGTATTTTATATAAAATTATTTTATAAAGTAAATAATTTAAAAAATATAAAATAAGTATTAGATTAAAGAAATATAGGTTTATAAAGGTTATAGATATATTTTTATTAAAATTATATAGTATAGTAGGGTAGTAGAGTAGTAGAAAGGAGGTTAAAAATACTTACTAATAACTATTTTATATAAATACTCTAAGAAATAATAATTAATATATTCTTATTTATTACTACTAAAACAACGTTTAAAACTTATATTTATATAGAGAAAAATACTTATTTATATCTACTTCTAATAGATAATAAAACTTAGAATAATTATAAATAAAATATATAAACTAAAAGAGTATAAAGGTAAAGGAGTAACTTAAGGGGTTACGTATACTCTTATATAATAATAGAGGCTTAAAGAGGAGCCTTAACCTTATTCTACTACTATACTACTACTCCTTTAATAATAATACTTTTACTACCTCTACTACTACGCCTACTACCTTAGATTACTTTCCTAGTAGCTCGAATTACTTAGAAGTCTTCGATAAACGCTTACCTAGGCCTTGTAGATAAATAGAAAGTTCGCTCTTAACGTTAGGGTTCGATTTTAGATTAAAGTTATTTACTAGATTAAAGTCGTTAGAATCGGTATCTATAGAAGCTAAGCCGACTTCTACCTTTAGCTTCTCCTTTACTAGTTTTATAATAGGTACTTTCTTAACCTTAGCTCTCTTAATAGGCGAACTAGACCTAGAGTCTAATAAGCTAATATTAGAATCAGAAGAGTTATAATAAACTAACCTTTTAGATCTAAAGGCCTTATAAATAAAAAGTTTAATTTTCTTCTTTCCCTTTTTAACCTTTAATACCTTCTCCTCCTCCTCCTCTATAATCTCTAGTATCTTATCCTTATAAATAACTAGAAAGAATAAGTATATAACTTATTTTACCTTAAATATTATATTAATCGTAGTAGTAGTAGTAGAAGCTCTAAGGTTACTATTATCGAATATATTAATTGTTATAGGCGTTATTCTACTTAATAATTAACTAAACTTTACTATCCTACTAGCCTATTCTTCTTTTAAAACGCTAGAAAAAACCTTCTTATACTCCTTAAAAGTATCTAGCTACTAAATAACCGAGCGAATATATATATCTATTTAATCCTTAGTACTAATTAGTATATACTTATTAAACTTAAAGGTATAGGTTAGGCCTAAGAAGACTACCTTTTTTAGTAGACGTTCGTAAAGTATTACTTAAATCGAATAACAAAAAGTATCCTTCTTTTAGTATTAAATATTTAGTTTAATATTATTCCTATCTTCTAATTTCGTTACTTTTACCTTATCCCTCCCTTTAGTCTTATTTTAAAGATTTAAAGCGTACTTTTAATAATCTAACTATTTGTCGGGATTCTTTCGATTAGTCTCGTTATCTAAGTAATAATTAACCTTATCCTTTATAATTCTCTCTTTATCTAATAATAATAACTTAATTAGTATAGGAGTAGGAGTAGTAGTAGAACTAGGAGTACTAGTAGATTTTATATAGGGTTTTTTAAGAGGTTTTCTACTTATTAAAGGCTTTTCTTCTTTAACTTAAGGATAGCTATATAGATTACTATATTTAGAGCCTTTAATAATAGCTTTTCTATAATAGATATAAAAAGGTATAATAAAATAATTAACTTTAAAAGAATATCGAATACTAATAAGTTTACTAGATCTAGAACAAATAGTTTACGAATATATTATATAAATTAGTAGTAGGAGGAGGGTAGGGAGTTAGGGTATATTAGTATATAAAGGTATAGGGAAAAAACTATAAATCTATTATCTATAATACTACGAATTATTAAATATAAATAAATTTAATATCTACGAATAGCCTTATATATATATTCGCCTTTTTTTAATATATACAGTTATAACAACTAGTTATTTCGTAGATACATTGATTTTAGTGGTAGTTGTACGTAAAAACGGTGTTTTCGCGAAAAGTCGATTTTCCGATTTTACGCCAGAGGGTCGCTAACGGCCACCATAACAAGCGCAAGTTTAGCGCAAAAAAAGTTCAGGAAGACTCAGTGAATTTATTATGTCGACGTCTGACTTCTAAATTATTATGTCATAATACTGCCTTTCAATTGTCGTCACCCCTCCCTTCGTCTTCTCCACCATTCTTTAAAATCCCAATGCTAAAGTGCTCACGACGACTTCTTCAATCGATATCCCACCAACCGCGTTTCTCGATTCCTACCTTCGCGCCGGTCAGACAGCGCTTCAAATTTGTCGCGATGGATTCTGAACAGCCTCGAGGTCAGGATAGAAAACGGCCGAGCCAGGGAGGACGAGGTTCGAAACGACAGAAAACTCGAAAAGAGAAGCCGGTGACAGAGGGTGGGCATGAGGAGGTGCTTCTTGCGGATGTGCGTGCCCTGTTTGCGGTTCAGAAACTCTCCACACCAGCAATTAATTCTGCCGAATCCCTTCCTGCAGCTGCAGATGCGAATACAACGGAGGTCGAAATAACAGTTGAAAATGGGGAATCTGAGGGGTTGGTCGCGGGAGCTGAGAACCAACCACTGCCAACACCATTTACAGAAATAGAGGTCAAGGTTTTGGAGCTTTCCTCGACTGGCGATGGCCTCGCGAGACAAGATGGTTCAAATCAGATATATGTGGTTCCCTTCACCTCGCCTGGGGATGTGGTGAAGATCAAGGTCATCAGACACTTTGAAAGGGAACACTACTCCATTTGTGACTTTGTATCTGTGGTTACTCCAGGTCCATTCCGAGACGACAGTCGGATCAATTGCAAATACTTCAGCAAATGCTCGGGATGTCAGTTCCAGATGATGGATTACGATGCTCAATTGGCACACAAAAGGACGATTGTCGAAAAAGCCTACAAGAACTTCTCACAATTACCTCCGGAACTTGTGCCAGTTATCGAAAATACAATTGGAAGCCCTTTACAGTATGGGTATCGAACAAAACTTACCCCGCATTTTGATGGGCCTCCAGGACACAATACGAGAGCTGCCAAGAGAGAGGGTGTTCGCCCTCAATTTAAAGAAGTGCCAAATATTGGATTCATGTTGAAAGGTCAACGCAAAACTCTGGATATTGAGGATTGTCCTATTGGTACGGATGCTGTCAACATGGGAATGAAGAGGGAGAGGCTCAATGTTGCCAAGAATTTGGAAAAGTATAGAAAGGGGGTCACCATTTTACTGCGGGAAAGTACAGAGCGGGTACAAAAGGATGACAAAAAGGCAGTCGAGTTACTTGAGGATACCATCAAAGTCGAGGGTGCAAATCATACCGATTTGAAGACTTGTATCACTGACAACAACGCCAAATCAACTGAATATATTGACGATTTCGTCTTTACCAATACTGCCGGAGCTTTTTTTCAGAATAACAACTCCATCCTTCCAGTATTTACTCAATACATCCGAGATAATATCTTACCACCAGCAAATCCAAACGCCCCTGAAATAAAATATTTCATCGATGCCTACTCTGGGTCAGGTCTCTTTACAATCACCCTCTCCTCACTTTTTACAAAGTCAGTTGGTATCGATATCGCAGAGTCATCAATCATATCCGCAAGAGAAAACGCTGCTCTCAATAAACTTCCACCTTCACAATGCACTTTCATAGCAGCGGATGCTCCACAACTTTTCAAATCTGTCGAGTATCCCAATGATGAGACTGTTGTCGTTTTGGATCCACCTCGAAAAGGATGCGACGAGAGTTTCCTCAACCAGCTCTTGAAGTTCGCACCAAGAAGAGTGGTTTATGTGAGTTGCAATGTGCACACACAGGCTAGGGATGTTGGTGTACTAGTTCGGGGAATCTCAAGTGTCAAGACTAGATATGAGATTGAGACTTTGAGAGGTTTTGACTTCTTCCCTCAGACTGGACATGTTGAAGGTGTGGCTGTCCTAAATCGGGTGGATGAGGTGAACGACCAGGGGATGAAGGAGGAGAAGGTTGACGATAAGGAGGCGACGATGGAGAATGCAGCTTAGATACTGGTGGGGTTCGAAGCTGTATTTTCAGCAGGAGTTTCTTGAGGACGAAAAATATGATTCACATCTTCTTGAGCTTCTTGTCAAGTCGTTGGTCTTGCAAAATATACATTGATACCCTAAAATCTATATTTATTCGGATTGCTGTCATAAGCTGGCCAAAGAGATTTGAAAACAAGACCTTGACTCAATACTTGCTGTCTTGCCTGTTTCTCGCGTTCTTCTTTACATTTATCGTGTTACTAGTATTTTTGCTCCTTCCATTAAGCGATACATACCAACGTTTTCCTACACTCTCTAGCATCCCTCTCGCTCATACAACGTCACTTCAAGTACCACTTGGATACACAAAACCACAAACAACTCAGGCACCCACACCCCATACACCCTTAATCCTCTTCAAACCCCCAACCACGTCAACCCCCATTCCACGTAAAACCACCTCTCCAAAAACACGCGACGAAAGGATTTCGTAATTTGAAACCTGTCACCCGCAGAGGGAGGCTTATCCCACATGTATCGTAAGGATGTATTCCTTCATCCTCCGGTAAATCACGTACCGAAAATCGCCGCCCCCGCGTTACGGATATAAGTCTGACATCTCATCCTTCGTATTTCGAGGACTTGTAAGGGTACAAGACAAGTTAGGTATCCGACGGGTGTAGGTAAGCACCAGCCCCTCTCACGTGAAGGATTACACATGACTTCCCCCCTTTCGACCCCGACGGGATCCTCTATGTCTTCTAGCCGCCAATAAGTTCACGATCGCACACTCACACCTAGAAAGACTTACTGGAAAAGCAATCAATCAAGATCCAACTCCCGGACCCTAAGCCTCCCACACCCGCGGCAACAAGGGGACTACAGTATAATATGGACTCCCATCCACATCCGTAATCTACGTAGCATCCACTCGGGTTGAGCAACACTGCATTCCCGCCTGGACCATCTCCCTCATATATGTGCGAACCCAACGGGACGCACAATTGTGCCACCCCAGCTATGCAAGCAGCGGATATGCGAACGTTTGTTCGCTCTGCTAGCGCTACTTTGCTTTGCTTTGTTGTCTTCGTGGAGATGTTGGGCGTGCATGCGTTGTCGTTTATATGTAGTTACCTTCTCACTTTACTTTACTTTATTTGTGAAGGGGGCGGGGCGTTGGGAGGGTGCATGTGCAGGTTTGAGGGGTGTTACGTTGGGTTGCTCTTTTTTTTTTTATGGCGAGTTGGCTGGCTGGCTGGGTGGTTTTGTGGAAGGGGGTGGAATTGGGATGCGGACCTATCTTTTTTTGAGGAAGTGAAGAGTTTGTGAAGTTGCAGGTTCTGGGGGTTGAGAGAGGGATTGGAGCTGTTGTGTTGTATTCAATATATGTATGCGGCCTTTTTGTAAGAGAGAAAGGGTTGGGCGTGAATCTGCTTCCGCTTGATGGGGATACACGTCAAGAGGGGTTGTAAATCGAGACTGATTTATTGGGACGCGGAAAAGAGAGGTTTTCACCTGTCGCAATCTCCCAAGTTGATTTACAACATGTAATGGGAGGTGGTACGAAAAAGGTACTGTACGATGTCCGAGGTACCTCATTTCCTTGAGATCTATCATACGGAAGCGGGACTTCTGCGGGGTATTCGTAGCGTAGTACTCGTAAACACCTCAAAATATTAATTAATATTGAGCTATATGCCTATCATTTCGTAATTCCATTTGTGAGCGTTGTTTTTTACGCCTCTAATAATGAAATACAGAAGTAGCTCCATCTCATCCCGTATGAAAGAAAATCGCGGGGAAATGTCTCATTCCCGAAAAGTAAATCTCGACACAATATCTAGTATCGATGTTTCAGTTCCCCTATCCTATTTCAACATCGAAGTGACGAGTCTCGTCGTCCCGTCGCTTTCTAGCACAAAACGCCTCTTGTTTGCCATCTCGTCATCAAAAACGCCCTGGGGAAGAGATGAGAAATCTAGACCGGATATCATGAGTAAGTCAGTCCCGAACGCACGGATTTCGTGGGGTAAATGGTAAGTGAGGTAAAAGCAAGATTTTGGTAGTAACAGGAAAGAGTTGGTGAAGGCCAATGCCATGTTTCAACTCATCTCTAACTACTAGTAGTAGCCTTGACTTTTAATTTTTAACGGTCGTCGATCTGTCGAGTTCCCGAACCACACCCGCGATCTCATCACATGTCGAAACTGCACCTGCAAAAGAAATGCAAAATGCCAGAGAAGATATGCAAAATCCCATCCCGATTCCCGGGAGACACCCCCGAGTCTGAAACTATCGGTAGTAGACCGGGCAGGACACGGACAGATCTCCGGACTGACAGTGTCCATTTTCAAACAAACTTCGTGCAAAAACAAAACGGTCTGACACTGCCATGTGGGTGTGGAAATTTCTCGGTATGTGTGGTTTGAGCAAACATACTTTTCGGGAATTGGGGTAGGGTTTGCTACTGTGGGGATCTGAGGAGGGGGAGGGAAGGTTACTCGAGTAAGTAGGGATGAAGGGGGTTTGTTTGGTCCTGTTTGGAAGGTTGTGACCTACTCATGAGTAGACAAGTAGACAGCCTCTTCGCAAAAGTAGCTTGACGTTCGCGACCGTAGAAACTGTGGGAATAGGCAATTCCTACAGAAAATACCCTGCAAAATACCATGCAATACACTACCTACTAGAATTCCCTAGAATCTTGCCACTTTGGCGAAGGGGCTGTACGTAAACTTGAATCTCAAATATCAGAAGAGGGTTTTACTTTGCCTCGGATTTTGGGATAACTCAAAGGCAGACTGGAGCCTGGAGTGTATCGTATTTCAACTCAAATATCCTCACACCTCTTTCTTTTGTGGTATGGTGGTGTTGGTGGCAAAAACATGATACGAACCTATCACAAAAAACAAGCATCCATCACCCAAGAGCCCAGAAACTCTCCACCAGATTGCGAAGGGAGTGCAGTTCATGGCCGAGAAAAGCTCGTATCAAATTCATGGGACGGTCGATAGCATAAATAAGATACAAACAGCTCCAAGTCTAGACTTACTCATCGCATAGTAGTGGACGCCTCCACTCTCGCCTCGCCTCGCCTCATTCGCCTCCCCTCAAAACACGAGACGATCCAGCCTGAAGTCCTGCGCTGCTGCTACTCACTTAGCCGGTACAGGCATCCCCCATACCCCATACTCCAGTACCGTATCTAATACTAAGACAGGAGGCAAAAATAATACGGAGATCCTCCGAACTACAGTACTTATCTGACTTATCCGACACGAGCGGGTGGAAATCAGAATATATCCGAATTCTGACTGATCAGTATTGACTGGCGGAGGAAACCAGATATTTCCAGAAATAAATCTGTCCTAACTAGTCTGAGCAAAAGAGTTGTTGTTTGCTTGTATGTACAGTACTTCGGTTAAATAACGCACACAACACATCCATTTCCCTTAACCGTCCAAGAACCGTAAAAATCCATCTCCAAAATAAAAAATAAGAATATAAGAAAATCTCAAACCCCACTCCCATCGATCGACGGGCCCTAACATCCGGCATCGCAAGCCCCGCGGGGTCCAACCCGTTCCGCAAACTCTCATCCCAATCCCCCCACCACACTATCTCCTCCACAGCCCTCCACTCCATAAATATCGTCAAGCAAAAAAAGAAACGCTATTATTCACCGCAAATGTGGTGATTCTCTGGATGCTGATTGGTCCAAACCACGAAACAGCGGTGAAAAAAGCAATCTGTACAAGTACAGTATGTGAGGTAAGCTGGAAAGATGGGGGTAATAATGATTCTTACCCCCCTCTATCATCGGAGCTAAGAAAGTCGGTCGGGACCCCACCAATAGATTTGGGTGAGAGTGCCAGACCGACGGAATGGGATTTGTAGTACTCGTAAACCTACATACAGGCGGTCAGGTCAGTAGCCGACCGGCCCACCGATCGTACAGTAAGTTGGTTTATCATATCTTTTTTCCTTTTTGCGACGTGGACGGCATACGGGAGGTATTCCGACAGAAAAAAATACGGGAATATTACATGGTACGGCATTAATATTGGATGAAAAGCTCTCTTGACTCTCCCATCCCCCACGGTTACGGAAAAGTAAAAAGTAAAAAAAAAGAAGAAGAAGGGTTCAAGCATCTTTGCGATACAGTGCGGTGCGGTGTGGTGTGCCTGCTGGCGGGCGGGCGGTCTGTGGTCACAGCATCCATCCCTTCTCACATAACATACATGGATGCGATATATGATTCAGACACCTGAACATGTCACACACATCGGAAAGTCAAAAAAACCAGAGACCCAAATCCTCAATTCATAAGGGGTATGGGTATCCCCCCCCTTGCACACACACACACGTACTATATGTATACTTTTCCCCAGAACACAAGCACACAGTACAGGCGAGAAAATAAATCATACATACATACATAATTCAGCCCAACCCGTCTTCGTCTCGTTTTTTGAAATTGGAAATTAGAAATTTCGCTCCCTACGTTACGCGACATATTCTCTCGTCCCAACTATCATCGTCCCACCACCGTCGAAAAAATAAGAGGACCCTTAATACACAGCGAACGCAAAGAAAATAAAGAACGCAACGAGAGAGGAGAAAGAAAGATATATTTACCAACCCGACCCACAACATCTCTCACCTCCCACACCTCACCACACCCAACACACCTCACATCCTCACAAACCCCAACAAAAAGACTCAAGAAAAGAGAAATCTCAACACACACACATTCTATTCCAAGACGCTGAGTAAAGAACTCATACATCATACATCATCCATTCATCAAACCCTACATATCGATTACCTATCCACCGTACATCAAACCCATCACATCACCCCAAGGGCGTGGCATCCGTATCTGTGTACCCCCCAGATTAGATCAAGTCGCTTACGAGAGATCACTTTCGCATTCGCACACCCACCCCTAACGAAAAGGCAACCACACCACTCGTTACTCCTATTTGTGATTACACACCTAAAAATCCCTCGGCGAAACGAAGGTGTCAGTGTAGGAAGGAGTAAGAGTCATAATTTTAGCTTGGTGTGACTGATACGCTCGCTCGCTCGCTCGCTCGCACTGATTAAGGAGCGCGTACTTATTTGTGGGCTGGTCCTTCGATATTCTCCAAAGATTTACTTTACGTTTTGAGGAATTTATCGAGACGATTTCAACTTTTTTGGAGATTGGGATTTTGAAGCTTGGAGTCCCGCATTTCAACACACACACATCCACACAACCAAAGAAAAGAAAGATATACATCACCAAAACCACACACACATCCACACAAAACCAAATCAAGATATACATCACAAAAACCACCACCAAACACCAAAAAAATGCACTTCCCCAACTCCCCCTCCCACACCTCCTACACCACCACCACCCCCCTCACAATCCCCACGCACTCCCACCCCCTTACAACCACAACCGCCTACCCCTCCTGGCCACGGCGGTCCTCTCTCTCCTCCTCCTCCCCCTCCTCACCATCCTCCCCCTCTCACCTCACCGAAGAAACCTTCCACAACCACTCCTTCATAATCTCAGATGAGGAACTATTTTCGGACGTATTTACAGATTCAACAACCAGCAGTAGGGGTAGTAGTAGGGAGAATAGTAGGGAGAGTACGCCATTGTCAAGTCCGAAGTATGTAGTTGAGAGTGGGAGTTTGATGAGGGAGGTTGTGAGGGCGGAGAAGGCTGCTAGGGCGAGGGAGA
Organism: Hymenoscyphus fraxineus; assembly: GCA_900184765.1. Lineage (NCBI taxonomy): Eukaryota > Fungi > Ascomycota > Leotiomycetes > Helotiales > Helotiaceae > Hymenoscyphus > Hymenoscyphus fraxineus. The sequence continues at coordinate 229,821 of LT855422.1, forward strand.
GAGAGGGGAGGAGGAGGAGTGCTGGGGGAGAGAAGGAGAGGAAGGGGAGGAGGANCCATACCTACAACATAACCAGCAACCCACGATGAACTGGTCGGATCTACACACCCACAATCCTCACAACCCTCACAATTCTCACTCACCCTCAAACCCACCACCACACAAACCAGCAAAAAGGGAAAAAGGGAAAAAACACCCAACACAAACACACCCAGCATCCTCCACGCACCATCTCCATCACCCCGACCCATCCCACCGCCCCAAACCCAACCGCAGATCCAGATCTAAATGGCATCTCCCCAGGAACACATCACATCATCTCCAAATCCCATATCCCAAATATATCGAATATTTATTACATCCCAGAAAGAGAGGGAGTTGATATCAGGGATACAAATCCACAAACACACACACCAAGAAAGGAGTTCGGAGTCTTCCCACTTTTCTTTAACTTTTCGATTTCGCAGTACATACTTCTTGCATCAGGAACGAATCCAAGGATCGATCCACGGGGCATGAATCTTTCTTTCAAATTCCAAATTCCTTACTTTTACTTTTATTTCTATTTTTATCCTTTTTATCTATTTCATGAACATATTCTTTATTGATACCCAGTTTATTTATTTATTATCTAGTTATTAGTTATTAGCTAGTTATTTTTCCAACTTACGAATTCATTCATGTACCTATTTAGTTTTTTATTTATTTACTTATCTATCTATCTCCAAGACAAGACGTCTCATCATCATCATCATCATGTTCTTCATCTTCTTCAGTCCTCAATATTCAATATTCAAATCTTTCCATTTATTTCCATTTCAATTTCATTTCATTTGTATCAACCTCAGACTTGGGCACCGATATATCGATGTCGTATCGGGGGGGTACTCGATATATATCGTATCGGAAATATATGGACGATACGATATCGCCAAGAATCCGATAATCGATATAAT
>LT855422.1:231046-243902 GCA_900184765.1 Hymenoscyphus fraxineus
TCAACCTACTTTTTCGGATGAACCTTGGGAGACCGGAAAAGGGCAAGAAGGAAAAAGAAAGAAATCAAGAACAAAGACAAAAGGCCCCACCACTCTCCACAGAGAATTCGAAGAAAAAAGAAGAGATAGAGAAAGATTCAGATCCATTCACCCACGTCGTTTGTTACTTCATTAATCCATTCCATTCCATTCCATCCCTCACTAGAGTTGAGGTCGAACGATACCTATCTATACCCTACTACCCTACGAAATACTGTACATGGCGGATAGATAGAGCTACTCCCGATCCCGGTCCCAGTCACACTCGTGTAAGGGGGAGAATATTATCAATAAAAACCACATATCAAAACCATTCATCAATCCATCCATCTCCCCGCTCATAAATCCCAAAATCCCAAAACATTCAGAATCGATGAAATGGTACAGTACTCATAGAAGCCCATACTATCTCTGACATAAAAGGAAGCCAGCCACTTAGCTATATCCCCACTACAAAACAAAACAGCTAAAAATCATATATCCACGAACCCTAACCCTAGCTCTAACCAATCCCTACCCCTCACCCGTCTACACTGTAAATTCTAATCCTAATAGCTTAAAAAAAAAAATAAGGTAGGTGTAGTAGTATTTTAGTAGTACCTAGTAGAGAAGGAGTAGAACGTCTTATAGTGGCCTGTGCGTACGTGGACTTATACATACATGCATAAGTTATGCGTACATGAGTATAGGTACCATTTAATCGATTCCAAATATATTTATTCACATACCGTAAACCGTTCAGTAGTGCTTCCGCGAAAAGAACCTTCTCAATCCACTCCCTCAACTCCGTAAATCTCACAACCGAGCCAACAAGGTCCCCGGACAGAGGAGGTGAGGGGCAGAAAACGGATCGCATAGGCATGGCACGGTCCATGGAAATCTCAACGGGAAGTACAGTAGGAATCCCTAGTGTGGGCGCTTAAATGAACCCCGGTACATGCAAGAAAGAGGGCTGGGCACACCACACCACACCACACCCCCCAAAAAAGATAGGACCCCATCGATGGGGAGAAAGACGGTGATGGGGAAGGAGGAGAGGGTAAGAGAAAAAAAACGTACAAGTGACCAATGGGAGGCTGTGAAGCTTCCGATTTTCGCTGTTAATGTGCTCGGTGGGAGAAATGTACCAATCACAATGCGAGATCATTTCTCCTCTTGTGATAGTTCCCTTGGAAGGTTTTCCTTTCCCCTCTTGAGAATATTGATTCCATTTTCTTGGAAATCATGCAATTGTGTAAAGAAAATGGGTGCCTGATCACACCTTGGGATGGAATGTTCATTATTCCAGGATTAAACTTTTTTTTCTCTTCTGGCTTGCTCCTCGTTCTCGGAACAAAACGTTTCCAGAGTGAACAAATTGACGAAAGAGGAAAAAAGAGGATGAGTTGTTACTGCAATGCGCTTCGGAACAACTGTTGTAGCTCTGATTGACGAAAAGGTTTGAAGCCACAGATGAAAGGTAACGTTGAACAACAGGGGAGAGTAAGAAAAAAAAGGGCAACACTCATACGAGATCCCGAACGAGTCCCCCTCATCCAGAGTCTGGAAAAGAGGGTGTGCTGAAGCAGGTACGAGAACCAGTGGTTCAACTAGGCGTAAATAAGGTGTGGTCAATTAATATAATGTTGCATTGCTCGCGTAGAAGTGATAGATTAATTTTGGGAGAAATTTCCTGGTAGCTCCCAAACTCCCAACATGTTGTTGAATGGAGTACATATTGTTATCTGATCGCAGAAACGACAATCGATAGGGTCTACCCCGCGACCTTTGGTCTGACCAGCAGGAAGCAATTGAGTGGGATCCGGATCTGCTGTGAGAAGTAAGTGCAGAAGTCCAGTGCGGGAGGGAGTCTTTTGAAGCTTGGACGGTTGGTTGTTGGTGATCCGTCCGAGATGTCGCACATGCCTGCATGTCAATTGTGCCAATACCAATGTCAATACGACCCTGGAGGGTTCGAGATAACGATAGGGAGCTTCTTCGTCCAACCCGGAATGACACCGAGCGGACTCGGCACCACCTTCAACGTGACCAAGCACCGTGCTGGAGTTCTAGAAGGGAGTGTTACGGTCTGTAAAGGTGGAGAGAAGAACTGAAAAGGGCCTGTGATGGACATCACATATGTCGGCAGCGTCCTGTTCATCACCGCTTGGGGAACGGTTCAACCGTCATTCGCTGTCAACTCCAATATCGGGTATCAAAGAATGATGAGTTGACCAGGGCGGAAGCATCGTGATATAGGAGTGGAAAAGGAACTATTGACCGGGCCGTGTGAAGGAGAAGTACAAATGGACAAGAGCACATTTCATCGCATTGCCATCGCGCCACGACCTTCCCCAACCCAAACCCCTCACTTCGTACTTTTCTTGCTGTCGTTCGTGGAAGTTTTTCCCCCTTCCCTTTTCCTTGGACGCGCGACGGGTGGTTCTCCATCTCCCATCTGGTGATGTGATATCTGGGTGAACGTGTGAACGTGCCCAACGGCGGCGGCAAGGACGGCGTGGAGATGAAAAGTTAAGAGAGACGGTGTAGGAAAGCAGGATTGGAATTGGGCGTGATGTGGGACGACTCGGGGTATTTGGGGAAAATAGATCAACACCATGACTCCCCCCTCGGTGTTGCCACTCACGATGGCTTTGTAAACGCTGGCGGCGGGTGATGAGGGAGATGAGGGATCATTGTCCGTAGTTTTCACGACCCCTGGGTGCCCCATTGTCCATTGTCCTGGTGCGCGAACCTCTGTTTGTCCCTCACACTGAAATTGGAAGATCGTGGCTTTCCTGCCCTGTGATTTCCAGGTCTCAGTGACATCTGGACACTTTCCTAGCAGTCACCCCCGGCGCGGGGATGTGAGTGGTTGATGTTGTGATATTGCTGCATGATCCGAGGCTTGATGAAGTGGGCGAGGAGCCAGTGAGAAGGCTGAGGTGCCTTGTGTCAACAGGACGCTAGCGAGCCCCTGTTCTTGCCAAGGCTAGCCCATGCTGGGCCCGTCCCGCTCCCCCGCTCCCCCATTGTTTGGCCATGTTCGCTGACCTTCCTTGGTTGCCTTCTTTTTGGAGTGGGCCACAACGGCACCTAGCGAGCCCTGCCGACGACATCAAGCAGCAAATCCCACCGCCCAAGGACGAGTACACATTGCCAGCGTGTGACCTACAGCGAAAGCTACAGCAGCATTCGAAGCAGAGAAGCATTCCCAATGGAACCCAGCAGCCTGTAGCAGCAGGAACTCGCTCCCTGAAGAACACGCATCTTTCTGGAACTACAGGCTCTCGAAACCCCCAACATCTGCTCATGGCCCCTCCTAGAATGGCTCAGCTCGTCGTACGCCTCTCAAACGGCCAACGTCTATTTCCTCTCCACCTCCTCGCAGGTATCAGTGACTCTGGACCTCTCAATGCCTTCTGGGGACCTCTGGAGACCAAGTGGTCAAGTCACTTGTTCCTGATGGATTGCTAGAGGGCGTCTTGGCTCAACGATTCGTCTGTTCTGCAAATTCCGCATCACTGTCACTGCGCCGAACCGGCCATTAGGTGCTCTTCTTCGTCCCTCCCCACCGGGCCTCGTGATATACACTTCGGCCCAATATCAAATGGCCGCCCAGTGAAGAGAGGGCCAGGAGATGCCGAGTGCTGGTTTGCCGCGATTGACAGTGTTGGCGCAAGCGTAGTGAGCCTGTCAATGGCGATGTGCGGACCTGGACCTGGAATTGGATGAAGGACATGAACGAATGCAGAAGCAGAAGCAGAGTGCTCTCTGATGCTGGGAAATCAGGTTCCAAAGCAGTTCATGGAACCGGCGTTGACCTGCCATGCATACGATCCAGCCACGTTGGAGGCGAGGGTTCACTGCAAGTGGTGAACCCCAGAGGTAGCGTGGTGGCCGTCGTGGTGGTGGTGATGGTGGTACTCGTACAGTGCGTGTAGCAGCGTGTGGAGATAGAGGGTACAACCAACCATCGCTAGAGCTTGTATAACTGTATAAGGTTGCCGTACAGAAGACACCCGCTTTTTCGCGGGGTTCCTGTGCTGGTTATGACTGGTATGAGAATCTCAGCGTCTCATCACGATGACTGCCATCACTTGCCCAAAGGTAGGTACCTGAAGGGCCTCTCGCCCTGACTCCCAATCGCTCTATGGCTGCCAGCGACAGGCACCACCTGCATCTGCCCCTCTTCCTTAAGCGGTCTGCAGTGCTTCTCTGGCTGCCTCACTGCTTCTGCTGCTGCAATTCGGTGCATCAAGATGAGCCGGATCTGGTGCGGATACCGTCGCATTCTGACGTCCAGGGAGGAGGTCCCATCAGGTCCTTGAAAGTCGACTTGGAGGCCGCGACTGGCCCCGGATGGTCCTGCAAATCTATATCTGGAGTTGCGCAACCACACAAATCCATCCACTGACAATCCACGCCACCCTCCTTAGGCGCTCTCTCTGCTGCATCTGGCTGTCTGGCTGCAGACGATCCCCCTGGTCCTTCAAGCCCCGGTATTTTTCACCTCCAATCCCTGCAAAACCCCGGCCTCTCTATTCCACCACCTCCGCAACAAGCTCTGCCGGGTGTAGACCATAGACTGATATACTCCGGATGGCCTCACTGCGACGACCTGACTCCTGCTTTTGTCTATTTCTCTTTTTTTGCATTGAGACTGCGTGTATTTGCTTGGACATACAATCCCCCTTTCGCCCCCCTTGGCCCCCAATTCAAGCGCCTATACGCCCATACGCTACGCACCTCCACACCTGCATATACGCATAATCCCCCTCGCCTGCAATTCCATCCCGCCGGTCCCCCAGACGCCCGCGGGAGCTTAGCTGTACAGAAACGACCATCCACAATCACATTGTTGAATGTCCTGCCTTTCCCACCTAATCCCGTGCTACTCCTCCTGCCCATCCTCACGGGTTGCACTTCAACGTCTCTCTTCTCTCTATACTTTATCCATTGACCCTCTTCCACCACCTCGACCCACGAGGTACACAGGTACAAGCACGCGCTTGCATTGCAGCCGTCGCCAGTTGTACAACTAAACTCAGTCCCGTTGACTCGCTACATCTCCCCATTACACCGAAATCGGGCAGCTAGCATATCCATGTGACGAGGTGAGAATAATTGGGCGTGCATTCATTTGCCTGTACTGCAGGCTCGCGAAAACTGGCAGGGCGGCAATAGTATCGCGAGATTGGTGAGTGGTTCCCTTCAAATCCCGTATACAGACATGTATACGAGCCAAGGCGATGCTGGCGCCCATATTACTTCGATATATGCCATGTGCCCATCCATTGGATTCAAGATCCGCATATAGTGGTCTTACTAACTCTCTGGCCCTTCCTACTGCAGATAGAAGAATCTAATAACCGTCGCCATGTCCGCCGGACAATTGGCGAGGAATCGCTCCATCTCAATGAGCTCTGGACAATCATCGAGGGGGAAATTAGCAACGTTGGCCGAAATCAGTAAAAGCATGCCAGCAGAACACACCCGCCACTTCGATCCATGCGCTGCTACGGCTTCCATGTTTTTGTATGCCCAGGGAAATTCAGTTGTTTGTTGTCACCACGATACTCTGACCATCGAAAGGCGATTTTCAAGGCATACCGAGGAGATTGTTTTGTTGGCTGTTGATACCGTCAGTGATAGAGGCGCAGGCAGATTAGTAGTAAGTTACGATGTTGGACAGACCGCCATTGTTTGGGATTGTATGACAGGCGATGAAATTGCAAGATTTGCATCTTATGAGAATCTCACTGTCGCAGCATGGATGCGAAATGGAAACGTTGCATTTGGTATGTTCTTTTCTGTATCTCTCAAATAGTGTTACTAACTTGTCCAGGAAATTCCCAAGGAAATGTCATTCTTTTTGAGCCATCAACCTCAGAGCATATTTCAGCTAGAACGATAGACCAGATTCCAGTTACAGCTTTGGCACCAGCTGCTGATTGTAGAACTTACGCGATTGGGTATGAATGAGAAATGATGTTCCAACCCTCTTGCTAATACTGTATAGATTTTCAAATGGATCGCTCATGATTGCAGCTTTACAGCCAAGATTTACCATTCTTCATAATCTAACTACATCCAGAGGCCCATCTCCCATCGTCACACTGGCATGGCATGGATCCTCATCACGACAGAAATCGGACATGCTAGCAACCCAAACAAACGACGGGGACCTTCGTGTATGGAGTATTGCAAAATCAGCCAGCAGCACCGACGCCGCAAAGGTGGTACGGGTCCTGAAGAAATCAGAAAACTTTCAAGCGGGTCCTAATTGGCTGGCATGGTCAAAAAATGGACGAATCATTCAATATTCAGAAAGGTACGTGATATCATTCCACAAATGGTGTGACCGAAGCCGCGCGCTTAGCAAGACATATAGCTGACTTGACCCCTGTTTAGCGAAACCGCTTCGTGGGATGTACGCACGAAGCATGTCACATTTGACCCAATACCCACACTGGCAACCGTCCGAGGCCTGGCAGTGTATGGCCCTGGTGCCACTCTGTTTACATTGGGTGCCAACAATACGGCTCAGCAATTTGATCTTAATATTCCAGCTCAGTTGGTGGCAAATGTGCAGCATCCAGCCAATCTACTTCCTCCGTCACCACCAATTTCGATCGAGGAGCAAATGAAGCAACAAAATTCTATGGCCGCGGCCCAAGCTGAAATATCGGCTATGCCGATCAATATTGACATTTCTGAAAGTGAAGAAGACCACATGTCGCCACTTGCAAGGATAGCTCGAGAGATGGATAAGCTGGAAATAGAGAGACAGGAGCCTGATCGTTCTGAGACCCTCAGTCCTGTCTCTTCTAGAAGCAGAGCCTCTTCTCAATCTTCAGCAGCATCTCGACCTCGTCATCGTGAATATCGTAAAGCTAAACCAAATTCTGTGACATCTCGTGGAAAGCATAGCGAAGCTGCCACCACCATGTCTATGGGATCTTCCATTCATACCCGAGACCCCTCAATGGCTAGCCGTGACAGTTTTTCGATGAGCAGCGTTACCTCTTCGCACGTCTCACATAGATCTCGACCAAGAGGCTCCAGATTACGCCAGGAAGTTCTCCGCAGCCCGGAGGAAGTAGGGCCCATACTAGATTTGTTCAAGTTTACTAAGTCTAGATTAAGCGACATCCCTTATAGTCATCCGCAAGTTCTCGACAACACCCATCTCACAGTCAATGATCTCAGAAGACAGATGCTTAGCACAATATTTGGATGGAATGGCGAGGTTGACACATTGATTCAAGATGAATTAAATCGACACCCTGTAGGGTCCCCACACCGACTTTTACTGGCCAAATGGCTAGGGGATATTGATACGGATGTACTTGCCGCAACTACCTCCGACTCCATGACCTCTTCCGACTGGATGCTTCTCGCTCTCTGTGGTATTGGAGGGACTGCTTCACAAGCAAAGGTCGCTCGTGCTTTTGTCCAACGATTGCTTGAAAAGGGAGATGTGCACACCGCTGCCACAATTTTGATTGGCATGGGCGATCAAAATGATGCCATCGAAATCTACGTATCTCACAAGCGTTATATGGAGGCTCTGATTTTGACTTGTCTCGTTTTCCCTTCAGATTGGTCACGACAAGCTGAATTGGTCAGGAAATGGGGTGAGTGGGCTGTTCAACATAGTCAGCAGCAATTGGCCATTAGATGCTTTTCTTGCACTGGATCGGAATCGACGGAGCCTTGGTTTTCGCCAACCGCTCAAGCTATGACTTTTAAGCAACTCCAAAACCAAAGTATTCCAGAACTCCTCAGTCCTCCACTATCTCCACCTGGAGCAAGAGGTCCTCAGCGCAGTATTGCCAAGACTTCCGCTCTCAAGCTTATTACCTCCTTTGGCGACAAGGCTGCTAAATCTAAATTCTTTGGAGTTGGGGATGACGATCGCACACCAGTTGGTGGTGGCATAACTCCCATTGCAGAGTCTGCATTATCACCACAAGGCGATACAACTGCCTTTCTCAGACCAAGTCATCGCAGTGTATACAATACACCAGCATCAGCAAGAACTGCAACTCCTGGTGGATTCTCCAGACAGAGACTTCCTTCAATCGGCGAGATGCCCTCTGATGTGTCCCTTCCTCGAATGAAGCTTGAGCCTGCGAATTTACCAACTCCTGCCGACTCTGGTTCTGATAGAGAAAGGAGTGAAAATCTTGCTCGAGCTCGAGAAACTAACAATGCGTCACAACCTCCACCAGATTTGCTGAACTCGGCCAGGTACAATCCTATAGCTAGAGCATCTACAGCGAGCCCGATGATGGAGAAACCAAAATTCAAGTTGCAAGGACTTCCATCTCCTTCGCCTGAATCTTTCACACAGCAGAATGCCGCGGCTCGTCATCGAAATGGTTCTCGAGACCGTAAACCCGATGGACTTCAGATCCAGTGGCCACCAATGGAATCAATCATTACTGGTGATTACATGACCTCTCCAGATCCATCAATTGCTTCTTCCAGACTTACTGCCGCGTCAAGTACAAGAAGTCCTGTGATTAGCGAGAGAAGTTACAGAAGCATGGGAGGAGCAAGTCCAGTTGTTACCGGGAGAAGTCTTGATCAGTACATTAGTAGTCTAGAATCTGCACAGTATCATTCCAGCAAGCAACGAACGAGACAGAGCAGCCGTGATAGATCAGGGAGAGCTCGTAGCAGTAGCCGCAAACCTAAAACGAGAGAACCTTCCGAAGATCGTGGACGCAACAACGCTCGGTACATCAAACCAGCAAAACGCTCACCAACTTCGCCAGTACCAATGTCACCTGAGGATCTCATCGATCTAGGTTCCACCACGGGTCCTTTTTCGCCTACTGATTCCACTACCACTACTCAATCTAGACGCAAAAGGGAGACCAGTCGCTCAAGAGCTAAGACGTCAAGAGCACCTAGCCGTGTTCGTCGTATCTCTCCAGAGGCAGCTCGAGTGGGCTCCAGAGCAGCGAGCCGTGGTCAAAGCCGCAACGCAAGCCGCCAGCCGAGCCCGAGAGGAAAACTAACCATGATTGATACAAGTTCTAGAGGTAGAAGTCATGGTCGCGATGGTTCTGCGATGCGTTCACCGTCTTCACCCCTTCCAATGTCCCCTCAAGCCAAGTTTTACCAGGACGAAGACGCAGCAGATTTGAAAAAGGCACACGATGATCAAATGCGTTTTAGATCTCGAAATAGAAGCACTAGCCGTATGAGAGAACGTGGGACAAGTACTGCTCGCCATGAATCGCCAGAGAGGAAGCGAAGGGATCGCTCAAGTAGCCGCCGTCCAGCTGAAAGGGATGCTAGCCGGGTAAGGAAAGAGCCCAAGGAAGCTTCTCCACCAAAACGTGAAAGACACCCATCGCATGCTCGCTCCGCTTCCGGACGTGAAGCTGGAGATTTGAACTTGATCAAAGATGCTCGCACTTTGAAAAAGGAACAGGCTGCTCGTGAGCTTGAGGAGAGACGCAAGTCTCTTGCTTTGAGACCAATGGCCCCTCCAATTGTTCATCCGGAAGAAATTGCAACTCTATCGCCAATCTCATATCGCCACCCGTCGCCAGATCTTCACAGAACCTCAAAGCAGCCTCAACCGCCAAGGAGTCAAACGGCATCGCCCTCCAGCCTTCAAACCTCACCTGCTTATTTGAGCCAGAGCAACTCATCATCACCGCAAGTTGGACTTCCAGCGACTCCGAGAGCCATGAGACATCCAAAATATGATCCTGATGGACATAGCATCCCAGAGGTTCCTCAGATTCCTGGCAAGTATGAGAATGAGTCACCAATCGGATCGAATTGGGGCAGTCTGAATGCGCTCTCTTATAATAGTGCTTTTGAAACTCTGGGGCCTTTGCCAAAGACAACATACTCGGCCGCACCTCGTCGAGTACCAGCACGTTGTGCATCCGCTCCTATCCCGGAAGAACCTCCTGCTTCACCACATCCATTACCTGCAGCATTACCAACTCATCCAGCTTTCCAAGCAGCGCTTCCACCAAGCAGTCGAAGAAAGACACAGGAGCCGAATACTCAGCGATCACCAGTTCCATCTCCTCGCAAGATCAACCCTGGAGAGTCGCAACCAGGAACTTTAGGATATGAGGCTAGAAATAACAGCCCGATTTACTCGACACACAACCCGGCTGTCTTGGGCGGTATGATGGGAGGTATTGATGAAACCATGCGTCAACATAACCATAACCCATTAAACGACAACCTCATCCCACCACCACCACCTCCTCCTCCAGCCCCACCAATCATCCCCCAACTCCAACATCTCGCAACACCACCTCCACCACCACCCGCCCCTCTGTACAACCCAAACAATCCTAACAATACAACCTCTATGGTCTCCGGCGTATCCACCAGCTCAGGCGATATAGAAATCGTCATGGACGACGACTCAGACTCCAAACCCTCCAACAACAAAAACTCCCCCACCGAGCAATCCACCTCCTCGCTAACCCTTACCCCACCTCAAGCTCCCTTCGCCCAAGGCCACTCCAGGAACCGTTCCATGGGCCATTCCCGCGGAAGAAGCGAGACAGACAACAGCATCTCCGGACGCTTCACCCGAGCCGCAGAACGCTTAAGGAGTGCGAGTCGAGGACGCAACGGGACGAAGAGTCCGCCGATCCTAGAGCAGGGCACGAGTCCTTACGAGAGTGTGCCGCCGCCTAATTGGGGTGCTGGCAGAGCCGGGTTGATGGCTAGTCCGCCACTACCGGCTATGAACGGGGGTGCTGGGATGATGACGAGCGAGAGGCATCCGAGGGAGGTGAGGGCTGCGCATATGGCGGGGATGGAGGGGGGGATGATTTAGTTGGATAGAGGGGCTTTCTTATCTTGATGATTTTTTGTATATGCATGTTTTTACATTCAAGGGGTTGAAAGAAAGAGATGGGGCATTCGCATGCATCGGCGTTTTTTTTTCCATGTCGGGTTTTATTATGTTATCTTATCTTGTTCCCCCTTTTTTTATATCTAGCTCTGAAGCTAGATTTTATGTTTATTATATATTCTTTTTCGATACCCTTTAATTTAAGTTATGTGTTTTATATAGGTTTTCTAAGAGTAGCGTGTTTAAGAGTAATGTTTTATAATTCTATAGGTAATTAGGTAATTTGATAGTGAATAAGTAGGTAGTAAATAAGTAGGTAGTAAATAAGTAGGTAGTGAATAGGTAGGTAGGGGATAATTATATATTCTTCGTACTCGAGTAGAAATAAAATTTTAGATTAAGTGAGAAAGATAGTTAACTCGTCTTGAAAAAAGGGAAAATAATAATAATACATAAATGGAAAGAGCTCGAGGTAGCATAAGATCCATCTCTTAAATTCATCATCCTCTAAAAATAAAAAAATCCCACACCCTCCCAACCAAGCCAAAAGTCCCCTTCTTCCCCCCACCAAAAAAAAAAAGATAAGGTCGACGCTCAACCCACACACACCCACCAAACCACGCAACAAGTGTATTCCAATACCGCCACACCACGGTGAAGATCTCTCTGCAGAGTGAGGCCTCCCTCAAGAAGGTCATCTTCATTGCTTAGGGCCCCGCGCAGCGGATCGTGAGTTTCCTGCACGAGTGGGGAGCCACCGCCATGTTCGGACTGGGCACTGTTGGTAGTTGGCTCCGTGAGGAGCCGGACTTGGTGGATGACTTGTGGGAGGGAGATTGTCTTCCTTGGGGGCAGCCGTTACAGCTGAGGGAAAAGTGCTTATTTGTGGTTATGTTGTGGAGGGGTTTGAGGATGGTTTATGGGGGGTTTGTGGGCCNGAAGGTGTTAGTGAAAATAATTCAATTTTTCGAAGAACTTCAAAATATTGTGATCATGAATTATATGGCTTCGGTACACCTGGATGCGAATGAGACTCACACTCAGCATGCGCAGGAGGTGAGTCCAAACTATGACCTCATGATCTCGCGCCTCCTAGCTACGCGTTTGCGTCGACGTCTCAACCTCAAACCATCTTGATGGTGTATAACCTCACAACACAACACATCAAACTATTCAACTACGTCTCAATGCAAGAGACACTCCACCATGGCACCCTCACATCTCCCCGATCTCCAAGCCATCTGGAAAGAGCTCTGTCAGAAAACCCTCCCAGCAGCAGCTGCCGCCAAAGATCCCTCACAGGTATATCAATTCCAATTCCAATTCCAATTCCAATTAATCTCCATCATCTGAAGGACATCACACTCACAAACCCCAGTCCAAATGGCCAATCCACGTAGACCACTGTTTCGCGCGTATCATCCTCGATACCATCGTCGGAATCGATACTCCGTGGAAAGAAAAGCTGAAAAGTCCCGCGTATAGACATATGACTGAACCCCAATTGGAGAGATGCATCGAGCTTGGTTTCAAGATCCTGGATGGGGCGGTTGATTTAGTGGCGTTGAATGAGAGGAGTCTTGCTTTGAGGGGGAAAGGGAAGGGTGTGAAGAGGAAGAGAAGTCAAGAGGTGAAATCTGAAGAGGATGAGGATGAGGGGGAGAGGAGGAAGTCGTCCTTGGTCTTACAACGCGACTCCTCATCTGTTAATCGAGATCAAGATCAAAATCGCAATCACAAACTCACCACAGGAGAAATCTCACCCTACTTCACAACTCCATCCCCATCAACGAAAGATCCCAGCCCACCCTCAGATCTCACCCCCTGGCTCCAAAAAATCGCTCTCTGTCACAAAACCCCCTTCCAAAAGCGCGTCCTCACAGCCCTATGTCAAGTCCCACGCGGGAAATTCACAACCTACGCTGCCCTATCGACCTTTCTGAATGCGTGTCCGCGAGCGGTGGGCACGGCGTTGAGGGAGAACCC
>LT855422.1:255470-275523 GCA_900184765.1 Hymenoscyphus fraxineus
GCTATTCCTACTACTTATATAGGTATATACTATATTCTCCCTATAATATAGCGGATTAATAAGAGTCTCCTAGTACTTAATTATACTAAATCTAAGGCTAGAATAGTAATGCTTATAGATAGGGATACTAGTAGTATATACATTTCGTAGTATAGTTATAGACGGACTTTCTAGGGGGTTACTATACTTTTATATTCGTCCCGAGTAGTGTTATAAGAAAGGTGGAGTTGTAGTGAATGACGTACCTAAAGCTCGGACCACCAATTAGGCGAGGGGGGGGGGGAGTCGATATACCCGCTCCCGTGGAAGAAAGTTCAATATTCACTAATATCCTTAGAATTAAGACGATTTTAGCCCAGCCTTCAATCATCCTATGGCGAATGCCTCTACTAAGTTGATTGTGAATAGGTGAAAGTTATATACCTACTGTTTCATGAACTTTACATAAGTAATTCATGAACTTTACATAAGTAATTCATGAACTTTACATAAGTAATTCATGAACTTTACATAAGTAATTCACGAGTTTCTCAGACATTACAGAGAATCATGTATCCCATAACTGGAGCTTTTAGTATATGCCTACCATCTTCTTATCTTCTTTTATAGAGAAAAAGGTTCTCTACCCCGTAAATCATTAGCGATCTCTTTACGAATCTATTTTAACACTTAAGTTACTAACTACTTTATTACTAAAGATATAGCGCTCCTACTCCTCTCCTAGTAGCTAGGAGAGAGAAGGAGGGGAAATACTAAATACTAGCCTAGAGGAAGAACTACCTAGCTAATATCTATTTTTATTAGTTTTTATATAATGTGTCAGAAGACGAAGGGCACAATGTGGAATGGATAAGCTGGAATACAGAGATAAGCTAGCTAAGGGAGCATAAGAGTCTTTATAAGACGACCCTGACCGAGTAGAAGCTGCTAGAATGCTAGGCATTGTACTGTAATAATTGCTGCCACAAAAACGAAAGACGATGCCCTAGCGTCACTAATCCCTGTGTGGACGAGAGTACTTATCCAAGAATCAAAGCAAATAAGTATACTCGAATCAAAGTCCAAATCCAAATAAATCATTAAATCGGTAGCTCTTTATAAGCACATACCGATATCGAATGTAAGTCCAAATGTAAGTCCAAATCCAAATCTATGTCCGAGAGGCCCTTGATAAGTACAATTAGGTGTCCATCATTAATATCTATACTAAATCCAAGGCAATGTAATATATCTGTCCCAAATAAGTGATGTGTAACTCAAATAAGTGAAATGTTGGTGTGTGTGTCCTTTGCCCTGAAAAAAGTCCGTCGGATCCTAAGCATGTTTGTCTTGTTGTTCCTTCTCCTGCCGTTCCTTCATCCTTTGTTCCTTACAAGCCTTGTCCCTGTTATAACATACCATAGCTTGTAGTCCAAGATATACCGCTAAACCGAGTGTTTTGAGGTCCTTTTCAAGCTCTTTCTTCGTAGCAGGTAGAGCTATTAGTTAGTTTTCTAGACAGGTGTTTCTATACGTAATTTAAGAAACAAGGGTACGAGTAGAAGTATCGAGTTCTTTTATAATTCCGAGGTTGCGTGAGATAGCTACTTTAAGTCGGAAAGCAATAAAAATGATTTCTAGGTTATCTAAGGGTGCGTGGCTGCGCATGGTGGCTAAGTGAGCGCGCGGCTAAGCGAAGTAAAAAGGGGGGTGTTTTGTAAGGTATCTGCTAGCTCGGTTCGTATAGATTTGTTGTATTGTTCTCCGCTGGTTTTGCGAGGGGGCAAGTTAAGGCTGTTCGCAAGTAGAATCTGGTCGATTTGACTGAAAGGCCTAACAAAGGGATTAGTCTAAAACAGGGGTACTGTAGTTGAGAATCGGTGGGTTTGTGCCAAAGGAGGACAGTTGCCTGGCGTCCTTTGAAAGCAGTTGATGGCTTTATTGAATGAACCGGGCAGTAAAGTAAGTGACGAGTTTGTAGGTACAACTCGTCAGAGAGGCAATTTTACTACTCCGTAGTGCTCCCTCGTATAACGTGCAGTGGTCTGGCGGATATGAAAGGGGCTCTACGGGGACGGAAAAAACTTCCGAATTTGTACCGAGGAGACACTGTTTTATACAACAGATTTCTTACTCTATATAACTCGGAAAAATATATAAAAAATACTAGTAGACTCCGAATTAACCTATTTCTATTTATACTAATTTTACGTATCTTTTTAGTAGCGTTGTTGTGATTTAGTGTTTGTTGGTTTGACTTATTCGTCAAATATGAGGTGCAATACAGGAGAGGCTAAACCTTAGTATTAGACTATCCTATTGTATTGTGCACACCGAGTCAAAGGTGTAGAAGTGGTGCCGGAATAGTATAGGCAGGACCAGCCTGGTCAGGTGGTCCGTGCCACCGAGTATATTCACTCGGTTACTATAACGACAGTGTTAAAAGGGTATAATAATAAGTATGATTTGGGAGGAACAAAAAAGGAAGTTTTTTCCGTCCCCGTAGAGAGGGGGTGCAATTCTTAATACTCCGGCGCTGTTATAGTACCCGTCGGAAAGTCTGAGCCATTTTAGCCGACTACCGACGAAATCTACTTAAATAACGCGACGCGTTTCCTACCCTCCTTCTTTCTTATATAACTAACTTTTTTAATATACCTCTAATTTATACGCTATTATATAATATTTCGCTCCTAAGAGTATATAATTATAAATTAACTCTATATTAGAGGGGTTAGGTAGTTAGTATAACTTATAAAGGTACTAAATTAAACAAGATTAAAATAGTCTTAGATATTACCCGCGGGGCTATATAAAGTACCCTTTACCTAGAGTACTTCTAAGTTAATAGCGAGACTCTATTATATATTAGTAGGCTAAAAGAATACTTAGAATTAGACGTATAATATATACTTAGATATATATATAAATATAAAAAAGATACCTATATATAAGTTATTATAGTATACTAGCTTACTTTTAAGATAACTACCCTTAAGATAATTCTAAAGGATACTAGTATAACTAATTAGAGGGCTAGATATTACCTAACTCTTATAGAAGTAAATATAGCTACCTAGCTTACCTAGTACCTAAAATAGAGGTATATTACTAAGGAGGAATAAGGCCTTATATATTAGAGTAATAAGTATTCTATAGAGCAGGGGCGAGGTAAGTAAGCTAAGTAGGTATTTCGTACTACTAACTAAGTATAGAATCGGAAGATAATCTAGATATATAACTATAAGAAGAATATAAAGGTTATAGTCTAGAGGTACTTTTAGAACCGTAGAAGGTCTAACCTATATATTATAAACCGAGATTTTAAGTCTAAGAAGTATAAGTATAGTATAGAGAGCTACCTTAAGGTTCTTAAAGCGGAAGTAGCTTTAATATTCGAGAAGTTAGAAGAAAGGAGTAGAAGGTACCTCTTTATATAAGATAATACCTCTATTTATACTACTAGGATAATTAGAGAGTAGTTTATACTTTATAAGATTAATATTTTAAAAGAATAACTACCTTACTCTTCTAACCTTAACCTAATTAAGTATATTTAGTAGTTACTAAAAGTATAAGTCTTTAAGATATTTTCTAGAATAGTTATAAATAAATCTAATAGTAAGGATTTAAGGTAAAGGCTTAAAAGTACTCTATAAGTAGCGTAAGATACTTTAGATAAAGACTCCTTTAACGTTCTCTATAAGAGTATACTAGCTAGAATAGAAGCTTATATTATAATAGATAGCTAGTATACTAAATATTAGAGTATAGTTTTAGTTTAATTTTAGATTTAAATAGTATATTTTATAGCTCTAATCTAGAGGAATCTTTTTATTTAATCCTTATTAAATTCTAGTACGTAGTAATAGTAATATACCTCTATATATAGGAGTAGTTATAGTAGGGGAAATCGGTACTCGGCTAAATAGCTTAGACTTATCGCCTAGTACTATAGTAGTCTAGGAATCTAACCTAAAGATAGCCCGAAAGGGAGCCTAATATATAACTAAGTAAGAGTATTAAGATATTAAAAAGGGAGGTTCCTAGTATCTTATACTAGGGCTAGGTAATTCGACTAGATTTTATAAAAATAAGATATACTTAGATCCTAGTATTACTACCTAGTATTTAGTATCTCCCCTTCTCTTCTCTTCTAGCTACTAGAAAAGAAGTAGGAGAGCTATATCTTTAGCTAGAAGAAGGAAGGAGTAGCGGGTTATATATCTAGAGTAGAGTAGAAAGAAGAGGTAGGATTCGAGGAGAGGAGTAGAAAGAAGAGGCTAAAATAAGGTAGAAAAATAAGGCTATTCGTAGGTATACTAAGTTCGTAAGTATACTAGGTTCGAAAGTATACTAGTTCGCTAGGTTCGTTAAAGTATACTAGTTTACTAGGTTCGAAAGTATACTAATTCGCTAGGTTCGAAAGTATACTAAGTTCGAAAGTATACTAATTCGCTAGGCTCGAAAGTACGCTAATTCGCTAGGTTCGAAAGTATACTAGTTTACTAGGTTCGAACGTACGCTAGTTCGCTAGGTTCGAAAGTAAATATACTAGTTCGCTAGGTTCGAAAGTATACTAGCTAGATTCGAAATTATACTTTATTAGTTATATTTATACTTAAGTACCCCTTTACTATAGATTAAGAACGTATATATCTATTTAATTTCTACCTATTTTACCGAGCTACTACGAGTAGAAGTATATTTTAAACCTATTTTAAACCTACTAAAACCTACTATACCTAGGCTTAGAAGTACTTTTACCTACTCCTATCCGGTACCCTAGTAAGGATAAGAAGTACTAATTAGTTAGGATTAGAGTAGGAAGGAGTATACTCTAATTTATATAGATAGAAATAGAGATTTCGTAGAATAAAAGTAGTAGAGAGAACTTTAAAGGGGAGATATTATATACTATTACTACTAAATATTAGAAGATAAAGGGTATAATATAGAATAGATAAGCTAGAATATAAAGAGAAGCTAGCTAAGGGAGTATAAGAGTCTTTATAAGATAACCCTAACCGAGTAAAAGCTACTAGAATACTAGGTATCTACCTAGGTAACCGAGATAGTAGGTTAGATAGTAGAGATAGAAGTATAAAAGGTCTTATACTATAATATAATACCTATTTAATAAATATAGGGCGCTTAGGTAGGGTTATAGTTCTAAAGGGTTTAGCGCTAATTATATTACTAAATCGTTATATAAAAGAGTACTAAACCTATAAGAATATACCTAATAATAAAATTAAAATAATATAGTAGTTTTCTTAATTCTAAAACTTTAATTTAGGTTTCTATTACGCCTATTTTATAGTTATATTATACCTATTATAAAGTAGATAAGGTCTCTAAATATATTTTTATAATCCTAACTATATACTTAAGACTATTCCTCTTTATAAACGCTATTTCGAAACTTTAAAGCTATCTAATCTCTTTAGAAAATAGATATCTCTTTTACTAAATCTAATATTATTATTTTAGTCTCTTTAGTATCTAGTATTTTTATTACTAGCGGGTAATATACTAGGATAATAGATATATATAGATATAAATATATTAAACTATAGTTTAATTATAGATTTTAGGCGAAGATAGAGCTTAAAAGTATAAAAGAAGAGAGGGGTATATAAAAAAAGCGCTATATGTAAGCTTAATACTTTATTTTAGTATCTTTCTAAAGTAGAGTTAAAGAAAGTTTAATATTTACTAATATCCTTAGAATCGAGACGACTTTAGCCTAGCCTTTAATTATCCTATAGTAAATGCCTCTACTAAGTTGATTATAAATAGGTGTAAGTTATATACTAATTTATAAACTTTATATAAGTAATTTATAAGTTTCTTAGACATTATAGAGAATCATATATCCTATACCTAGAGCTTTTAGTATATGCCTACCATTAGTGTATGGTATCTCCCGTCCTTTCATATCCTGGCTACTCGGGAAGGAGCAGGAGTATTAGAGAGTTGGCCTAGTAAAGGAAAGGAGAGCGGATTTTTTAACTAGATAGGAGCGGAGAAGGAGAGGCGGGAATCGGGAGAGGAACGGAAAGGAGAGGCCAAAGTAAGGTTATAGTAAAAAAAGAGGCTTAAGCGACAGTCTTTTTACTACGCAAGTAACAGTCTTTTTACTATAGTACGAAGGCACGTGCCTAGTGGGAGCACGGGAGTTTATATGGTATAGACCGACGGTCTATAAGGTATAGACCCCCGTAATTTTAGTAGGAATACTAAAATTTTATAAATTTTTAAAACCTCCTAGAACCCGCTAGAATATATATTATAATATATTTAATACCTTCTAAATAATATTTATCTACTAGATATCTTTTTAAGTAATATAATCGCTACTTACTCCTAGAAATAATACCCTTCTAATTAAGTAAGTTTACTATTACTCTAGATAGATCTACTACCTAACCTAATTCTTTTATAACTATAAGACTTATTTTATAACCTTAAAAAAGAATACTTAGAGAAGTAGTAATATCGTTTTTAATTTTTAGCTCTTATAGTTTAACTTATTATCTTTATAAGGTAGTTACTCTTATAGTTTAACTTATTATCTTTTATAAGGTTATTACCCTTATAGTTTAAATTATTATCCTTTATAAGATAGTTACTTAGTTTAAGTTACTTAGTTTAAGTTACTTTTATAATTAAACTTATTATCTTTTATAAGGTTATTACTCTAGTAGTTTATTTTAGTTCTCCTAGTTATTCTTTCTTTTAAAAGTATTACCCTAAATACTACCTTACTTATATATTCTTTTATTATTAGCTTTAGCTTTTCTACTTAATTATAAAAATCGAACTTAAGCTTTATAATAGTAAGAGTAAGTATAAAAACAACTTTAAAAGAACGTAGAATACTTAAAAGGAAACTATAAAGTAATAATTACTATAATTAAAATAGTAGATATATAAGTAAAGTATTAACCTATAAAATATTTATAAATTAATAAAATAAAATTAATAGTAAGAGTTTAATTAATAGTAAATAGCTATAGTTTTTAGAAAACCTATAGTAAATATATAAATTTCTTCTTTATTAATATCTTAATATATAAATAAATACTTACTACGCTTAACTAAACCTTCTACTTTAATATTAAGTCTAAGACTTAGTCTAAAACTCGGTTTATAAAACTTAAAGAACTTACTAAACCTATAGGTATACTATATATATAATCTTTAATAGCTCCTATATTATATATACTACTTTAGCTAACTAATCTTCGGCTATTTACTAATTAGCCTTACTTTTAATACCTTCGACACTTAGGTTTAAATAATATAAAAATATTAGTTATAAACCTAAAAGATATTATAGTATTTTAAATAAAATTCTAGATAAAATTCTAAATAAAGGAGTATAAATTTTAAAACTCTTTATATATAATCGCTTTATTTATACTAGGATCTCTTTTATTTATAATTCTATTTTTTATAATTCTATTCTTATACTCTTCTTTAAACTAACTAAGCTAACTACTTAATTATCTCTTAAAGCGTTAATTAGAGATAATAACTTATTACTAGTAATATCTCTTCTACTAGTAATAAAATATACTATAAGGCTATTCCTATTTCTAACTTTAAGCCTCCTAAGAATATAAAGGATATCTTTTATATTAATAATTACTATACGTTCTAGAAAAATCCTATTTTAAGTAAAAGAGTATAATCTAGTATTATATTTTGTCTTTACTAGAGAAATAAAAGCCTAAATTAGTACTTCTTCTTACCCTAGCCGCTCTATAATAGTTATATATATAATTACTTAACTAATATAAACTTAAATATCTTAACCCTTACCTTAATCCTTCTAAGTAATTTAACTATTATCTCTATTATTCTTAGCTTACTATTATAATTACTTAGAACTAATTAAAAGTTTATACTATAAATATACCTTATTAAATATTAAGATATTCCTTCCTTAGTTAAGAAGTAAACTATGATTAGTAATCTTATTAGTATATAAAGAAGCTAATTATACTATTATTATAATACTAAGTTTTCCTTAAATTTATCTACTAGGTATTAAGTAGTTATTAATTATACTAAGCTTCTTATTAATAACTAATAGTTTTATAGGAGGTAGTATATAAATATAAGCTTATAATTCTAAACTATTTATAAGTACTATATCTATTAACGAAGTATATACTACTAAGTTCTTTATTTCCTTAATATATTATTCTATTAGCGTTATATATATAATAAATCTAGGACTAAGATCTTTAATCTAGGATACTATATAATAAGTAAGAATAGTTATTATTTAAATATAAGCTATATACTTACCTAAATAAATTATTAAATAATTATTAATTAAATACTACTTTATTTAGTAGAGATCTCTATTATAGTATAACTTTTTATATATCTCGACCTATAGAATATATATGTTTTAAAAGTAGTCTATTTCCTATATAGATACTACTTAAGATATTACTATAGTATAGATTTTTTATAGAAGTATAAAGTAGTCTAAATAAAGTTAAAATCCTAGGATCCTAGCTAAAAGAGCTACCTTATCTCTTACTAAGAAGGTTTTTTACTCTTTAGCCTTATAGCTTCTATAGTACGCGCTAATCGGATAAGGTTTTTCGCTAGTATTTACTAGTATATTTAGAGTTAAAGACCTTTATACCTTACTAATTACTTTCTATTAAGCTTTAGAAAGGATATAAGAGAGTACTTTTTATTTACTACCTCCCTTTATAGTATTACTTTTCTTCTTATTAATATATTTACTCTAGATTCTATAAAGTATAAGTATAATATTTAGTAAGAATATATATATATAATCTACTAGAAAGCTCTAAGTCTAATAGAGACTATATAACTATTATAAAATAAATAATTAAGTAAATCTAAGCTACTTAGCTTACTTAGTTTTAATACTACTTAGTTCTAACTTACTCTACGCTCGAATCTCTTTTACTATATTAGTCTATAACTCTAGTTTATAAAGCTTATCCTCTAAATAAGGAATATAATAAGTAGAACTTATTTTATTTGTCTTACCTAGAACTAGATATATACTATATAGTTATATTATATTCCTAGGCTTTTTTATCTCTAATAACTCCCCTCGAGTATAACCGTCTCTACTAACTAGAATTATCTAAGCCCTTAATACTATAGGTCGCTTATTATAGTAAGGTATATCTAGGATACCTTAGTTAAGTTATAGAAATTCTTAGACTAGTAAATATAAAAAGGTATTAACTATTTTAGCTTTTTTAAGACTAGGAATTAAATAGCTAAATAGTATCTACTTATATATATATTATATATAAGAAGAGAGATTAAGGTTTTAAAGAATAATAGGAGTAATACTATATTACCCTTTAAAAAGGATATTCGATCTATTTATTAATAGATAAAAAGCTATATCTATAGCTATACTTCTTAGTTAGTTATTTTATTTAATAAGGTTATATTAATAATTTATCTTTAAAATAATCTAAGCTTATCTTAATAATATAACTAATATAAGTTAGTAGTAAAGATATTTCCTATTTATTTATTAGGATTCTTATTTATAATTATCTTTTAATATTCTACTATTTATTTTCTAATATTCTTATTCTTATATATTACCTTTAATTATAAAATAATAGGATAATATATCTATTAGTACTTTAAAGATATTTAATAAGTTTTATTATACTTTAAATACTTTTTAAGGTTTTTATAGTCTTTAGTAAATACTATATACCCCTTAATATAATACTTATACTATTTAGGTAACTATTCTATCTTAACTTAAAGTACTTTGTTAATCTAATAAATACTTAGTATATAAATTTTATTAAGTTCTATAAAGGCTTTAATTTCTCTCTACTTTTCTTATAAAAGTCCTTATCTTATCTAAAGCTAGTATCTCTACTTAGTATCTTTATCTATATCTCTTAAGTTAATTAACTATTTCTAGACTTATATATATTTTTTATACCTAGTTCCTATTAAACTAGGGGCTTGTTTAGATTAAATTTATTATTATTATTATTATTATTATTATTATTATTATTATTATTATTATTATTATTATTATTATTNCTTATATTCTTATTCTCTCCCTAGTACGCCCTACTAGTATTTTATTTAACTTAATTCTAGTACTTAAATAATCCTTCTAGCTCCCTTTATCTTACTAACCTATTTAACTATTCTTTAATATATTACTTATCCTTAATATATTATATATCCTTTAATACTTTATCTTCCTACTCTTTTTTAATTAAATTATTATTATTTCTAACGTCTATTACTTCTTACTCTTTATTAATAGAATTATTATTATTCTTAACGTTTATTATACTTACTTCCTCTATATTAGGCCCTTATCTATTACTATCTCTTACTTTATCTTTATTAATCTATTCTATTTATTAGATATATCTATAATATCTCTAACTCTAAATTAGAAGTAATATACCTCTAATAAAACACTTAGAATATTAATAAAAGCGAAAATAATCCAGATTTTAAATAGTAGCCTCTTAAAAAATCCTATATTTTATAATATATATATTAACTATCTAATATTATTTTATACTTAACTTCTAATACTTAGAATAATTATAAATTATATATTAATTATATCTTAGTCCTATAATAAAAATATTATAATTATAGTATAAAATAGTATAAGATCCTATATATACCTTAAACTATATTAATATTATAAATAGAACTTAAGACTAGCTTAGTAAATATTAAGATTTCTTATAATTTAAGAAAATAATATAATAACTAAAGATAGTAGTTTAATAAAAAAAGCTAAAGATAGTAGCTTAATAAAAAAAGAACCTAGTATTTACTTTATATAACTCTATATTTAATAGCTACCTACCTATTTAAAGCCCGCCCTTCTTAAAACTAAATAAATAGTTATTTTAGACTTATAAGGGCTTATATACCTTATAAGCTAAAAAAGTATTAGTTAGTAACCCCTTAATATCTTAGTAACCTTCCCCTAGCGTATTTCTAGTAAGTT
This sequence comes from Hymenoscyphus fraxineus, assembly GCA_900184765.1. Classification (NCBI taxonomy): domain Eukaryota; kingdom Fungi; phylum Ascomycota; class Leotiomycetes; order Helotiales; family Helotiaceae; genus Hymenoscyphus; species Hymenoscyphus fraxineus. The sequence continues at coordinate 266,476 of LT855422.1, forward strand.
AATTAACTTCCTTTTAAAGTAATACTTCCTAGAATTATATTCTCTCTTCCTTAGAAACCTTTGTTTAATAGCTTTCTACCTTTTTATTCTCTTAACTACTATTTACTTAACTATATACCTCTTTTTTATAATATCTTTATAGGTTTCTTTAATTAAAGAGTAAACTATATACTTTTAAATAGTTAGGTATTTCGACTTATAGAATTTATATTTCCTTATTACTTTCTTTTATACCTTTATTATATTATAGTACTAGCTATATATAAAATAAAACTTTTTTTATACTCTTAATAAATATATCCTTTTAATATCCTTATAATCTTAAAGTATACGCTTATATATACGCCGTAATTAGTTAAGGGTATAAGAGAGCGAAAAGAACTTATTTACTATATCTAGTAATAATTTATTAGTATAGCCTTTCTAAATAATATAAGCCTTATCTTAATAACTTACTATTTTTAACTTTACTATTATTCGAGAGGGAAGTTAACCTAGGCGAACTAGGTATAGTTAAATTAATAGGATTCGCTATTAATTTAGTAAATAAAAATATAATAAATAAAGGTAGTAATCTATAGCTAGTAAATAAAGATATAATAAATAAAGATAATATATTTAAAGTCTAGTAATAGAATAAAGTAAATTAAATTAAAATAAGAAGTATAAAATAATTTATATTATATTAAATATTTAAAAAGTAATATATAATATTTATATCTATATAGTATAGACTTTATAAGCGTTTAACGTAGGTTACCTACTAATAGTAGGTAACTATTAGTAGGTAACTATTATTTTAGTAGAGAAATAATAAGTAGTTAAGTTAAGATTAACCTTTAAAGTATATTAAGAGTTTATTACTATAAGAGTTTTAACTATAAAATATTTACTTAAGAGTTTTAACTTTAAAACATTTACTTTATTTAAGGTAGTTTTATAATATAATAATTAAAATAATATATATAATAATTATTTAGTTAAAGCTATTTAAATTCTATAGATATAATATTTATATATAATATTAAAATCTTTAAATCTCTTAAATATTATAAATTATATAATCCTCTTTCCTTAGATATATTTAACTACTATTTACCCCCTTTTCGCTTATTATTAATATTATTTTATCTTTCTTTAAAAATGTCTTAATAATTATCTTAATAATAAACTATAATCCTATAAATAAACGATTTTAATAAGCTTATTAAAAAATTCGAGAAGAAAGGATCTAATACCTAGTAAAACGCGCCCCTAAGAAACTTCTAAAATCGAACCTTATTATTAGTTTAGCGGTTCGCGCCTTATACGACCTATATTAGCTTAATAATAAATATACTAAGTAGTTTTACTATAGTACTACTAATACTAAACAAGTCTACTAGTAGGACTTTATATTAGTAGTTAAAGAATAAGTATATATAGTATATACTTCTATTTAGATCTAATATAATCGGGAGAATAAGTATAATCCTTAGTAGAAATTTAAACTTAGTAATCCTAAAAATTAGTAAGATAAGATCTATTCTACCTATAAATAATAAATATATTATTAAGTAAAATAAATGTTTTTTAAAATCGCTTATTTTAAGAATATATAGCCTATAGATAAGATAGTAGTATACTATATTAATTCTAATATTAATAATAAGAAGGAGGTAGATAAATTAAAAAAGAAAAGGGATAAAGAGAAAAGAAAAGCGTAAGCCTAACTTAATACTAATAAAATTATATATAATAACTTATTAAAATAGTAGTAAAAATTATAATAATATATAAAAGATTTAGTTAAGTATAATTTATTAGACCTATAGTCTATATCTAACTTAGGCCCTAAGATAAGATCTACCCTAGTTAGACCTTAAAATCCTAAAAATCCTAATATAAATCTTAAATTCTATAAAGATTTAAAGCTAATTAAATACTAGAAAAAAAAGTTAGTAATAAAAAAAGGAAGAGGCTATAGAGCTCTATAACTATTCCTAGTACTAAGAACTAATCGAACGTAAAGAACTAATCTAACGTAAATATATAACTACTAGTAATAAGAGTAAGAAAGCCTTTTACTAAGGAATTAAATTATTTAAGGTAAGAGGATAAATTAGATAAATCTAATATAGAATATAAACCTAGTATAAATATATAAATATCTATACTTAGAATATTAAAACCTATAGCTAAGATTATTAAAAACTCTTAAGTTACTTTTAAAAGTTAAAAAAAGGAAGCGTTATATCTTATAAAATAGTAATATAAGAATAATAATAGTACTAAAGTAGCTAAATTTTAGAATATATTTAGTAAATATAAATAATTCTTAAATAAGCTTAGAGATATAGTTTTAAGTAGCTAAGATAAATCCTAACTAAGTAAGGGCTAAAATAAGAGAAAGAGTTAAAGTAGATATATAAATAAAGGTAAAAGTAAGGAGGTTTAGTTAAAGGTTTAGGTTCTAGTATATAAAGGTAAAAGTAAAAGTAAAGGTAAGAAGGTTTAAGTTTATAATTCTCCTTACTTAAGAGAAATACGTTCTTATACTTAAGGAGCTACTAAGGGTTAAATTGTTTAAGCCTACTTATTATACTTAATTCTTTATTTTTTAATCTTTAATTATAATAACCTTATTACTCTAATATATAATATTACTATATTTAAAAACCTTTTCTTTATTAACCTAATATTTAAAAACCTCTTCTTTATTAACTTAATAACTTAATAATATCTTTATTATATATACTACCTATATATTCTACGTTCTAAGTAAAGGTATAAAGATAACTTATAATACTTAAAGCTAGGTCTTTTAAGAAATTAAATCTTCTAGAACTTTATAGTAAATAATAGTTATATATTTATTCCTTATAATTAAGTATTCTAATAAATTATAGGGCTTAACCCTTACTAACTAAGGTAATAAAGCCTTTAACCTTATTTACTAAGGTAACTAAACCTTTAAAGGTAACTAAACCTTTAACCGAACCTCTAACCTCTCTTATAAAAACTATATAAGATTTAGGTAAGGAAGATATACCTAATAGTAATAACTTCTAGTAAAGTACTTATATATAAATAGTATTTAATATAATCGAAATAGATTTAAGTTAAAATACTTTAAAAAAATTACTAGAGTATTAAGTAGAATTAAACTAAAGGTAATAGTTTATATTTTATAAATATAAAGATATAATTAAAGAAATTATATACGTTTATTCCTTTTCTATAGTATAGTAATTATAATAGTTAAATAAAGACCTTTAGATTAGAAAATAATATATTTTTTATATATATAAGAGTATTTAATAATCTTAAGATACTTTTTTTAGTTAAAATAATAAGGAGTAGTTAGTAATTATATAAAGGTTTATAAAGTATTATAGTTAGTTAAATAAGTAGGATAATATATCTAGAATAATAATATCCTTATTTATATTATAAATAAAAGAATATTATAGAAAACTATATATAAAAACTAAAGTAATTTAAATCTATTCTCTTATCTACTAAGATAATCGAGTTTATATACTAAGCGCCTAGTAGATAGGACTAGACTCTTATAGGATACTAGTCTAATCTACCTAAGAACGCTCTTATAAGTGAATCCTACCCTCTTATTAGTCTACTCTAGGTTATATAACTTTTTTTTTTAGTAGTACTTACGCTCCCCCGCTACTAGTTAAAGCTTTAGGGGGGTAGGCTATTTAAATAAGGTATATTTATATTAGTATATAGTTATAAGCTAGATTAAATATAGATAATATACGCTAGACTTAGAGGGTCTACTAGATTTACTAAATATAACCTAGTTAAAGTACTTATAACTATAAGAATAAAATCTCTTAAACTACTTTTTTCGTTAATATTAATATATACTTTTAGAAGTATAGATCCTAGAGAAACCCTTCCTATCTCTATATAATATAAATAAACGTATAATAAATATAAGAGGGTACTATATACTATTCTTCTTTATAGGTTATATATATATATACTTATTATTTATTTTACTAACTAATTAATAAGTTAGTAGCTAACTAATTAATAAGTTAGTAGTTACCTAATTAATAAAGTAACTATTTAAAAGATTATAAACTCTATTATTACTCGATTAATAAAGTAATAGTTAAGAACTAATTTTAAATATTTTATTAAAAGAGAGTAACTCCCTTAATAGATAGTAGTTATCTAGAAATTATATACTCGGATAATATTTAATTAGCGAAGTATTAGTAGAGATATAACCTTAAACTTATTATTATAAGTTTACGAATCTTAATAATAGGTATTATAAGGTTACTATCCTTAAGTAATATAATTAGATTTTCTCTATAAAGAGTAGATCTATAGAATTAGCTAGATTAGAGCTACCTCCTATCTAACCTTTTACTAGATTATTAAGATATAAACCTCTTAAATTCCTCTTAGCTCTTACCTTAACTATTTGTTTTAAAATTTATACTAAAAGCTTATATAAAATATTAGTAAGATTAGTAGTTAATTATATAAGTATTTATAATCCTTAAGTAATCCTTAGTAGCCTATAGGTCTTTACGTCTAGTAGAGGATCCTTTAGTAATTATTAGTTTATTTAGTTATTTATAGGTCCTTAGAATCTATACTAAAAAGTAGATTAGTAATTTTTAAATATTTTTTAAAAAGAAGATAAGTTAATTAATTAGATAATATACCTCTCCTATCTATTAACTATAAATAGAAGGTATTAGATTAAAGAGATTATAATTATTCTATTATAATTAGTAGATAATTACTAAGGAAAAACGTTAAAAAATATCGAGAAATAATAAAGGAAGGATAATAATATTAATATAATAATAATCTTTCTCTAATCCGCTTTAGTAAAGTAGGGAGGTTATCTACTTTAAAAGGGAGGAGATTAAGGACTAAAACCCTAAATAACTACTTCTAACTAATTTTTATAATTAAAACGGATTTTAAAGCTAGATACTATATTAAATAATAGGCTAGAGATTTAGAAAGTAAATAAAAGGAAGACTTAGAATACTCTAAACTATAACCTACGTAAGTAGGTATTTAGTAACTATAGAAACTCGATCTAAATAATTATTAGTTATAATAAAAGCTATAGGTTAGATTAATAGGTTACTTACCTTTATTTATTAACTAATAAACTACCTAACTAGTTTTCTAGAGGTTATAGAGGTATAGACCTATAGACTACTATAGTATAATATAGATCTATATCCTTAATAAGTCTTAGAAGGTTAATAGTAGGCGCTAATAATAAAGTTAATATAAATAATAAATCTTTACTTATACCTATACTAGAGTATAGGTAGTAGAGAAATAATAGAGGTATATCTTATAATACTAAATTAAAGAGAACTACTACTATATATTATATATATAGTAATAGTAATAAGTAAATCCTATTAATAATATAGTTAGTAAAAACTAGATAATAAAGTAGAAAGTAGAAACTTAGCTCTATTAAATATATTATAAATTAAATTATTTATAAAAGAAGATCTAATAGAATAAAGCTATTAGTAAAGGCTATTATATAAACTTAAACTTAATAGAGGAGTATTAGGGTTAAATACTAAAACAACTTAGCTTAAATAGAAGTATAGCGTTAGATTAAACCCTAGATATAATTAGTTAAAGTTCTTATAGAATATAAGGGATTTCTAGAGTAAAAAGAAAAGATAAGTATAAGATTAAAGATATTAAATTAAATAAAGATACTAAATAGAAAACACTAGATCGAACCTTAAGAATAGTTAGTTAAAGTTCTTATTAGATATAAGAGAAGTTTAAGGTTAGAGGAAAGAACTTACCTTTAGTAGAATAGTAAATTAAAGTATATATTAATAGAATTATTTACTTATATTTATATATTTATTTAGTAATAGTTAGCTATATAAGGTAATATAGGGTATATTCAAGGTATTAGAATAGTTATAAATATATAGTACTAGGAATAATAACTATAGTAAAGATATTAGTAATTATTATAAAGTATTTTTAAAAAGTAGGATTACTTATAAGTATATTATATTCTTTAATCTAGGGTTTAGCTAGATATTATCTAGTAATAATTTACTATAGTTATATTCGAGAGTACTAAGTAACGTTTAATCTAAACTAGTTATAAAAGAGATAATTAGTAAATAACCTAATAGAGGATATTATAAACTATATAAAAGATTGTTTTAGTTAGAGGTAATAAGGTAGTAGAGTTATTAAAGGAGTTCTTAAAAGAGTTATTAATAAAAAGAAGAGAAGGAGAAAAGGGTAGTTAAAGAATCTCCTTAAATACTATATTATAGGTTATATTATTAGCGTTACTAGGCTAGCGACGCTACTATTATAGAATTCCTAGACTAGATTATTAAAAATGTCGTTTATATATAAATCTTAGTATAACTAATATAATAGGCGATTATAAGGGGGGAGGGTATAACTACTAAAGGATTTGTTTATAGATATATAAGGCTTAGTATATAGGACTTAGTTATAAGATTAATTCTAATTATAGGAATATAAGTACGCTAGGGTAGTAAGAACTAAATCTAGTAGTATTTAGTAGGAGTAGGAAGTAGTTTTTTAGTTAAGTACTTTTTAAGCTAGAAGTTCTAGGAGGACCTAGAGTTTAAACGGGCTAGGCCTAGAAGCTAGCGAAGTTAATATAGCTTAGAGCTCTAGGAAGGAAGATAATATTCGTAGTTAAAGTTAGACAGTGTTTGGTATCTCCCGTCCTTTCCTCTCCTGGCCACTCGGAAAGGAGCAGGAGAGCCAGGCCTTTGGCCTGGCAAAGGAGAGGAGAGCCGGGAACTTGACTAGATAGGACAGGAGTAGGAGAGGCAAGGTTTGGGAGAGGAGTGGAAAGGAAAGGCTAAAATAAGGGTGAAAAATGCCGCTTAATTATTAAGCGACAGTACAAAGGCACGTACGTAGGAGCGCCAGGGAGGGTTCGCTAGTAGTCTTTTAACTACGCAAGTGACAGTCTTTTTGCTATAGTACGAAGGCACGTGAGAGCGCCAGGGAGGGTTCGCTAGTAGTCTTTTTACTACGCAAGTGACAGTCTTTTTGCTATAGTACGAAGGCACGTGAGAGCGCCAGGGAGGGTTCGGTAGCAGTCTTTTTACTAGGTATACAAGTGACAGTCTTTTTATAGTACGAAGGCACGTGGAAGGGTGGGTCCTAGGAATGGATACCTAGGTATAGTACCTACGAAGGCACGTGGGAGCCAAGGAGGGGATCACCTGCACTTTGTAATTTCCACCATATTTCAGACCCATCTTTAGACCCACTAAAAGACCACTCCCGTCCTTTCCTATCCGGTACCCTGGCGAGGATAAGGAGTGTTAATTGGTCCAGAAAGGAATGGATAGGAGAGCCGAAAATCTATATCGGATAGGCCTCGGAAAGGAGTGTGGATAGGAAAGGACGGGAGTGGAACGGACGGGAGATACCAAACACTGAAGTTAGATAACTAAAGAATAGCTATATTATATAAAAAGTATAGTTTTATAATATATTAAGGGAAGGAATTAGATAGAGTTAATAAAGGGTACCTAAATAGAATTCTATATATACTACTATAGTCTCGAGTATATTTATCTAGTTTACTATTTCGAAAAATACTTACTCTACTAAAATATATTATAATTCCTAAGTAAGATAAGTAAGCTTATAACTTAAAAACTATAAAGAGATCTTATATTATATAAAGAAGTTATATTATATTTACTTTATAAAATTAATCTAATATAAATATTAATATAAATTCTTAAAATAATTTATTTCTAATACTAAACTTATAAGTTAGTACTTAAAATCTTAAGATAACTTTTCCTTAATATTAAATCTACCTTTCTTATTCGAGTTAGACTATAAGGTAATAGGTATTAAAAATAGCTACTATATTATAATCTTACTTTTTAAGGACTTAATAGTTTATATAAGATAATTTAGTTTTATAATTTCTATTAGCTTTATAATTTCTAGTAAAAACTAGGTATAATAAAAAGGGCTTTTATACTAGACCTAGTATATAGTAATAGTTATATAAGATTTCTTAATTCTTAGTTTTAAGAGCCTAGAGGAGAAATCTATATAATATATTATAATAAATCCTATTATCTAAACTATTAGTAGTATTATTTAACTAATCTTTATTCTAGCTTAGAATTCTCTTACCTCTATAGTTTAATATATTTAGTATAACTTAATAAATAACTAAGTATTTAAATAATAGTTAGAATTAGTAATTACGTTTATTAGGTTAAGAATTATTATTTACTAACTATTTAACTAGAATTTAAGATTATTAAACTAAGTATTTATATAATATTAAGGAAGGGTCTATTCTACTAGTATTACTATTTTATATAACTAACTATCTATTTCTTATAATTCGATTATATATAAATATAGCCCTAACTATAATAATTTTTACTTTAAGAGATATTTAATAGGTACTAAGATATTTAACTAAAGGGGTTTTCTAAGTATTTAAAATTTAGAAGTTATTATTATTATAGTTTTTAATAGATTATATCGGCTAATTATATAATATCTCGAGTTATTATATTAAAATCTATATAACTTAGTATAATTAATACTACTTAAACTACTAAAGTTATAAGTATACTTTATAACAAGTATAACCTTCTATCTAATAACTATTTAATATATTAAATCTATAGCGTTTATATAGATTATTACCCCTACTACTAGAAGTTCTAAGATAGCTCCCGAAAGAAGGAGCTATAGCTCCTCGGTTAGCCTAAATTATATATATAGGAGACGCTATAGTTATAAATATATAATAGAAGTATTTAAATTTATATTTATTACTTATTAAAGAATAATTATAAGAGGTTAAGGTTTAAGAGCTTATTTATTTATATACTATAGTTATAAAGTTACGTTATATATATATATATAATATAAAAGTAATTAGAGTTATAAGATTATACTATAGTAGGCCTATTATAACTATTTCTTTATAAGTAATATTCTTTATTATATAAGTCTTTTAGGTTTTTTAGTTATTTATTTTTA
>LT855422.1:288942-322972 GCA_900184765.1 Hymenoscyphus fraxineus
AAAGGATAATAAGTTAAACTATAAGAGCTAAAAATTAAAAATAATAAAGATATATAGCTAATAGTTAACTAGCTAAAAATTAAAAATAATAAAGATATATAGTAAACGATTAACTAGTTAACGCTCTATAATTACCTAGTATAACTCTTTTATAAAGAATAATAAGTTAAACTATAAGAGCTAAAAATTAAAAGTAGTAAAGATATATAACTAATAGTTAATAGTTAACGCTCTATAACTACCTACTATAACTCCTTTACTAAGGTTAAACTATAAGAGCTAAAAATTAAAGATAATAAAGATATAGGACTAACGGTTAATAATAAGCTATCTAATCTAATTTAAAAGCTAAAAATTAAAAGTAATAAAGATATAGAACTAATAGTTAATAATAAGCTAAAATTAAAAGTAATAAAGATATACGAAAGTAATAAAGATATATAATTAATAGTTAATAATAAGTTAAAATTAAAAGTAATAAAAATATATAATTAACGGTTAATAATAAGCTAAAATTAAAAGTAATAAAGATATATAACTAACGGTTAACGATAAGCTAAAATTAAAAGTAATAAAGATATATAACTAATAGTTAACGATAAGCTAAAATTAAAAGTAATAAAGATATATAACTAATAGTTAATAATAAGTAACCTACTAGTTCTAGAACTAAAAATTAAAAGTAATAAAGATATATAACTAGCGGTTAACGCTCTATAACTACTTATAATAACAAGTTAAACTATAAGAGCTAAAAATTAAAAGTAATAAAAATATATAACTAATAGTTAATAACGAGCTATTTAATTAGTTATAATAAGAGACTAACCTAATTAATAGTATAAATAATAGATAATAGTTTAATAGTAAGCTATAGTATAAAGTACTAATTAATAGTATAGACAACTAATTAATAATATAAATAATAAATAAAAGTTTAATAGTAGGTAATAGTTCTAATAGTATATAAGAGTTCGATAATAATAATAATAGTTCGATAGTAATAATAATACTAAATTTTATTAATTTAGATTTTACTAGAATTAGCCTATAAGAGGTATACCTTCGAACCTTTTACTAATAATATTATACTTATCTTTAGACTCTTATATATAGGTATCTAAAGGCCTTTTTACTATACCTATAGAAGTACTCCTTTATAAGTACTCTTTATCTTTATAGTTACGTTAAACTCCTTATTCTAGAAGTCTTTAGCCGATTTATATAAAGAACAGAGCCGCTCTTTATTCTTATACTTCTTATACTTCTTATTCTTTTACTCCTTAGAGTAATATAAATAATAGAGTCTTTAAGTTAGCGTCTAAAAGTAGAAGTAGTTCTTTATTAGTATATTTATTTAAGGATATATAAAGTTAATAGGTTTTTAGTACGTATATTTATTAAATAATATATATAAGGCTAAGGATTATTTCTTATCTAGAATAGCTATATTTATAGAAAGGAGTATACTACGAATACTCGGAATTTATTATTAGATTATTTTTATAGGTTAAGGGGTAGGGATATATTATACTTAATTTTAATATTATAAGTTTTAGGTTATTAGATACGTTATTTAGTAGTTTAGCGGTTTATTTTATACTTTTCTAGCCTATATAGTTTATTAGTAGAGTAGTAGCTAGTTAATNAAAATTTTTTTTACTTTTTTTTTATTAGTAAGGATACTTTTTTTTAGGTGGATTTTATTAATTTAATATAAAGAAAATAATAAAAATAGTTCGACATTATAGACTTTTAACATTATAGACTTTGAGGGTCCATGCCGTATGGACCGTGCTCCCACTGGGGTGGGAGCGCCAGGGGGGGGGTTCGGTAGTAGTCTTTTTGCTACGTAAGCAGGTCTTTTTACTACGTAGGTGACAGTCTTTTTATAGTAAGAAGGCACGTGGGAGCCAAGTAGGGGATCTACCTACTTTAAGTACTCCGTAATTTTCACTATATTTCAGACCTATTAGACCTATCCTTCAGACCTACTAAAATCTACAACACCTAGCCTTAGGAGTACTCCTGACCCTTCCTATCTAATACCCTAGCGAGGATAAGGAGTGTTAATTAGTCTAGAAAGGAATAGATAGGAGAGCTTTCTAAACCTAACGGATAGGCCTCGGAAAGGAGTGTGGATAGGAAATGACGGGAGTGGAACGGACGGGAGATGCCATACACTGGTCAGAAGGATTGGTTTATAGAGTACTTGTCGGTTTGACTTATCCGTCAAATGGGTGGTGCAATAGACCGATATTATCATGTGTAATAGCCAAGTCCCTAATGATGCAAACTGAAGCGAGTGTAGCTAGCTAGGTCCCTATGTATACATCTATGCTATTGTACGCTAGTCCTGGAGAGGCGGAGCAAGCTAGACTCAAAGAGACAGAGCTAGCTAATTATCAAACAACGATTCACTATATTAGAGGGACAGTACTAAATGAAAGATTGACTTTGACTTTAGAAACTATTAGTTTAGTGGCAGTTTTGTTGACTAATATTTACATGAAGAAAAGGAGCAATAAGAAGTTTTCACTGCAGATTGATTCACTCTGCAACTGTGAACCCTTTTGGTAAGTGAATGCACCGTAAATGGTTCATCAAGGTTTGTTGAGTGAATGATCTACGGTTTATTAGCGGTGCAGCACTAGGTGAATGACATTTCGTCCCCATGGCTGGCTTTCCAGCGACTAGGACAACTTACTCATCAATACCCAGCTCCCTCAATTAGCCCCAACAACAACCTCTCGAAGAAAACCTCGCAAAATCAACAAAAACACAAATATCGACCTTACAGCGCGGAACCTTCACTGAAGTTGACTGCCCGCTTATCTGCAGGATTTCTAGTCCAAATGTCTCGAGAGCAACCTCGCAACAGCTTTAGAGAGGCTACCAGATCAGCAATAGCACTCAAGGAGAGTATTACACATATGACAGACGGCTTACTTAAAGCAGGCTCTCATGCCACCGCTTTCCAGGTGCCTCAAGCTCGAATCCAGGCTATGTTACCTCCTGAAATCGTAAGTAAACTTCCTTTTCTCATCGCTTTCAAGTACCCAATCCTAGTGGATGGACGCGTGCTATTATTTCTATTCTTGCTCCCTTTTTGGATTTTGAAACGAGAAAAACATATACTAATTCGTTGCAGTGGAGAATGGTATCAAAGCATTTGACGATGGCGGACCTAGTAGAATTTCGACAAGTCTGCAAAATGTTTGCAAGCCTAGGACTCGACCTTATAGTTCAGGAGATAAATTTACTGGAGAACCCAAAGAGCATTGCTCAGTTACATTCAAAGCTACAGAGTGCTGCAGCTTCTGATGCTATACTAAGAAATACGCAAACACTGCGTTTGTACACCTGCCATGCAGATGTGCACATCTCACAAGGTGTAGATTTCGCTCTTTATTCCGAAATATTGGCCGGTTACAAATCTGTTAGAGACTCTCGTAGCGATTGCGCTATTCTCATGGAAGCACTGAGTTCCCTCCAACTTCTGAATAAGTTGGTAATCAAAAGCACCGTATTCGCGACTGATCACCGGCCATTGCAGCCAGCCGACTACAAAGAACTAACAGACGCCGAAGTACTACGCTCTTGGACAGAGTGGCACCTGGAAACACGCTGTGGTTGGCGTCGGAAGGACATCAGCGGTAGAGCCCTTGCCTGTGCCGCCCTTGCTATTCGAGAACACGCTTTAAAGCCAAAAATACTGAAAGCAGAAATAGGGCTCACTTACCTATGGGATAAGCAAGTTCGAGAAAGCGTGAAGTATCTCTTCGGACAGTTGGAGGAAATTACATTGCTCCTCAACCTCTCTCCAAGCGAACACCCTTGGGGCATCAAAGGCGGCATCGGTGAGCTTCTCAATACTGGAGGGCATTTGGGGAAATGTTTCGAAGGCGCAGAGCGAGTCAAAACAATTAACGTCACCTTTTCATGGGACGATCAGGCTTGGTGGGAGGGATCGCTGAAGAGATATTTTGGAAAGGCAAATTGGCCCAACATCCACACGCTTCAACTCAGCCAAGTCATGTGCCATCCCAACGACCTTCTTGAAATCATCAGACGAAATGGCTCTTCCTTACGAAACCTAATTCTCACCGATCCACTCTTCGAGGATGATCAATTTCCACCTTTCTTCCGCTCTTTGAGAGAATGTACAGCGTCAGGAGAGTTGAACTTGGAGCGACTGGAAATTAGGGGAGGCATGTGGGAAGTGAAAGATTTCTCAGGAATTAATCTTGCCCTACGCATTCATCATCGTCGAGCAGATGCACGTCCAAAAGTCATCGTCCCCGATAGGGTTCGAGACGAGCTTTTGGCGGTGGGATTATTGGCAGAATACCAGTCACTAACAGAATTTGAGTCGGAAGGCAACGAGCTTGGGCACGCATTGGAGGAGTATGTTTTGAAGGGTGGGAAAGAGGTATGGGATTTATACTGGCCAAAGGAGTGCCTTAGAGCCCATTATGACGATGTGCAGCTGGGGTATAAAGATATAGAGAAACTGTGAGATGGGATTAGATTAGCTGCATTTCGTAATCGAATTTATTTTTTGATTCTATCATTGTATGTGGGACATGCCTATTGTTGTTAGATAGTGTATGTAATTCCTTTTAAGTTTCCCCATTTTTGTTTTAGAAACGCAATCTCTTAGATCCAAAGGCCCACAAAAAACATCTCTACGTAACTAAGCAGCCGAAGATCAGGGTACTGGGATCAATCAGTGACCTCAGCTGCGGGGAAAATATAAATCCCTCCAACTTGAAGTCCTTAAATAGTTATCCAAAGATCTCAAACAAAACAATATACCAGGTTCTTCTCATCTCAAAAATCCTATTTTTAATCACAAAATCATAGGAAAATAAAAGGAAAGAAAAAGGAAAGAAAAAGAAAAATGCCCAACCTCTCCCTCTTCGCAATCCCAGCCTACTGGCTCCTCAGCATGCTCCCCAACCTCTACGCCATCCACCTAGCCGCCCGCTCCAACAACGGAGTCTGGGACAACACCTCACCCCGTTCAGCAGAATGGGAAGAAAGAGTCCGCAAATCCACCACGTCGGAACAATACAACACATATATCCGTTCCCGAGCCGCGCACAAAAATGGGTTCGAAACTCTGCCACTTTTCATTGGTGCGATTCTGGCTGGGAATGCGGCAAAGTTGGGGCCGGAGTACATGAATATGTTTGTGGGGGTTAACTTGGTGTTGAGGGTTGTGTATACGATTGTTTATGTGAGGACGACGAAGAATTCAAGTAGTTATTTTAGGACTGTGGTTTGGTTTGCGGAGTGTTATTACTGTCTATGGGTTTTTACCAAGAGTGGACTGGTTTTGATGGAGGAATAAGGGGAAAGGTTTTATCACGATCTTGAGCTGTTTCGACTCAGCTTGTACTTTTAACAACCTTAAAAGGATTTGCCCCATCTCTCCATATGTGCATTGTCAATTCGGTACCATAATTTGAAAGAAAAGTGAATGATTATGGCGCAGGTTCTACCCAAGCTTTTACACACACGTTCTAGGGGTTGGAAATTTAGGTACAAATATTCCAGACGGTCTGCTTCATATTCTGATTTACCAAAAATTATGCGTTACTGTTGCTCTACTCATTGTATCCAGTATAAGACGAGATGAGGATCGGTAAGCGAAGTAAGATTGTGGGTGAGGTGTTTCAGTGATTGTCATTGTTCACATACTGGCTGCCCATTACTGAGTGGCTGGATATCGACGTGTGATTTCTGATACGACTATTCATTCCGACTTTCAGCAATCATATGCACTCATCATATATAAGTGTCACTTTGAAGGTATGAACGAGGGTTCCAAATCTAGATATTCAACGATCAAAATTTGAAATGTAAAAAATAGGCTCTATTCCCTTCAAGAAATTAGGCATCCTATATGCCTCAAGTACATAGCTACCCAAACAACAACGCATTTAGACCGGATTTCCAATGCAAGACCAGTCAAATAGGATATCGGCCTAATCTATCATGGACGCCTTTTCATTAAGGACACTGATTATCCCTGATAACAACGCTAAAGTCTTCCCCATTGCGACCCTTTACTGCATATTGTCCACATACCAGTGCTTGACTGCGGCCGTCACCGCAACCTCGGATTTCTTGAGCGTATTTGGCAATGTCCTTGGGACTGAGGATTTGTTCGCGTGGTAGCTACAGTAGGTTGATATATTAGCTTCCCTAACACGTATAATAAAAGACTCCGGGCAAGTGTGGAAAAGAGTGTAATCTGCTTACATCGTTGCAAACCTCGACAGTGGCTCTCCTATTGCACACAGCCACACCGCAACCCTTTGCTCGGAATGTAATATCCACGTTCGACTGCCACAACCTATTCATGGCCTCTACAAGATTAATCTGTTGGGCGAACTTCCATGCCCGGTGGTCACCTTCCATCTCGACGCAACACATCTTATGAACCTGTCTATAGTTAGCTTGCCCACATTGTAGAGGTTTGGGGGAGTTTTGTCTTTACAGTATTGCCCTCCCCATCGACTTTCGGTGGTTCTCGTCTATCCAACGTGGTATCATTTTCACCAGGTCTGATCAAAGAATCGTAGAAATTTTGTGGAGATGGAAGCGCTGTGCGGACTGGTGCATAAGGCATCGCAAGACCCTAAGTTCTAATAATCAGCAAAGAACGAGGATACTGGTCTTGAGCTCGTATGACATGCTTACCGTGACAGTGAGGCCAAATACGGCGAAGATAATATGGTTAGGTTTCATGGTAACCAGGGCAAAATGTTTTCTGGGATATCCAAGTATGTATATCAAGCTTTCGTAGACGTAATCTCGTAGCTGGTGATATTGGAAAGTGGGTCGTTCGTATTCAAGATATGGTTGTGGGAAGAAGAAGAGAACTTGACTTGGAAGGATAGAGGTACTTAATATATCGAAGCATGAAATCCGCCACTGAGTTATTCTGAATTTAACTGTAGTTGACTCAAACGGCACCTACCCAATGAGATGGGACTAGCATGCCACCTGATCAAGTTTATTTCGACAGAACAACCATTCCCAAACACCTCGTCGGAATATATGTTTTTCCGATACTAATGGAAGAAGAAGTGAATAATCCGCATGTCTATCATAATGGAGTATTTTTATAGACGGGAGGAACATTAGCATTTACGCTAGATATCAGTTAGAACTGACGCTTCATCTAGTCTATGTTTATCAAGTGTATTTTGAGTATTAGTAGGTTTCAATCCCTACGCTCGACTGAACCTTGAGTCTTTTTGCTTGATCAGAGGCAGAAACCTTTGGAGGAATATCTCTCCCTTAGATAGCGCCCCCTTAAGCACCCTTCGAAGTTTTGTTGAGGTGTCATATCGTAAGTGATTTACTTTGCCCAGAGAACGTAAAACTAGGGTTTCGCGTACGTATTTATCAAGGGTGAAGACATCGCGATGAGCGGAGATATAATATTAAAGAACCAAAATGTTTTACTTGACTAAAAAGCAAAGTCTAATGACAAAGAAAGAATTGAAAAACCAGTATCAAAGTGGCAACATCAAGCTTCGTCAAATATGATCTTACTCCAAACCTGGAAGGGATCTGAAGAAGTAAGATCAGCCAACTCCAAGCAAAAACCCCATATCCTACAGTGGTTTAACGTCCAATAGGTGGAAGTTCAGGAGGCAGCGACATAGGAGTTGTTTCTGGATTTTGAATTAGAACTTATGGGGAAAATACCAGAAGGTAAGTTTCAGGTCCTTTGATAATGTTTGTTGGAGTTTTGACTCTTGAGGGGTTCAGAGAGGTCTTTTATAGAAGAACCGGGGTTTGAAAGAGAGAGGGATTGACCTCAACAAGAATATTATATGTTGAGGAATAGCTGAATGAACAATGGGTAATTATTATAGTATTTCCTATCTCGAACTGAAAATCACTTTACACCTTGACTACTGTACCTTGGATTATGTACACCTGAATCACCAATTCCCTCAAAGAAACCTTTCCGCGCCTCATTTTGCCCTAGCGTAGTCCCTTATTAGCTGCCCCACCTGATTTAATATTATTTCCACTCGTCTCGCTTAGCACCTATGGCGAGAATTCAAAAACACCACAACAATCCCACGTTTTCAATCAACTGTACTCTTACTAGCAGGATTCCGGAAAAATTAACGAGAAGCTTTGAAAGTGTTCAATTGTAGTAGAGAGCAAGAGACATAAAATACTAACGGGAGTTGTTGAGTGAAGTGTTTTCCAATCTGCTTTCCTAGAATTACTTGGCAGCTCTCGGGACTCTTACATTGAGATTGACCGTTTTCGTTCTCTTTGCGTAAGGTAGTCTAAACTTTCCAAGTTTTTAGATATCCATTGCTAAATAATTTGTTGGATTGTATATAAATCTTATTTATAATTCCAAGTGAACAAAGTAATGCAATAGTCCGGACCAGCTTACGCTAATGAAAGGATTCTCTGTTCCGTTGTATCCACCATTATTTTTATTAGTCAATAAATTAGATTTATTGACCAATTCGGCGCCAATATCGGCGTTTGTGAGCTAGCTGTTGGAGTCACCATTATCACTTGTTTAGGTAAAAATAAAGCTATCACTACTTTATTTGTTTATGTATATACCTATCCTTTTCTAGCCTTGTCTCCTGCCTTGGGCCCTGGCTTAGTATTTGTTATAAATAGTGAATAGTCAGTTATATACTAACTTGCTAGCTCCGCTCAATGCTGATTAGCGTGGCCTACTCCTAGCATAAATAGTCAGGGCCTCTTAGCACTTAGTTAATTGAAGAGTTCCGCCTAGATTTCCTAACAATAGTATTCGATCTATTGCTTTTTGAAGGAGGAGGTTTCTTAATATCTAAATTCTCTATTCTACCCCTTACTTTACTAGTTTAAATATATAAACGAATGTAGGAAATAGTCTAATATATATAGATAAATATAAATTTAAGCACGTAAGCGAGAAAGCTCTAAGATCGTCTAATTATTAATAAAGGGAATGTAAAAGAGCCTTAAAAGATAAAAATTAATAATTAGTAATCAAATAAATATTATATACTAACTTCTAAGTGTTAGCGATAGCTTTAAAAAGTCGTTGGCGAATGAGACAGCTAGCTCGTAAACGCCGAATATTGGCGCCGAATTGGTCAATAAGACGATATTATTGGTCAATAAAAAGAATGGTGGATACAACGTAACATCTCTCCGACTTTTCTTGAATCTTGACCACCGAAAAAATAATTACAAAATCTCCGGGACCGGATTTTGCACAGAATTTATTAATAAGGCAGCATTGAGTAGCAGCAAAATAACCCCACTCCCCGATGCCGCTTTCTTTTCCAAGCATAGTATGCCGGCCGCCCGCATAGCCTCGGCTCAGAACCGGCAGGTGGGTGCAGGTGCAGGTGCCACACGCCAGAAGAGTCCCTTGGAACCAACTAAGCAGCCTCAGCAACAGACAAATTGTGCTTGGGAAGAACCTCAATTCTCTCGTCGTAAGGCTTGCAATTGATTGTCAAGTCTCCCCTCTCCACTCTCTCTTCAAATATGTCGACGTTCACCCGTTCGGTTCGCACTGTAGCAAGCAAGAACCTGCGACCAACCTTCCCCGCCAATCGAGCTCTGCGAGCTGCCCCTCTTACAACCCTCTCTTCCACATCCCGCATTTCCATTTCTCCACGCACAACACCATTACCTGCCTTCAAACAATTCTCCACCATGTCTCCTCTCCAATCCGGGGCTCCTCCACCACCTCAGGCAAGAGAATATGATCCCGAGATTAAGGATATTGCTAGCTATGTCCACAACACTCCCATAAACTCGGATCTCGCTGTAAGCCCCCTCATTGGAATTGAAGATAGGATTATGCTGACAGGCGTTTTAAGTTTGACACCGCACGATTTGTTTTCCTTGATACCCTCGGTTGCGGTCTCGAAGGTCTGCGATTTAAAGAATGTACGAAACTGCTTGGTCCAATTGTTGAGGGCACCGTTGTTCCAAACGGAACCAAGGTTCCCGGTACCGATTTCCAATTGGATCCTGTCAATGGAGCTTTCAACATTGGTGCTATGATCCGATGGCTGGATTACAACGATTGCTGGCTAGCTGCTGAGTGGGGTCATCCTTCAGATAACTTGGGAGCTATCTTGGCCGTTGCAGACTGGATCTCACGAACCAACCGTGCTGGTGGAAACTTGGGCAATGGAAAGGTGGTTACGGTCAAGGATGTTTTGGAGGCTATGATCAAGGCACATGAGATTCAAGGATGTTTGGCACTTCTCAACTCATACAACAAGGTTGGTCTTGACCATGTTGTGTTGGTTAAGGTTGCTAGTGCTGCGGTGATTTCGAAGATGCTTGGTCTTTCCGAGAAGCAGACTGCCGATGCTGTTTCTCAAGCTTGGGTTGATGGCCAAAGTTTGAGAACTTACAGACATACCCCAAACACCATGTCAAGAAAGTCATGGGCTGCTGGTGATGCTTGCCAACGTGCCGTCAACCTTGTTTTGAAGGTTATGAAGGGCGAGCCAGGTGTTCCAACTGTTTTGTCTGCACCTGTTTGGGGTTTCTATGATGTTCTTTTCAAGGGCAACAAATTTGAATTCCAAAGACCATATGGAAGTTACGTTATGGAGAACGTTTTGTTCAAGGTCTCATACCCAGGTATAGTTCACTTCCCTCAACGATCACTTCTACGCTAACATTTTTTAGCCGAGTTCCACTCGCAGACCGCCATTGAAGCAGCAAAGAACATCCGCAAACAACTCCACGACCAAGGTAAATCCGCAGCCGACATCAAGGAAATCACATGCAGAACCCATGAGGCATGCGTTCGAATCATCGACAAACAATTCAAGCCAATGGACAACTTCGCCGATCGCGATCACTGCATCCAATACATGGCCGCAGTAATGCTCGTCTATGGCCGCCTCGAGGCAACCGATTACACCGATGGAGGAGAAGCCGCCACTTCCCCACTTGTTGAATCTCTCCGTCAAAAGATCAAGTGTGTCGAGGACCCACAATTCACCGAGGATTATCACAACGAGAACATGCGTACCATTCCTAACGCTTTGACCGTTGTCTTGAACGATGGAACAGTTATGAAGGAGGTTGTTGTTGAGGCTCCTCTAGGACATAGACTTAGAAGAGAGGAGGCGAAGCCGGAGATCTTGGCGAAATACAAGAGACATCTTGGACCTCATTTCAGTGAGGCTAAGGTTAAGGAGTTAGTTGATTTGGGTAATGATCCTAAGAAGCTGGAGGCTATGGCTATTGATGAGTACGTTGATTTGTATGTCGTCAAGGATAGCAAGTTCGTCTAGATTCGGGAATGAGTTGATTTGAACCTTGGGAGGAGTGGAGTTGACAGATGAAAATGTGTGATGAGTGTATATATGAGCGTTATGACAGTTACAGCATAAGAAACAGATCTTTTTTTCATCATGTCAGAGGTTCGAGGGATTTTAAGATGGTAAAAGAGGTTTGTTGTCACTATCTCTATCCAGTTCAAGCTTATTGAGAAAGATGATCGTCAAGCGCAATTGGGTGTTTCAAAAGACCCGCCCCATCAAAGAAAAAAGACTATATACAAGAACCAAAACACAACAATCCCTCCTTATATACAACCCTCCCCTCCACCTCCACCTCACATCAAACTCTGCAAAACCGGCAAAAAACTCGAATAACAAGTCCCCGAAGGCGGCTCCATACTATAAATATAATTCCCCCACCAAGGGCCGCCTCCCCACCAGAGAGCTCCCATCCACACGTCAGTATTGGCACCCATATACGTCAACAAATCCTTGACGGCGTTCGTACACTGCGTATTAGCACCGCCCGCGAACTCGCCCAGGATCGCCTTCTTCTTGTTGCTCTTCAGCCAGGCGGTCGCGGCGGCGAGACGTTCGGATCCGATGGTGGAGCTGACGCAGGTCTCTGAGGTGCCCGAGCCGTCGGTGTCGAGGTATTGGTGCATTTCGTAGATTAGTTTGTCTTGGGGGTCTTTGAGGGTTAGGAGGTCGGCGCCGTTGCCGGAGGAGATCCTGGGGTTGTTTTGTTAGGTTTTGGGGATTGGATGGGATGGGATGGGATGGGAGAAGGGAGAAGGGGTTACGTACCATGTCCAGGCGCCGCTCCAACTTGTTCCTTCGACGAAGATGTATTGTTTTGTGGCGCCGCTGGCGCGGACCCCGTCGATGCAGGCTTGCATTAGTTGGCTGGTGCTGACGGAGCCCATGTCGTGGGGTTCGTTGTTGCAGTCGAAGATTATCTTGTCGTTGTCTTTGAAGAGTGTTGCGGTGGTTTTCCACCAGGCTTTGAAGCCTGTGTAGTCGGAGATGATGTTTCCGTAGTACCGGCCGAAGTTGTGGGGGTCTAGGACGGCGTAGGCGCCTTTGGAGGTGATGTAGTTGAGGTATTGGACCATGGGGTCTTTGTATGTTGCGTTTGGGGTGCCGGTGAGGGTGTTGGGGATGAGACGTTCCATCATTATTGGGACGCCTAGGAGGGGTGTGTTAGTTTCATCTTCTAGGATGGAAACTTAGAGGGTGGTTGATGGGCTTACGGAAGATGTTCATTCCTTTTCCTACGAGAGTGTCGATTGTTGATCTAGTATTTGGATTAGCCGAGAGGACTGAGTGGATTTCGTAAATACCAACTCACGTTGGAGGCCAAACATAGTCTTTATTCAATTGTCCTGGCAGAGCAGCATTTCCAAACTCAGCACCAGACTCGTTGACACCGAACCATTGGAATTTCTTCGCTCGCTTGGTCTTTTCTAGAGAGGGCGCGGCTACAGCGAGGACGGCTGTGCTAGCCACGAGAAACAAATTACCCAAATACATTTTGAGTGAGCACCTAAACAAAATAATCTTACTCCTCAAGTAAAGAGAATTTCAAACAAGAATCCTGAATAAAGAAAAGAAAGGAAACGAAAATCCGGGGAACAGAACATGGATTCCTTATATCCCCCCAACCGAAAAAAAAAACAATACGTAGCATCACCATCACAAACCCATCAATCTATTTCCCGGACCTGCATTGCGGGGAAAAACTGGGGTACAGATATTCAAACAGGGTACGATGTGAAACTTCACGGGACCTTCTGATCACAAATGTCTCTTCCCGTTATCCTGATGCGCTCAGCTGCCGGGTGACACGAGGAGATGGGGCGAGGGGAGTTTTCTGCTTGGTGGGACCGTGAAAGTCCTGGATTTAGAGCTGGGAGCTCGGGAGCACTTGCGGATCAGGGAGAGAAAGTTCCGGAGATGCGGTTGATGGATGGATGGATGGATGGATGTGATGCATTTGTTTGAAACCGGGGAAGTACAGGATACTACACTTGTACTGTACAGTACGACTTTGTGAAGGAGGTACAGAAGCTGAAAGTTGAGGAATTGAGAAGTCTCACTTCATGATTTTTTCCATACTGCTTGATGGAAGTGCGATTTTCCAAGATCTGGGTAGATAGGTATGATGGTGATGGGCATTTGAAGAAGCGGAGTTACTCATTCCGGCTGAATGGCGTGGATGTCGGTAGAGACTTTCCAGGCGGGAAATATTCTTTGGAAGGGCATGATTCCGACGTGACGGCTTTCCGGGCCTGAATTTCTGAGTTTTTTGATCATCGGGTATGAAATTTGGAGCGGATTTGCCTTTTATTGATGAAGCTTGATTAGAGAAGGTGAGTTCTTCCGTTGAGGTTATGTGTCCGTTGTTGATCCTGAAGTTAGAGGGCCGTTGATACTCTGGATATATCTAGGGTGGGAGAATATTCTTGTAAAAGGATTGAACTGCGAGATATTTATGGGAGCGACTTGGGATAATTGAAAAAGCCAAGGCCCGAATGTCTATATTGACCAAGTCGTTCCAAGCAATAAAGTTGGTTGTACAATATGCATAAGGAATTCTAGAATAATGGGTTCTTAATATGTGTCCAGGGTAATATAAAGGCTTCTTACCACACGAGCGTTTAACTTTGAATTGGTTGAAACTGCGATGGATGACTCGAGTTCTGAGGTGTGGAATTTTTCCATTCCATGTTGTCTGGTGTTGTTGTGTTAACCTAAGGGTACTTGTACTTGGCTTGGGACATAGACAGATACTGTGGCTAGTGCAAGGTTACTGTACATAACCTTGCAGGAATGGGCTCTCAGAATACACAACGTCGTCAGATTCTACTGTACACTCCGAACGAATGCGAGCTGGTAATAGTAGCAAAAACGTCTACCTAGGTAGCTTGTACATCAAATATCTAACAAATACTTCTCGGAATATAGTATTATTAGTCTGGCTTCAGACCTGGGCACGATGGAAACGTTTCCATATCGGAGGTCCCACGATTAATATCGTATTGTAAATATACTAATAATATAATATCGATTGTTATATACGTAATATAGAAAAACTAAAACCTAGACCTAGACTAATTAGAGTATATGAATCTTAGACCTAGCTACTAATAATACTACTTCTAAGCGCTCTAAGAGTAAATTACTATTTAGAAGACTTTATCTTATTTATAAGTATTATTTAAGCGTTTTATATTATTATTCTAAGGACTTATTATAAAGTTAGGTTACGTTTTAGTTATATAACCGACCTCCTTAAGTATATTAGAGAATTTTACTAAAAACCACCTTAAAAGGGCTCTATAAAGGCTCTATAAATATACTAATTTTAAGTATATTAGTTTATATTAGTAAATAGTTATTAGCTAGTTCCGACTCTCCGAGCGTAGCGGCTCCTTTAGGACTAGCGTACTCGTAGGAACTTAGCTAGCTATACTTACTTCGGTATATAATAATAATAATAGAACTTTAGTTATACTATATAATATAAGTCCGTTATATTATTACATTTTCCTTATTATCTTTCGGCTCTATTAACTTAGAGTTAAACTAACAAAGTAAAAAATATTAATATCGTTGCTTTTCAGACGATCGATATTGGAATCGTGGAATAATTTATCGCGATATGTCGCGATATTTATTGCGATAATCTAATACATATCGTCATCGTGCTCAGGTCTGTCTGGCTTTATTCGGAAGATCCCTTTGACGCATTTTAGGCTCATGATATCCACCTTTGGTCTCGGTACTTAATAACACCACTACTTAATTGGTACAGAGCAAGTCCGACCAAGCCCGGTATCGTGCCTGAGAATTATTTCGACTCCATTATCAATAACACCACGATTTAGTAGGATTGTTATTTATTCGCTAGCGGGATTTTCTCTCTGATTAAACAGACTATCTATCTTACAAATTTAGTACTTCCAACTCTACCATATGACTCAATCAACCGGTAGCTCGTAGACGGTAGTGCGAGGCATCTAGGTTCCACTAACCTTGTCGTTTGAGGACCAACTGAATTTGGAGGAGAGCAAGGCGAGGATTGAGGCTATTCGCATTAAATCGGAGGCGCGAATTGCAGGAAGTTTATGTAGAATAACCTCGATACAAGGATACCCGGGGTGCACCATACTAACTACTTTCGTACTTCGTCATCGGCGAAATAAATTCAAAGTTTTCAGGGCTTTTGACCTTGTTACTTGCCTTAGCCACCCTAGGAAAGTTTCATTTATTTCACTTGGGATGAAGTAAATTTGAAGTATAAAGCGAGAGTGGGTAGATGGAACTAGGAACAGGGGAGTGGTTATGTGTACTATTAGGCAAGCTTGTAGACGTCCTTCGGGACACTTTGGTACAATTGGCACAAATTCATTCATCAATTATCTCTCCTCTGCGAGTAACCCCGACTAATGCTTGACTCGCAACAAGTTACGGCCTCTCCGACTCAAGCAATAAGGGGTGTACCGTATACATTAGAGCATTAGAGTTTACTGTCAGGATCTGATGGAATCGATTAAATGGTCGCCATGACGGCATAAATAATGCATGTATAAGCCCACGCACAGGCCCAAGCTTACATAGCGACCTTTTAATCGATTTCGATCTAATAGTCGGACAGTGTGGGCAATAGTTATCTCAGTTCCGCTGGTTAGTGTGGTTAGTGCAGTTTTCGAGTTTTTTTGGTACAGTTTTAAACGCAAAATCCAAACCGCTGGTTGGTACAGTTTTGGCAACTAAAACTGCGCAGTTTTGGCAGTTTTATAAGACTATTTCTAAAGCTCTTTATAGGGTGCTTTTCTGGGGTTGAGGTTATACAGGCACGTGACTGGTCAGAGCTCCTGAAGGACGGACCGGGGAGAGGAGTGGCACTAAGCTCAAAACGTAACTTTTCCGGCAATTGAGAGTCCGTACCCGTACTCTAATTGGCCCGAGTTGGCTTAATCTCACCGCCTATAACCTTAACTCTATAGGTATAATCTACCCTACTAAACTCTAGACTTATCGTACTAATAGAACGATTATCCACCTACTAGCCCTATATAGATCAACCTACGGCCATGAAGTCTAGTCGCTAGTACGGACTATTAGATGTGGAAGAGGAAGTACTATTAGTTAAGGATGAATTTGTATAAGAGGTAATTATTAAATTATTACTAATTTAGATTAAATTGGTACAGTTTTACAAAACTACGATAGTTTGCTTGGTTAGTTTTGTCTTTTTTTGGTACAGTTTTCAAATATCGATCGAAACCGTGGTTAATTTTATAGTATATAAAACTGAGCACAAAACTGTATAAACTGCACTATTGCCAACACTGTAGTCGGAGGATCGGATTTGTACTTCGCACCTCGTACTTCCTCCCAGGCGTAGCGAACGTAAAAATAATAAGGTTCACAGGGTTTATTTCAGTGGAGTAAAGTGTAAAACCTACACTATTACCGGTACTTTACGCTTGTTACGCCTAGGAGGAAGTACTTCGTATAGTAGAGAGCAAGGTACTTTATCCCTTCGTAGAAGTATATAACAGCTACACGCCCAGACTTAGTATAGGGCTTCAAGCGGGCCGTAGCGCCGCTATACCTAATCAGGACGTACCAAGTATTGAACCAGCATCTTAGTAGAGGGTACGAGGAGGGTTCGAGGGGCTAAGAAATATAGTATTAGTAGTTATCTAAGGGACCTTTTCACAACCTTTCTAGCGCTCTTTTTAACTTTGTTGTTCTATATTAAAGGATTGTTTTTCCTCTATCCTACGCGGGGTATATCGAATACAAGAAAGAAGGAGTAGTAGTAGTAGTAGAAGTGGTGGTAGAAGTAGTGGAAGCTGTGCGCGTTCGAGACCTGACGTTAGGGCCAAGCCTTACTAAGCCTGGGCGCTATAGCTGCTACACACGAGGGGATACTCTATTAACCTAGCCGGATTATCGGATATGTCCTTCCGGACTGGGTAGGGTAATGGATCGAACAATATAACACTATACCTAACGGTACTCCTTCTCTTCTAAGTATATTATTATATCCTAGGACCTTGCTTTGTAGAAGTTAACCGAGATGTTTGAAAAGCCGAATAACTAAATTGAATTTAATTGTTAGTTATGAATTAAATGAGTGATTAGGCAGGAACTAAAAGAATCAAAGTTTGTATTTGCTTGGAAGCCAGGGACCTCTCTGCGAGGTTCACTAGAAAGATGTGTAAGTATTGTAAAGGGGGTGGACAGCCAAGATTAACACCCTGCCAGAGTAATAAGATCGACACCCCACTATAGGTCTACTCTTATACGACATATCTTAGCTAAAAACATAGGGTTTTAGCCAATAGAACGCTTAAATGGACTGCTTAGTAAGAAAAAACTGTNCTACCGCGCCATCTACTGTACTTTCCCGAAGGACCTTTGCACTATAAACTGGGTTTTTCTAACACTCCTACTCATATATTGAAAACCCGGTGAAAAGACAAGGGTCGTCATTGTAACAGAAGTAAAGTTTAGGCCCGCGAATACATTACATCAGTGGTAAATAAGAAGTTCGGTAATGGCATTCAACCTTGTACACTCCGCTCTAGTCCTGTTGTTCAACATGCTGTTTGATGTATAAATAAGTAGAAAGACACCCCCAC
Organism: Hymenoscyphus fraxineus; assembly: GCA_900184765.1. Lineage (NCBI taxonomy): Eukaryota > Fungi > Ascomycota > Leotiomycetes > Helotiales > Helotiaceae > Hymenoscyphus > Hymenoscyphus fraxineus. Next base: position 306,911 of record LT855422.1, read on the forward strand.
AACCAGAAGATATCTATCTATCCATCGATTCACTCCTCCTCCAAGAACAAAAGAGAAGCTCCCAATTATTCAGTATCCATCACCGCCCTTCAATTTATAAACACTCACTGATAAAATCATTAAGATTCCCAACCACCACCACAGCAACATGCAATTCTCGCTCACTACGATCATTCTAGCACTTGTTGCTACTTCCTTCGCGGCAAATGATTATATAGTTGTTCGTAACGCCATTCGTTATCATCCGTCTTGGAAATGAATATATACACTGACGAATCTCTTCACAGTGTTGCCAGAACTGCGAGAACGCCTGCGCCAATAATAAGAATCCATATGCGTGTATCGAGAAAACCGGTTTCAACACCATCTCAGAGTACTGCACCAATCTATGTGGACCCAATGGGCAGTGTTAAGGCGTCTGGTAGAAGTGTCAGACTTGGAAGTAGAAAGTGGTTGTATGTACGATTAGTCAAATTCTAGATGTACTTGGAGACAGTGGATGGCGAGGTGGATACAAGTGACACCACATCCACAGACAATTTCTTGGGATAGCTTAGTGGAAAGAAATGACACTCATTCCTTCAAAGTTTCTCTCGTTTTAATGAAAGGAGGAGTTTGCGATATAATAGCTAGTGCGTCTTTCCTTCACGCTGTCGCTTAAGGTTAGCGGAAGTAAGTACGACGATGAAGTGTACATGTTCATTGTGGATGTTTACAGGCTCAGCTTGCTGGTGCTATCCACCAGAGGTGGTTGCTCTCAACATCCAGAAAAAAGATTAATTCGAGACTACTTAATCCTAATTTGTTGGAGATGAACATTACTAACCACAAGACATCTTACCACGTCCACTACACCGACTGAATTTCTGTGTACTCTGAAGCAAATTAGTAGAAATGCGTTTGAGCCATACGATATTCAATTCAAATATACTCTGTAGTGTGCACTGGATTGAACTAGATAAAACACCCCTACCAAACGGTGTATACCGTATTAATTGGATTACAAGATAACATTACTCGTTAAGATAACATGCGTATATAGTATATGGTTCTAAAAGTTCGTAGGATTAGTATCTTATAATTCTAACCAATTAGAGAGCTAGAATTACAAATTAATAATTTTATATAAAGCTTCCTACACTTATTTTAGTACTACTATATACTCTAAAAGACTCCGGATTTCAGAGCTAAACTCGTAAAAGTATATCTAATAATCGGTATATAAAAAAGTAGTATATATTTATAAAGCTATTCCTATTTACCCTTTTATTACTTACTTAATTAATCTATAACTAGCCCCCTATAGCTACTTCTTAGAACGATTCTAGGACCGGACCTATTCTACGTCTTATTCTTCCTATAAGAATATACCTAGATTATAAATATAGAATAGGTATAAATAATTAGAAGATTCGATAAGGTTAAGGGTAAAACATAAAGGCTAGGAATAGCGGGGAATATAAACCCCTAAAAAGTGGACCGAAATCTTTAATTAAGATATTACCTTTTTTAGCGTATAAGGTTTATATTAGTCCCTTGATAGACTTTTTATATATAATATGTTATCTTATAAACTAATAAATACGGTATTCCACTTATCTGAGCTAAAAGGGCATTAAGCGACTTGTTAATACGAGAATCGAGAGTGGCAGAAACCGGTGGAGACAGATTATTGAAAGAATGTGAAATCTGGAAAATTCAAGAGTAGTACGTAGTAAAGTGAAAAAAGATACAGTTCGGAAGCCAGTGTAGTTGTTAGTACGAGAGATATTCGTAAATAATGGTATAAAACAGTAGTAACAAAAGCATATAAAAGTTAGTATAATAGTTGATTGATTGATTCTATGGAAAGGTCGAGTACTGGCTATATGTACTCGTATATACTAAGCTTTATAATCTACGTAATAACTAGTAGATATATCGCAACACTGGGAGTACTTTATAAAGTAATAAAAATAGCCGAAAGACAGTAAATAACAAAGTATAGAACTAACTCTACAAAATATATATAAAACAACAATAAAATAATAACTCTAGTTCCTTTCTACCTATCTAACTCTATTAATTTCGATATAATTAGTATTAATTAGTTTCTTCAAGGCGCCATTTAACTTTGATTTAGTTATTAAATCAAACGGATTATCCTTCTCCTTTATTAAGGAGATATTATCGATATCCTTAGATTCGAATACGTTACGTAGGTATATTACGTTAATTATTAGCCTCTTTTCCTTAGTGGTTTTTAATTTAGTAATATAATCGAATATAGACTTTAAATTAGTATAAATTTTAAGTGGTATATACTATCCGAGGCACCGTATTAAGGTGGTTTTAACGTAAATAGCCATATTATATCCCTAGCTTAAAGCGTATAATTTTAATACTAGTATACTTTAGGTAACTCTTTTATACTTAGACGAGTTCTAGTATAAAATATTAGCGTGTCTAGTATAATCTATTAGTACTAGTACCGATCTAAGCTAGGACGTTATATCCGAGTTATTTATAAAGGATCTATTAGTAAAGTACACTAGTTTTAAGGTACCTAGTTATAAAGCTATAAACTTTAGTCCCCGGTCTTTATAATCGATTTACTACTATAAACACTTGTTTAGTTAATCTACGTCTCCTATATCTAGATTTGTAATCTACGTGGCGAAGGATAAATTATATACTGCTTTTAGTTAGTATACGCTTAATATATAGGCTCTAAGGGCTTGAAGTACCTTGTATTCGTGGGGGCTTATTATAAGCCGTAATCGATCTTTTATTTTATCCTTTTATATAAGAATAATCGATCTATCTTATTAGAGCGTAATACGGCTTCTATTAAAGTCCATAGGTTATTATACTATAAGGGCCTCGCGCGGCTTTAATTTAAGTAGTAGATTCGCGGTAGTAAATTCTACTTCTTTACGTTTAGTAAATAGAGCATTTACTAGTATTAAAGAGTTATCTATTTATAATCCCACTATTCTAAAGGCACCTATTATATCTAATTCGTTTATAAAGAAAAGGCATTAATCGTAAGTTAATAATTATATGTATAATTATTCGGTGTAGTATTTTAAATAGCGGGCGTACTAAAATGTACCCGCTTCTAGTATACCGTACTATAGCTATTTTACCTCGAGTATTTTACCCTCCTATTATAGAATAGGTGAATTAGTAGGAGGATATACGTAAAATTAACGTACTAATTGTTCGCCTATATAGAGGTACGCTTGTTGTACGTCACGGCTATATAAGGGTAGTTTAAAAAGTATTATAATAGTTAATATTAGCCTCTAGCTTATATATTAAATTATAGGTGATTACGTTATTATAGAGTGTTTCTCTTTATTACCCTAGGCTTATATAACAAGCCTCGATTTATCCTATTGTTTTAGTATACCTTTATCCTTTACGTTATAGACAAATTTAGAACCGAATATTATTATATTTAGTAGTACTTTAAAAGGATCTATTAGATTAAAAGACTTAAGCTTTTTAAAACCTTTAATCTCTTTAAGGTCCGTAGTACTTAATTTATTATTAGGAGTCCAAGGTTTAAAAGTAATAAAAGTTTTAGTTATAAGTAGGTGCTTCCTAAGGTAGCCTCTAGGTCGTTTGCTAGTAGCTTCTAGTTAATACTTTAGAGCTATAGATAATTATACTATAGTACTAGCAGAGTTTAGTAGTAGTTTAACAGGTTTTGCTATAGTAGTAGAGCTCTTATTAGTAGTTCGTAGTCTTAAGAGCCTTGTAGAAGGTAGTACGTCGCTTAGTTTAAGGGGGTTAATAATACTAAAAGTCTTTTTATTAGTACCTTCTAGGTCTACCTTTTCTTTATAATATAGACGAACTACTATAGTTTAAAAAGGAGTATCCTTATTTAGACTTAGTAGCTTAATAATTGTATTTTCTCCTTCTACTTTTATAAGTAGGTATAGGCCTATCTAGCTACCCTTTTCGCGCTATACGTATACAAGGTATAAAAGTAGTAGATCTTTTAGGTGTAAGGTAATTAGCCTATTTCGACTAGCTAACGCTTATTATACCTAGTATTTTATATAATAGCGCCTTACTTCTTTTATTACCTTTTACTAGACAATAGCCCTTTAAATTATATCTATACTAGGAGCGTTGTTATTCGATATCCTAGTATAGGTACTATATACTAGTAGAGTAGGAACAAGTCCTAAGGGTCTAGCTATATTATTTATAGCTTTGAAGGCTATCTTAAGTCTTATTTTTCTATTAATTATAAAAGCTTTATTTAATATAATATTAAAGGCTTATTATATAGGTTTATAGTATTATTCCACTCGTCCGATTAAATTATATACCTCTATAGGGACTAAATTAATAGTTACGTCTATTGTTTTAGCGTATATTCGGAATTCTCTACTAGCGAGTTATATACCCTAGTCTATAGTAATTATATCTAGTAGTTCTAGGTATATATAAATCTATTCTCTTAGTATAAGCTCTTATACTATTTTAGCCTTGATATTTACAAGCTAATTACCGGCTTAATAATTAGTAGCCTTGTTAACTAAATAGCCTACCGGCTTATTCTCGATATAGAAAATATCGAAGTAGACGTTAAAGTTAAATTTATAATTATTATAGATTATAAATTTAAATTAACTAGGGGACTTTTAGTATATTTAGCACTTTTCATAGTAGTCGTTAAGTACTTCTATTACTTTATAGGTAACGTTAGTATACCCGGCTCGCTAGAGTATTTTGTATAGTTTATAAACAAATAGGTATCTAAATCTTTAGTAAAGCCTTTAAAGCTCTAGTTTAGTTAAAAGAGTTTAGTAGTATTTTTTATATAACTTGTCTATTATTACTTATTAGTTACTCTACTAGATAAAAGGGTATCCGAAAATATAGATAGTTAAGTAACTTTTCGAAGCTTTACCCTTGTTTATAGTAACCTTTTTGGTAAGGTTATTATACGTAATTCTTAGGTAATTAAGGTCCTTAATATATATAATAAAAGGTATGTTAATACCGGGTAGTATTACTTAAAAGGTTACTATACTAATAAAAGAGTCTACTTTTACTAAACCTATGTTTTTAGTCTTACTAATACTATATCTTATATTAGATTAACTAGTTATAGTTTTATTTAATTTAGTAGCTAAGAATAAAGATTTATATATAAGAAACTAGGCGTATCTAACAGACAATATACCCGCGGCTCCTATATCTACTATAATACTAAAGAAATAAGATTTTAGGTACTAAAGTAGTTCTAAATTTTAACTATAGTCTTTCGATAGATCTATAGTATTTTTAGAGTTAATTAAGTATAAAAGAGCTTTGTTATAAAGATAGTTTATTAGTAATTAAGTAGAATTGTCTTTAAGGTTATCTAGGGTTATTATAAAAGTAGATCCTAGGTTATTAGTATTATAAGTAGTATTTTTGTTATAGAGGACTATTCTACTAATATCCAAGTCCTTAATATCTTTGTAATCTTTAATATTAAGCTAGTTATTAATCTTAGTAGTATTATTATCTTCTATTTATTCTTAGTCTATATTTATTAAGAAAGTCTAGAATTAGTCCCTTAATATACTAGAGTTATATTTAGCTTTATACGCTTAGTATAAAGCGTTACTTTCTTCTTTAGAGTAATTATAAGGTCTATAACCTAGTTTCTTATAAACGTAATACTTAGAAGTGTTTGTATATCTATTATTTTATAGTATATATCTTATATAAGAACCTTGTCGATAGGGCTATCTATATAACTTACTTTAGTTTCTAAACTGTTAATTTATAAATAAAGTTTCTTTTAAAAATTAACTAAGTAATTAATTAAGTATAAAATAAGTAGAAGATTAATTATTAGTATATTCTTAGTTTATAATTAAAGTTTAAAGAGTTTAGATAAAACTAGGAACGTTATCTAAGGGGTTATTATATACTATATAGTATACTTCGAAGTCTTAGTATCTAATAACTAGGTAGTTAAGGAATATAGGATTACTATAAAACTCTACTATAAGACGTAGTCTAATTATCTCTAACTCTTTTAAATATAAGTTAAAAACCTAGGATAGTTATAGTTTAGGATACTTTACTTTTATAGAGTATAAAATAGTTGAATTCTAGTTTACTAGGCTATTAGTTTAGTAGTCCTTATTCTTGAATCGATTTACTAGTATTTATATAGCCTAGCGAAAAGGTATATTTAAAGGACGAATACTACTATTATAGTATAAAAGAGCTAGTCCTTTAAGTAGGTAAGGTAGTACTAATAAAAGGGCCTAGTCATTGTTGTTTAGCCTAGCTATTATATAAACATCTATAAATATCTAGAGTTATTCTTAGAAGTTATTCCCTAGCTCCCCGAATTTCATAGATTCCTTTATTATCTTACTAACGTTTACTAGTTCCCGGCTATATTTATTAGGTAGTCTTAGCTATAAAATAGCTAGGAGGTCCCTAGTAAGCTATATATTCTTTATANACGGCTAGGGCGGCAGTAGTCGAAAGTCCTAGTTTAGCCTAGTTTATATAGGAGTAGCTAGTAGTTAGTCTAGAACTTATAGTATATAGTCTCCTTAAAACTAGTAGTAGAATACTTATTATATTAGGTTTTGTTTTATTATCTTATAGTTCTAGGTGTTTATTAAAGTATTTTATTAGAGTAATAAGGGCAAAGGACTTTAAGGTTATTACTTTTATAGAGTATTTTATTAGATCGTCGTATATTTATATATATAGATAGTATTAATTAAGGGCATCTTATATAGTATTATAGTAGGTTATTTATATAATTAAATTAGCCTTTAATAAATAAACTCCTCGATTTAAAAGAATATTATATAAGTAGGTTACTAAGGTTCTTTTATAATCTTATAAGTCTTATTTAGTCTATCTTATAAAGTTGTTTTAAAAGGTAGCCTAAAGTTTATTATTATATAACCCTAATAATTCGGTATTATAGTATACTATACGTTTATATAGGTATCTTTTATTAGGTATTTCGGCTTATTATTAAACCGTAGGAAAGTTAAGTTTAAATATCTTAGGTTATTAGTATATAAGAGTATTAATTATTAATAGTATTACTAATAAAAGTAGTATTAATAGTATAGGTATACTAGGTAAAAAGGCTCCTAGTATTTCTAATACTTCCGCCATTATAGGCTAGGATGGTTATAAATCGATTCTGGCTCCTAATCTAGTATTTACTATACTAATAGTATATGGTGTTATAGCTAGGCTACCTAGCTCGATTACTAAAAGGATATATTAGTAGACGCGGTTTAGTCTTAATATATGTTGTATGGCTACTATAATCATTCGATCGGCAATTAAAGGAGCGAGATTTAAAGGTAATACTTAAAAGGACTATTAAAATTAAAATAGTATAATTTATAATTCTAATCCTTTTAAACTATTAAAGTGTTATTATTAAGGTTCTTCGGTCCTAGTTTAGGGTTTTAGTAATACCGAAGGGTTTTAGTAATACTAAAGGTAGATTATATATATATACCGTTAAAAGGCGTTTATAGGAGTGTCTAAGTAGGATTTAACAGTTAGATAATTACGTACTTATCGGAGTTTGGTATTCGAGTACAATTGTTATACTTTAGAGGACTCGAATAGCTCAATTAAGAGGTCGAGTATTAAAGATAATAATGTAGGAGATTATTATATACTATCTAAACTTACGGTAGTAATCTCTCTAATCTATACGCGCTTACTGATCAGTGTTAGTATAAGAGATATTTGTAAATAATGGTACAAAACAGTAGTAACAAAAGCATATAAAAGTTAGTATAATAGTTGATTGATTGATTCTATGGAAAGGTCGAGTACTGGCTATATATACTCGTATATGCTAAGCTTTATGATCCACGTGATAACTAGTGGATATATCGCAACAGTAGTTGAGGGTGAGGTTGTTGGAGTGGAGCTGTTGAATGTGTTGTGGACACAGATGATCCGTTTCCGAAATCTGGGGGAAGATTGTGGGGCTGAGAGACATTACCCGTAATGGTTCAGGCGCTGGTGCTTACTGTACTACAACACCATACAAGGACCATTCACACCACCCTCAGCCTCGTCTTACAGACTGCCCCCCCTCTCCTTTGTTCCACACTCCCTGAACTTCGAATCTATCCACCAGATTGTGAACCTGATTGGACTTCGTGGAATCGTGGAACATCTCCACGTTCATCATGGCTTCCATGGGATTTGACATCGATGCTCCGGGCAAATACCCCATCGTGCTGAGCGATGCCCTATTGGGGAAAACAACGAAGGAGGTTTATACGGGAGTCCGATGTATGCAAACCCTCTTATCGCAATCCGCGAAGAAGACATACTGACAAGACGCCAGATAACCACAAATCAGAAACCACTCCCTCTTCTAACTCGATGCATCTCGATCCCTCAGACAACGACCCCACTAATTACGATCTATCCTACAGAGACGGCTCAGACCAATACATATACAACGGCGCACGAACATCCAGCGATGGCAAATACGTGCTGATATTCGACCCGATCAAGAAGCATTTCGTGCTGCACCGGGTGGACTCTACGTTCGATATGAACCTTGTCTCTGCGCCGTGGGCTGATGCAGCGGATTTGCGGGAGCAATACACTCAAATAGATCTGCCAAAATCCAAGGCGGCACCCGCGCCGAAGAAGAAACCTACGAAAGCGACGAAGGCTGCGGCTGCAAAGGCCGAAGCACCCAAAAGGAAGAAGGCAGAGAAAGTCACGAAGCCCAAACCGCCGCCGAGGGCTCCTACGCCGGACGAGGAAGAGGAGGAAGAATCAGACGATGGTCTTACGGTGGAATATCCGGATGGTCCACCTTCACAGTCATTTCAATATCAATCTACACCCGTATTCCGGAGAGAAGAGAGCGAAGCGAGTGAAGAGGATAGTGATGCTGAAGGAGAGGAATATGAAGATGAGCGGAATCACGATGTGGATCCTTTGAAGCTACCTAGTCCTGCGAATAATTCGGGCATGCGAGACGAGGAACCTATGGATTTAGATGTTGATGAACTGGAGGCAGAACTGGAACAGGCCCTGAATTCAGGTAATGAAAGTGATGAGAGTGAAGAGGAATGATTCAAAATTGAGCGAAAATGGGTTTCACGGAAAATGCATGGGGAGTTCACAGCGTTTTTGGGTATGGCGTTGGGGTGCTTTTATGGTTAGGATAGGTGTCCAGCTAGATTTCTGTAGTACTAGACAATTCAGGTTTTCATAGCGATGGGTAGTGCCCAATATTTTCCTCATGGGAATGTTTTCTTTGTGTTTCTGGTTCTATTATTTCATTTCATTTTCATTCAGCCATATCCGGATTCTTGAGGACTAGAAAGCGACTGCTTAATTTAGCATCTTGCACAAAGATGTCAAACTGGTCTTTGTTGAAAAATCCTTGAACTTTACAGCACTATGATATTCAACTGCCAAAATGAATATCTCAATCAGCAAAGTACTGTACAACTGGGTATGACTTCTAATATCGAGCCATTGGCTCAGGCCGCAGGTATCATCAAGGAAATCTTTCAAGACCTCCAAGACCAAGGCCACCTCCTGCAACGCTACCCAGGAACCTACAAATGGAAAGACCCCTACTCAGACATAGACAACTGGAATGCCGACCTCCAAACACGCTACCGTACAGCGGTAGGCCAAATCGGCAACGAAGTTATGGCAATGGCGATGCACTCGGAGCCCTTTGAGAACGCGTTCCGAACCGCACAGCGCAACCAATGGTACAACCTAATGCTGCTCGTCAACGCCGAGAAAACAAGTCTCCGTATGTTCGCCATAGCTCGGAACGTTCCGTACGCCAGAAACTATCGAGCTCATGGGCGCAATCGATTTCTTAGGTCTCTCGGACGGTTGAATGAACACCCGCTTACGAATAGAGAGGAACAGAGTGTGAATTGGCATCCGCACCTTATTTACCTCACTGATAGGGGCCAACCTGCACGCTGCAGCTTCACGCCCAACGACGGAACGGGGCAGAAGGAAATGGTCAATATGTATGAGAATAGATATGTAGAGGATCGCTTCCGGCGACAAGCACGGTTACGAAATTGGCCTAGTGGGTGGAATTACCCTCGACATCCGCAGTATGCTGCCATGAGGGAAGGTCAGGATGCAAACTGGCCGGCTTGTGAGCATTGTGGGAAAAGCGCGGTTTTTGGCGAGTATGTCAAGGGACGGACGGTGTATACTTCATGGGATGAGCAGTCTGTATGTACGTGCTCGAAATACGGTGGCAAACCATGGGCACTCGAACCTTTAGTAGAGGTCTACCAGTACCCGTCCTACACCGGGTCATCCTTCGACATCAACCGTGGAGTGCGCGCGCTGCAAAACATCCCCGAGGGCGAGATCATTGGGGAGTATTGCGGTACCTTCGTCCCGTTGCAAGAAGAAGATACGTGTGGTGACGGCTCCTTCCTGATGGGTTGGGAGGGCCCATCCCGCGACTTCTTTCATCCGGATGCGGAGAAGATTTGTATTCTGAGTGGGGGGTTGGCGGGCAATTGGACGAGGTTTATGAATCATACGGATAAGGAGGAGGAGGTCTCGGCGAGGATGTATCAGTTTCCTTATGGTGGGAAGATGAGGATTATTGTGCAGGCGGCGAGGGATATTGTTTTTGGGGAGCAGATTCTTACGAGTTATGGGCCGGGGTATTTTGGGGGGGATGGGATGGGATGATGGCGTTGAGTGATTTGGGAGGGGATTAAGGGGATACGAGGGAGGATTGGGAAGAGAGGTTTGGGGTGTTGTTGGACTACTTTGGATATTTAGGTCTCTCTGTGTCTTTCTTCTTCTCGGGGTGTTGCATTTTTAGTTCTAGACTATATATTCATAAATGTGAACAACTCGTAAGGGGACGTCTACGGGCATTCTAAAGCTATGTCAGAATACAGAGCTTCTCTTATAACCAAGTTTCCATTATTTCAATCCAAATCCATATTCTTACACCTAGTTCTTTCTAAAGAAAAGAAGAAAAGAAAAGACAACTAGAAGAATGGGTCAGTTTACTACCACAAAGTCTTATTTTCTGGTTGTGATCGCGAGACTTTCCAGTATGAAATCTTTCATTTGAGACTATTTCCTTACCCTACCGTTAGACTCTAAAATATTAGATAAAGAAAACGGTAAAATTTAACGTCGTTATTTCCTTCCTAGAAAAGATATTCTCAAATTCCCTGCAAGACTGTCAGGCATCGCTTGATCCTATTTTAGAAACATAGAATCATACAAGTCGATCAGTCGCCCATGGTTTCATGAATTTTTCAATCACAGACTTACCATAGTAAGCTCGCACAGTGAATTTTCCATGTCTTTCAATTACAGCTACTTAGCGAATTGTTTGTGGGAATTTGAAGAATAGGGAGAGACTATAGTATATCATTAATCGCTTGACTATCTCAGTAGTTGTCTCACAGTGAAAGTGAATAGCGGACAGATAATGACGAGTTCAGAATAGATGAAATGAGATAAGATTCTTTCCTCTACCGTTTGGAAAGCCCCTGGCCCACGATGATCATGAATCGCGTGATATGCTGTAGATTCCGAAGGGATATGTACTATGCCACAAGTACAGAATGGTCAGTAATGGTTGTTTGATATGTGTAGACCAGATAGTCAAACAATGATCTATACGCAGCTGTCACAGCATACGGATTGTTTTACACGTAGCTGCCAACCGTACTATCCTCTATATGTTTCCCTATTATTTGACATCAAGACACATCTGCTCTAGTCAGCCCTCGTTAAGTCCTTACAAAGTACTTTTCAATTCTCCCTTTCAAAGCAGACATCATTCAAAGTATTGTCATAGTATTAATTATCTATCCACTGCAGTACGCATTCCCGAAGGACACATCCCGTTACGTTAGTAGGCTACAAAGGACCTTTTCCATTCAGATATGGCCATCAGACTGATTCGTGACATGGCATGGTATACATATTATTCCGAGATTCTATACGCGTTACTACCGAGACGAAAACTACATATGATGATTAAAACTCCTAAGGAACATGGAAGATTACAGATGGGATAGCACGTTCGCCTCCTTGCCTTGCTATTTCTTTTCCCGTATTTAGCTATTCACCAGTTCTTGAAGCAGACAATCTTATCGTCTAGTAAATACGGTACCGCAGGGAAGCATTAACTTCATCTACTAGAATTGCCTGAACATAATATACACTCTGCAGCGTTTGCGAGTATATATTTGAAGCGAAACGAATACTACCCCGTTATTTGAGTGCTTCAAACAAGATTGAATCAGAAAAGGTAAGTTGGTATACCTTTTTCTCATCCTGAAAGGGATTAGTCTAAGTTAGATCTTGATGGTTCAGTGGGATCAGTTGTGTAGGGGTAATGATGCTGTAAAAGGAATTAGGAAGGGCTGGAAACTTTGTATATCCTAGATGGAAAATCAAGGTTGGGAACGTGCTTGTGTCGAGGCCCGAGGGAAGGAGGAGAAAGAAAAGAGTTGGTATTACGGTACGACGACTATCGGGTCTACTATGTAGTGTTAGTATATTGTATAAAGAGGGAAGTGCTATCGGACGTTTCTAGCTTGTAGATAGTGATTAATTTAGAGTCGCTCCGGTCGTCCCTGGCTAGCTTCTATCTTACTATACTTATAGGATTCTTATATTTTACCTTGTCCTCTAATATTTAGGGTAGAGACATTGTTATCATAACTTTCATTTCTTTTGATTCCTTTATAGAGAGATGGCAATGCCTTTAGTTATTATGCGAAAAACCCTATACTCGAGGAGGCTTCGGTATACTAAGAATGTAATAAGATCTAGTATTTACTATTTTAAGAAATAGGTATAATAAATACGAAGAATCCCTTCTATATAATATTCGCTAGCTCTAGTATTCTACTATCTTAGTTGATTTAGTTAGTTTTAATCTTCTTATCTTTTACTAATATTATAGAGAGAATATCCTTAATATAATATAATTTATAAAAGAAAATATTACTTCTTACTAAATACTTTACTAATTATATTATCTTAAAATATTTAGAAATTCATAATGTTTTTATTAATTTAATTAGTCGAGAGCTCTAACTTTTATTAAATTATAATAGTAAGAATATCTAGGTTAGTTAATTTTTCTATTCTCTTTATATAATGTTTTTAATTAGATATATATATATATCTTTACAAATGTTATTTTTATTATTTTTATTAATAACTAACTTTTCTGGAGTTTTTATATAACCTACTTAAATGAATATACTTCCGCGAATTATAGATATATGATACTATATAAGAAGAGTACATATGGTATTAAAATAATAAAGTACTAGTATATTAAAAAGTAAACAAAGATTAATTTACGCGAACATAGAAATATAGAACCATTACTACAAATCACCAAGAAAAACCCTGTTAGACATAGCCAGAAGTAGGGCAAAGTTCCAATTGATCTATCCTATAGTCGTTACGTATTTAAAAAGATAAGAAGAAGGTTGTGGCTGAAGGAAGGTGGCTAAGTCAAAAAGGTACTTTGTCTCGCTTAGCAAAGTGAACCGACAATGCCGATCCAAGATACTTTTGAGCTCACGCTCAACAAACAGATATCGCATTAATGGCTTCCTCAAAAGGGAAGCACACTTCGCTCAAGCGAATGCACCAGGATATCTGGTGGAGGGCAAAAAGTAAGTGGGGACCTCATTCCTTACACCAGCGCCATGCTCGCGTAACTATCTCCATCACGCGAGACACCACTAACCTTATTCGCGCACCCACGCAGAGCCCTACAACGACATCTTTGGAAGAGAAGAGAAGAAGAAGCGCAGTATGAGCGAGGGGGAGGTGGAAGTAGTTGGCCTGGGCATTCAATTGGGTATGAAAGCCTGGTTACACGACACTATCGCCGCATCTAACGAGGGTACCGCAGGGGGGGTGAATCTCGAGGATTTACCCGTAAGATCGACGTTCGCCGCAAGGCGCAAGAGCAAGGGAAAGGAGAAGGCGGTCCAGGGAGAGGAGGAAGAGGAAGACACCGGCAAGAGTCACGGTGTTCTAAGGTTAATGGGGTCTCCAGCTCGAGACCAAGGTGAAAGTGACTTCTTCGCCGGGGTCTTCCCCTCCAACTCTCCCCGGACGCCACTCCCGCCAGGAACGGAACTCGACAACGTCAAGCTCATCGACGAATTGCTAGAGGAGAATTATCGTGGTCAAGCTGTGTCGTTCGTCCGTAACGCTCGGAGTGTCAGGAATACCCTTACTACCAATACGCCATCCAATCCCACCGACGCAAGCAAAGCTAGCATAGCCACGGAATCAGCAGCTGTGGTACTTTCGCGATCCGTCTCAGACTTGTCCAACACCAGTGGCGATCAAGTGCTGTCTCCCAACGGCTTCTACACTCCGACTCGCATCAATCCTCGTGCAAACAAGAACACCAGCTTTGCTGCGTTGCAACGATCTACCGTCACTCCCCATACTGACCGAAGCCGCCAGTCTATTCTTCCCGATCGCAAATCCTATCCAACCTGCCGTGGTCGTGTCGTTGTGGAAGCAGTCGGTGTTCACCACAGCCCCGAGTCCCCACACGCTACGTACAATCATAGGATCTACGCCATCCCTGCACCGCTCAGCAGCCCAACTCCTCTCATTCCGAAGCGCCGGCCCCTGAATAACCCGGAAATCGTACGCGGTCACTTGTACTTTACCAACGACGAACGTCAAGCCATCGCTGAACTCGTCGCTGCTAACCTCCAACCCTGTGAACACGGCAAGAACTGTATCGATTGTCTCGATCTCGAATACGCACATCACGAAAACAAAGCCATGTCTACCTCCCTCCCACCAGAAGAGCGCCAGAAGATCATCAACAACAATCGATCTCTGCGCAATATCAAGAATGTATGTAATTCCAGCTTCACCATCTGGCCTCTACTAACGACTTGCCACAGGAGCTCGAGAACTTGGCTGAGAGCGGAACGATCAGCGATGAAGTCTACGACTCCATCATGAAATCCCTCCCCAACGAATCTCCCCTCAACGGCTCTGCTCGCGCACCGCCACCCGCCGTCCCTACCAACGCAATGGCCGTCATGAAGGTTAACGACGCACCACCACCAGCCTACAATACACCACCCTCCCTGCCATCCCGTCAAAACACCAAGCCAGAGCTCACCCGCGCAATCGCACTCTACCGCTACGCCGAGCCCGGCGACTGCAACTTCGAAGTCGGCGACCACATTTCCGTCCTCGAATACATGAATGCCGACTGGTGGCTCGGCAAGAACATACGAACCGGACAAGAAGGTGTCTTTCCAGTGAACTACGTACAAGCTACCGCCAATGCTCCCTCTCCCCACGGCGCATATGGAAACGAAAAGGCGGGTGCATATCAAAGTCAAGTCCAACAAGGTCCTCCACCACCCGGTCCTTCGAATCCGTATAATTCTGCGGTCCCGCCTATGCAAATCGCTGAGCAGCCATCTGAGTCGAAGCCAGGAAAGGGTGGTGAGATGGGCAAGAAATTCGGCAAGAAGCTAGGGAATGCTGCGATTTTCGGTGCGGGTGCTACGATTGGTGGCAATATTGTCAATTCGATCTTCTGAGTGGTTTCCTCTTGTATAATTGTCAGTGCTTCAAAATGGTCGGCTGTCTTTGTTTGGGGTTGCGCTGGGATTGCATTCTCGTTTTATTTTTCCTACTCGTTTTCTTCATGTCTATGGCGTCAATGTTTGGGCATAAGGATTGTCTGTTGAACGGCCGTCATTATGATGATTGCGATGAGAAGAAATCCTTTCAAAACAGCGAAGGGAATAGATTTATAGTTCATAGGATTCCCAGCATGGTGTGGTATGATAGTGGATATCCTAGGAAACGAATGAATTGAAACGGTAATTCAATATGGAATCTCAAGTGTCCACTTGTGCTTGCATAACCTATACTATCCTCAAAAATATTCCCTCCATTTCCCCTCCCCTCTCCATCGATTCATATATGAATACTTCATATTCTCCTCCCTCTCCCCCCTCTCCCCTCTTCCCAAACCCAAACCTCCCCCCTCAC
>LT855422.1:323263-335153 GCA_900184765.1 Hymenoscyphus fraxineus
GCGGATTGGCATTTTTTTGTATTTGCCGGAATCTTTGGTTTCTCTTTTCTGGGGAGGAAGTTCGGATATCTCTCTCTGGAAATGGCTTCTGAGGGGATTCAGGGATCGAACAGGAAGTTTTGGGAAGGAATTGGGTTCCAATGAATTGGATGTGGTGGAGTTGTATGGTGTATCGGACGTTTAGCTGGAGGAGTGAAATGAAGTGAGTTTAAGTTGGATGTTATGTTATTGGTTTTGTTACTGTAAAATAGGGTAGAGGAGTAGAGAGGGGTTCCCCGGACGGACTGGGCGGACTGAGGGGGAAGGAAGGAAGCTGTAGGTAGTTGCGATTCGATGCGGGGCACATGGGGCTGGGGTGGGTGGTGGGGCTGAGATTGGCGGATGTCCGATGGGTTCGTTTGGTATTTGCTGGATATAGTACCTACAAGTATTCATATTTTTTCTTTTGGAGTGTTATATGATCTTGTTTAGCCTTTTTGGGGGGGAAGTGGCGGGTGAGGGTGAGGGTGTTTTCATATCTTAATATGTATGTGTTTGGGGGGTGGTAGTAGTGGGAAAGGCAAGGGATGGAAGTGCAGTTAGCTTTTTGTGGGAGAAAATGGTGGGTGAGGGTGTTGTTTATGTATGAATTTGTAGGTGTCTGGAGGTTGATACTACTGAAGAAGGTAAGGGATTAGAGTGTGGGTTGATAGTTTTTTTCACTTCAGATTGATGGATTGAAATTGGAACATATAGGTACTACGCCGACTTGGAGTTGCCCAATTTATAGGTATTTACGCGAATTTCACACGTGAAGGACTTGGAGTAACCTCGAGTTTGTTATGAGAATAAATTGTCCTACTGTATATAACTTTACACATCTTCTGAATTTCTTGTTGGAAGCTTAGTAATTTCGTATTATTGGTACTTCGAGAATAAGCTGTCTATATTATCTATCTTTGCCTGCTCCTCTCAAACTCCCATGTATTCTAAATGACATAAACACCATTTTCAACTCCTTCTCTATCTCTACTATTACTTCCCACCCATTAACACCCCCTTCAAAACCTCCCACCAACCCCTACAACTCCTTAACCATAATCCAATCCCTCTGCACAACACCCCCCATAACAAACCCATGGTCCCCCACCTTCTCAAACCCCCTCCTCCCATACATCCCCTGCGCCCTACCATTCTCCTCCCAAACCCCCAACCACAAACTCTTAAACCCCTTCTGCCTCGCCACCTCCTCAATAGCATCCATCAACCTCCCGCCCACACCTCTCCCATGCCATCCCTCATCAACATACAGCCTCTGTAGCTCAATCAGGTTTTCTATACCCGCGAGACACGGCTCGGTCGTCCCTTCGGTTAGCTGGACGAAGCCGATGATGGTGTCGGGTGAGGAGATGGGGTGTGCGACGAGGGTTGTTATAAGGGGGTTGGTGAGGGTGAGGGTGATGGTGGGGATGTTGTAGGTGGTTGTGAGGTAGGTTGTTAGGTCTGAGGGGGGGAGGGAGTAGCTGAAGGTTTTTGTGAAGGTGTTGGTTCCTAGGGCGCTGATTTGGGGGGCGTCTNGTGAGATGGAGAACGGGATTTGTAAGTTATGAATGGAATGGCAGTCCATACTCTGGCTTCAGATGAATGGTATGACTCATATATGCACAGAATCTTCTTGTGCCTTCATAGAGTACAAGCTCTTAGATTCCAATTGTTTATGAGTTGAGGCTTGTGATAGTATGAAATGTGCTTTCTGAACTTCTTGATGACGGAGTCCGGTACTCGGATAAGGAAGACGGAATAGAGGGAGGAAACAGTTTCATTGGCTGGATGCCTAGATTGTCACGGGTAAGGCGTCACTACTCCATCTTTGGCGTGTACTTGTACCCAACTAACCAAACTTGTGAAGCCTGCCCGCTTGTATAGAAAGATATCAGAAGTTGATTCCAAACACTCACTCATGTGAAGCCATTTGGAAATATTCACTTGATCCCATTCACTGGAGTTCAGTATAAAGCCGCATCAATTCATCGTCGAGTTCCACATAAGAAAGATAAATCCCCCGAAAGAAAACACAACTCCAAACTCATAAGAGTCTCATAATACAACAACCATCAAAATGGTCTACCTCCGCGCATCCCACGCAGACCTCACCCAACAAGAACTCTACAACTTCATCCTCACCAACCCCCTCGGCATTCTCACAACCGCAATCCCATCCCCAAACCACTCCACCATCCAAAGCAGCCACATCCCCTGGGTCCTCGACCTCCCACCCGCACCAAAAGATGAATCTACGCACCCACCCCCCGCCAAACTACGCGGGCACATCGCCCGCGCAAACCCTCAAACAAAAGCCATCATCGAAGCCGTAACAGCAGCCTCCTCTAACATCCTGACCGACGAGGTGATGGTGCTATTCAATGGCCCCGTCCACCATTACGTCACGCCCAAGTTTTATGTTGAGACGAAGCCGGAGACGGGGAAGGTGGTGCCGACGTGGAATTACTCGGCGGTGCAGGTTTATGGGACGGCGAGGGTGTTTTTCGATGCGTCGGCTGAAGAAACGGAAGAGTTTCTTACGAAGCAGCTCGATTATTTGTGGAGGCAGAGTGAGGAGAGGGAATTCGGATTTACGGGAATGGAGGGGGCGGAGAAGGCTTGGGATGTGGGGGAGGCGCCGGAGAGTTATGTTAGATTGTTGAAGAAGGGGATTATTGGGATTGAGATTGAGATTGGGAGGATAGGTGGGAAGCATAAGATGAGTCAGGAATTGAGTGAGGGGGATCGGAAGGGGGTGATTGATGGGTTTACTAAGATTGGTACGGATGATGCGGTGAAGTTGGCGGCTATTGTGAAGGAAAGAGGTGAGCTTAAGGATTTGAAGAAGGGATAAGTAACTGCTTATTCTTAAATTTTTATGCTTTCCTAAAATTTCATGCTGCATGGAATTCCCATCCTTCGCTTAATCCAAAAATCTTACCTAGCAGCGTCATCTCGCTTGTCCCTAACCGAGTCAAGAAATTCCCTAAGCTGGGGCATAGGTATAAAACCAAGCACTTTACCTCAATAATACCCTTAAGCACCGTAATATAGAGCTCCCGGTACCTATCCTGAATAATCTGCTCATGGACAGTCCGACCACACACCGTTCATCCTAGGATCATAAAACCCTCTCCCTTCCATGCGACACTCTAAAGCTTTTCCAAATCAAGTATTCACCAGGTCTCAATCTGGCTGTGAGCCGATACTTCGCGCTCCGGATCAACTCCTGGACCCCAAAGCGGGCGGACGAAGACGAAACGAAGACTTCCTTGAGGATTATTGTGTTGAAGTTGTTGATGCGGTCCAATCTATCTTCCATATTCTATTGAGGAAGGTCAACGATTTTGATGGGTCTGATTTAAGTAGAAGGGGAGCAAGCAAGTGCTTAGCAACTTGTCGAGCCAAATCATTGAACTCCCCTTCGGATGCATGAAGTTCAGAAAACTCCTTATACGGGATCTCAAGGTTAGGGTTAGGGTAACCCTACCCTAACCCTTCCTCGCTTTCTATTTCTCCACGTCCTTACATACTACTACCACGGTTTTCGTGGGCTATCGATAAAGACTACGTACAGACATTCGAAAAATCACTTTATGAATTATCATATATCCCATCCCGCACCCATTGCCAGTGGACGACGATGGATCCATTTGAGGATTTCACGGTGGCGTTTTTGCCATTGGAAAGATTATACTTCTTGCGGGAGAAAGGGACATAACCGCAAAATCCGCGGATTTTGTAAGGGCCGCGGAACTGTGTATGGATTGCTGGAGAGATGAGAAAGAGAATGTTTTGTCGATGAGGAGTTGGGGGTAGGGCATGTGTAGTTTATACTTCACGAGGATGGAATAAAGGCGGAAGGAGACAACACTCTGTTAATTCAAAGGAAGCAAACGGGTGTTAGCAGTTACATAGTCGGTGATGTTCAAGAGAAAATTTAGATTAATCTAAGTATATAGTAATGTTTGAAAACTCTTTTAATATAATCAATATTTATAGATTTATATTTAATCGTTAGTCGGTGTACGTTATGTTAAATAAGCTTTATTATTAGTTTTACCTTTGTATTACTAGCTAGCTTTAAGTACTTATAATTCACCTATATATAGATAAGTAGGAAGCGAAGTATAAGTACCCTCGGCTATATACCTCTTACAAGAGTAGTTTAACTAACTAAATACTAAGTACTTATTAGACTTTAACTATATTATAAACTAATTCAAAGGCTTTATTTATTAAAATATAAAGTATAAAGTAAAGTAATAAGAATTAAATAATATATAAAGGTAAGGTATTTAGAAGAGGTATATAAATAAGATAAAAGAGCTTATAAAAGGATAGCTAATAATATAGTAGATATTATAGTACTTGTAGGGTAGGTATTATCCTTATTCACTATGAATCCTGCCATTGTAGGTACTAGTACTTATTCTACGCCAAACTTATATTTTTAGAATATTAACGTAGTTATACCA
This sequence comes from Hymenoscyphus fraxineus, assembly GCA_900184765.1. Taxonomy (NCBI): domain Eukaryota; kingdom Fungi; phylum Ascomycota; class Leotiomycetes; order Helotiales; family Helotiaceae; genus Hymenoscyphus; species Hymenoscyphus fraxineus. The sequence goes on from LT855422.1 coordinate 327,763, forward strand.
AGCTTGTGGTATACTAGGCTATCTTTCACCGCGTATGGAATTTACCGAGAACAGACTCATTCGTTCTCCTAGACGCCTATTATAGGTATATGGCCTGTTTTAATTTGTGGTATATAACTCTAGCACCCAGGTTCTCTTGAAGAGAGATTTGGGATTGGACAATAAGTCAGTCAGGTTTCCAAGCACTCATAGATCACCGTGTGCTAGTCAATAATAAGTAAGTGTATGGGATTATAGGATAGTAAGTAATAGCACTATCTCGGCATGCTTTAGTAACCACAGGAAGTGTACATTTAGCTTCTACAAGAAAGCACTGAATGTTTCATATATATTTGGCTCTAGCTGGACTTATTATCATTCTCGGTTTATAAACACTTTCTACTCTTACGCCACTAAAATACTAGAAATAGCTGGATCGTTTTCAGAGCGCCTTTTAACCACTACTAAATGAAGTCTTTGCTATCCTGATGTTTACAATCAGGTTGCACCGTTATAGACTTTTATTCCATGGCCAGTGATGATGGAAGTGCCTCTTCTATATAGTATTTCGCAGACATCATCCACTCAGGGTAAATAGCGAAATGCCGCGGGAAAACGGTTTCAATAACTTTATGGAAGTTTCTCGCTTCTGAACAGGATTTTTTAGGCAAGGAAATTGGCTTCTCCTAAGCTTCATTTCACTTAGAAGATTGGGACGTGGCTAGTCAGCTTTTTGCGGGATGCTGTTCCTGGCAATGAGTCTCTTAGGTTGTTAATGGATTTTGCGATGCTAGAGGCATATTAGTTGGGGTAAAGAAACGTGGAATAATAATGCTAACTTCCGTTTGAAGTAAAGTAGCATTTTTTAGCGGATTCTACTCTTCTTAGGGGAGGGCAGGTTAGACTTCCTGCGTTTTCTATTATCTACTACCTGCTCGCTCCTTACGATGAATGTAATAGGTATTAACCTACCACTACCTAAGAAAGATTCCATGCCTAACAATGGATTTTCCTTTAAGAGACGGGACAAGGACCGTATTTCAGCTAGTATGTTTGGTTTACGTTATTTCACAAGGAACAACTTCCATCTGCCCAGGAACGCTACTTGAATGACATCCATCATGTCACCAAAGTTCTTGAGGGTGCATTAGAATGATAGTAGTATTTTATTAATGACAACGTCACTTATACTGATCTCTCTTTTATTACCTGGTACCAAGTAGTCTCTCCCTTGTCTAGCCTTTCTTTCGCTGACCTTAGGTCCACTTGTCCTCACTTTGCTGCTTGGATGGACAGACGCCTTGCAAGGCTAGTTGAAAAGAGGGTACTAGAGGATAAGATGAAGGCAGGCCAACCATAGTAGGCCTCAATATCTTAGGACTTTTATCAACAAAGTTTGGGCAATCTTTTCATGTTGGTAGTTTGGATTACTGAGCGATTGAATGAATCAGCTTCTAAAACATTTAGCTTGAAAGAGTCACAATGGAGTTTTAGTGAACAAAATCTGTAGTAAACTACTAGAATACATGATGCATATTGCTTCCCAAGACCTGATTCTCAAGCTTTGTCTTGACAAAATAGCGAGATCAGGCCAACAGGGCTGATCTCGCCTGTTACTTGCAGAGGTTGCTTGTCAACTACACGCATTCGGGAATACTCGAAAATATCAATGCTTTTATTTTCATGACGTTCGCTGTTTTGGTCAAGAATATGAAGGCCTGGACAACAAATCATTTGGACAAGCTGGGAGGTTCTCTTACGGACAACTTTGTCTTTATATGGCAGATAGAGCGTAATATACAAAACTATGATTGGACCTAAAGTCAAGCTGAATACCCGACAATAAATGAGCACCGAGAATATAGCTAGACTTGGACTCCCAAGATATATAGTAATGATGAACTTTCAACAGGGTGTACATGCCATGTTTCTGAGGCGGAAAGCGAATTATTTAGTTAAGAACTCACCCCTACTGATTCATTATCAAAAAGAGTGTATAGGATACCAGAGAAAAGAAAAGAAAATCTCAAAATGTTATTACGAATTTACTTGTGAAGCATGTAGCCAAAACATTAGGGAATGAGTTTAAATACTCTTAGACCCGGTTGTTTTTCAGCTTCGCTTAAAAGGCTTACAGTAAACAAACAAGTAATAGTCAGTGCGCAAGCGAAGCGCAGTAGGAAGACGCACTGACTATTAACATTTCTAGAAGAACGGTAAAATCAAGTGTTTTGAAACTTCCAACGAGTGGAGATATATCTGGAGAGCCATGAATAATATTGGCTCTTGTTGAGGACATTTATGAAGTATAACTACGTGGTACTTATAAACAAGGTAGACTTACGTGCTTACTATTTTGAATATCAGGATGTTATTAATGCCACAGTATTCCAAATGATTCTTTGACATAAAATTCCTCTTCTACTAGATTTGTATTGCGCACCAAATAAACTATAAAGGAACAAAAACGATGGAAAATAACTCATATGAGACAACATAACGCCGAGGCTTTCTCAGTGCTGGATCCCAACTCATGGCGCTCAAAGCCTGAATCAAGTACATCCGAAATACAAAATAAAACAAATGCCAATTGGTAACCGTATTACCTCATATGATATCATATTATCATACATTCTGTAACTGTGCCGTATTGCTCCATAACCCTTTCGACGCCCTTTTCACAGCTACTCACACCGATCCTAGAGTAAATGTGTCGTGATTCATCCTCTCGGCGCAATACTAACATACTAACACCATATGGCGGTCTCTTTTGTCTCCCAATCTCAAGCAGAACAACTGGAAGTGAAGGCTGTAGGATCATACAGTCAAGAAGGATTCCTTCGCGAGGGATAATGAAACCTGTTTGAATATGACGTAGGCATAGGCCAGGCCCCTGTTCTCGTTTTACTACCAAACAGCACAAAGCTGGGGCAGCTATGATCAAAGTACTGGATTCGAGAACCCCAAACGGGTTATCGTCAATGTAAGTGCATGTGGCTTGAACGATTTCACAATTGGTGAAGTCTACATGGGGTGAAATGTCAGGATACAGACATTCACTAAGCACGGATATCCACGACCAAGTAGGGAATGATTCCAACCGCGAGCCTGAGTCCTTCACATAACTTGGTATTGCCCAGAGTAAGTCTCGGTGGATGGAGCCTGACCACAAGCCTGCTAGATACCTCTCGCCAGGTCGTGTCGCTTGATAATATTCTGCAAGACCCCCAATTGCGGGTAGTCTGTCACTTGAGGCAGTTAACTCTAGGCCAGAGTATTTTTCGACCATCATCGACCAGGGACTGTGCGAGTGGTGTGTATCAAGGAAGGGAGCATATGGGATGCTCGGGTCATCTATTTGTTTATATGTCCTCCTAAGAATACTTTGTTTCGGTTGATCATCAAGATCTTTACCAAGATGGCTCTTTAACTTCCAGGGATTGCATTCGCAATCATAGCTGTTGAGGCATTCAAAGGACAATTCGCCTCCAGCAAAATTCACCACTCGTGGTGATATCAGACGTTCTTGAAAAGTCCATCCCCGGCGAAACAGAGGCGTCTCTTTCCGCGGATACCAATCGCAAAAGGCTGGATGATATCTTCTAGCGTACAGAGGCCAAGTTGTTTTACCATCCGTAAGCTCTGATATTAGTTCTGCCTTCCACGTTGGCGATGCTGAAAAGAGTCCTGAGTTGCTATTTTCCCCCCACAGCCCAGCCAATGTCACAAAGGCATTCTTATACACATGGAAAATTCTACCTGCTTCTTGACGCCAATCGGTTTCGTCTTCCTGGATGATACATATGCTGTCAACCCACAAATAGCCGATGCCAAGATTGCGTGTGAAGGTGACAGCATCTTGTAGAGTCCTGGGTAACTTCGACCAAGGTATTCTAGATAACTGAAAGGCCAACGTCTCGCGAGTAGTTTTGCATTGAGATACGTAATTCCCCCATACATAACTAAGTGCGACGTAACGAGTTCCCGTAGGAATTTGCGCCCTGGATGTTTCTTCGAGGACTACATCTCCATCAAGTGCCGGCTTGTTGACGTTGATGAGTCGGCTCGGGATGAATGGCTCGACAACTCTTGAGCATTCAAGATGTGAATCAAAGCAATCCTTAATTTTCATCTTGGCCCATTGGAGAGAGGCAGAAGATGAAGTGTCGTTGGTCAACAGTTGTAGTCGTGGTATTATGCTTGGCGGTTGCTTGTTGAAAGACGCATTGCTGGGTATGAATATATTTTGATGTGATAACTTTTTCTGAAGAGCTGTATCGCTTGGGAGCCATAACCGCAGAATGTAGTTAATTTTTTCGTACACAAATATGGTATCGTCTTTGGATCTAGTGTGAAAGTCGTCCCACGAAATTGGTATCAATGTCGTCGGGCCATTGAAGGCATGGGAAAAGCGTGCCTGGAAAAGCAGAGCCATCATTTGACAAAATAAACATTTAGTATTCGTGACATTGGCACCAGCTGTAACCCGAAAAGGCGTCGATCTGTCGAGTGTTGGACAACACTTTGAACAATGTCCCTTCTTTGGAGACTTAACGTCATCTACATCGTCATTCCAATCATCAGGAAGAACAATTTGAGGAATCATCACAAGTTCTCTTGCAATAGCAACAAGATGATTCACAACGATAGGTGGAAAGGAAGACGCTTTGCCTAAGGACACAATAGTCAGCAGATTGCGAGTATTTGGGCGGGAAGAGAAAGTTCTATCTAGAGCAGCTTACTGGCAGAATATTAGAACAATCCCCCGTTCTAGTAGAAATGGCTCGAGGCTCTGGCAGGAGAGCAGTTCAGTGAAGAGAGGTTCATGAGAGAAATGAATTCTGCGCATTTTAAGGCAGGTATTAAACACGTTCTGTGTCGACCAGTCGTGCCACAGTGTACTTGTTCCACCGAGGTGGCGGTGAGTTGATATCTTGAGTAGCACTACAGCCTACAGGCTGGATTGCTAACTGTATGACCTTGTTGAGGAATTTGCATAGTGCAACGAGCATCCACTTTTGATTCTTCAGACGATCTGTTTGTAAACGAACCTTAAAATAATAACTCCATTACGTAGGTAGTTCTCAATATATAGTTCGAGTATTAATTGACAAAGCCCCAAAGAAATATCCAAAATCTACCAAGAAGGCTGGAAATTCAAAGTCATAGACGATCACGTGAGCCTTACCTGTGAAGTTTCTTTTGAATCAGTCAGATAAACACGTCTTTTAGCTAATCGCCACTCCCTATTGGAACTGTGACTGTGAACCACTGCTCCTGTGGGGGACAGCCTGGGGCACAAAACGTCCTGAGAGCATCAAAACACATACACCAACAGTGACTGGTAAACCTTAAATCGTACCAAGGATGTAGTTCTTTATTTTCTTGTTTACGGGTTTACTTGTTTATAGGCAGGGGGGAGGAATGGGGAGAGGAAAGGGGGGGGGATGGAAGTAGAGACTGATAGGATAGTAAACTAGGAAAGTACTTATAGGGAGGGACATAGGGGGAGGAGGGATAGGTTAAAACACCTGAGTACTTACAGATAAGAGGGAGAGGGACAGGTGAAAACGACCCAGTACTTATAGGTGGTTTATAGAGGGAAAGGGAGGGGGAAAAGCTCTATAATATAGATAGGTAGGTTACGGAACGCTCGGGTTGCGCTTAGCGAAAGAAAGAACTACTCGACTACTTAAGTATATGATATATCCGGGTTATACTTAATTAGGTTTGAGTAGGTTTGAGTAGGTGGTTTAGTTAAGTAGGTTAGAGTATCAGATTCGACTACTTAAGTAATACTCAAGTAGTTTTACTATAAATAGTAACTAAAGTATAAATAACTAGTATTTATAAATATCTTCTTACTAAAATAAATTAAATAGTATTAGTACTACTATTTACCTTCTAGTAGTATAAAGGACGAGTCTCTAGAACTAATTAGTAAAGGGTTTAATATATATAAAGCTTATATAAGCTTATAGGTTAAGGAACTCGCTTATATAGTCGGCTAAGTCCGAGTAGGTAGACCGATAAGTCGGAACCCCTAGTCGCGCTACGGAGCTTCGGTCCGAGTTACTCCGTACTACTTAAGTAGTACTCTAACCTACTTAGCTCTTAGCGAGTAGGTTAGAGTAGAACTAAATCCTACTCAAGTAGGGTTAAGTAGGTACTCCTACTCGACTCTACTCTATTAACCTTTTTCGCTAGTTATACTTAAACTCTCTTAGAAGTATAATATTCTCTAGAGTACTCGTACCCTCTATTCTACTCACTTCCTATGATCTCCACGTTTTTGTACTCGATTTGGTCGGGAGCTGCTATTTACATACACGGGTTACAAATCACGGCTCCCGAGTTCCTAGAGGGACTGTTCAGGAAACCTTTTCAATGGAGTTATTCTCAGATAACACGCAACAGGCCCAGAAAGGCACTTCTGAATCAGATCCTGTCGCCCTGCTTTCAAGGAGAACAAGTAGAACAAGTGATCTTCTAATGCCATGGAATTTTCAGATTGAGAGCTACATAGCCAATAACTTGGACTACCTATTGCACAGTTGAAACTAGCGATCCGCAAATGGAACGTATTCTATGGAATTCCAATCTAAGTGAATAGGTAGGTAGTTATACAGTGAATATCTACTACAATTGAGGAGTAGTTAAGGGGATTGTCAAGGAACCTGTATTGTTATCTCTCCTAACCGCTAAGGGTTATAAGGTACTATACCTAGTCTAGGCCCTATATATAGTCCAGCTACATATACACTATACTGTACTAGGTAATCTCGCTCTCTAACACCGTTCGACCTAAACGAGGACTTCCTATAACAAACTCCAGTTGGAAATTCCATAAATTCCATAGGTAGAATAAGGGGGTCTGGAAGGAAATGAAATGAAATTCCAGTTGCCAAACGCTGGTTGAAACCACGCCAAAGAAAAATAAACCCCTAACATTTCAATTTCTTATACACCAAAGAAAAAAAACCCTAAAAACTCCCCCCATGAAACTCACAAAACCTCATCACCACCCCGGCAGCCTCCCGTTCAACCCCTCGATTCCTCTCCACACTCTCGCCCCTCAATATCTTATCCCTCGCCTCTCTCCTCCTCACATCAGCTTCCCACACAAAGTCAGGAGGACGGTATGGTCTATTTCAATTAACAATCAGTAATCAGCAATCAGGTATCATCACAAAACCCATTTCCTTTCCTTCCTCTCATACATCCACAAAGAACAATCAAAAAGAAAAAGACAATTCAAGCCGTGGAGTTGAAGGGGTCAAAAGAGAGCTAAAAAAAAAAGACCAAGAAAAATACAAAAGAAAAACCACAAACCCAAAAACCAAACCCCCCCTCCTAACATCCTTCTCCAGTCCCAGCACCCCCTCACCCCCCATATACGTCCCCACAGCATG
>LT855422.1:335165-387742 GCA_900184765.1 Hymenoscyphus fraxineus
CATCCACACCAGTATCCCCAGTATCCCCAGAAACCCCCGTCGTCGAAGTAGCAGGCCTCAACCCCGCACTCGGTCTTTGCGGAAGCGAGGCTTTGCGTGAAGCTCTTATAGGGGTTTCCCCTTTTCCTCTCTTTGGCTCGGTTCGTTCGTTTTGCGTTTCTGTGGCATTATCTCTTCCTGTTTCTTTCTCGTGTTGACTGGTTGTGGATGGTGAAGGTGGATGTGATGGTGGTGGTGGTGGGGGTGAGGTGGTAATTAATTGAGACATCTCTCTTCCTTGCTTCCTTGCTTCCTTCCTCTTCCTCCTCCCTCAATATCCAAAAATCTTATCCCTAAATCCCTAAATCTCCAAACCTCCAAATCCCAAAATCTCTCACAAATTTTCAATCTCTTCGCAACACGCCAGAGTCCAACGTTGCTCAATATCCAGCTTCAACTTCAACTTAAGTACAAGCAAGAGTACGATTTATCTTTCGATATCCTCAGTAGTTTTAGAAAAACGGTGAAGGGAAGAAGATTTCACAACAAACAAAGAAGAATAAAAAGGTGGACGTGGACGTGGAACCGGATCATTTCCTTTGTTTCCTACTCGGGCGAGGTATGAAGGCACGTTCAAAGCCACGATACTGTTGTGAATCCTGGACAAAGAAAGATAAGGAAGGTGAGGATTGAACTGACTGTGGTGTCTTTTTCCTGTACCCGGAAACCTTACAGCCTCAAGAAGGGAAAGTAGTAGACGATATTGACACAGGAAACGTCAGAGACTATATCACAAACAGCATTATCAGACAAACGAAACACAAATTCATAACGACAAGGAATATATTAATGTATTTATTGTTTGTCCTCTCCCCCATTTGCTCATTTCCCTTTCCCTCACAATCATCTCGAAAAATCAACGTACAAAAGCCCGCCGATTCAATGTTTCGTGTACAAAGTGAGAAAAAGTGATAAAACCAGCCCTAAATATCCGTCATACCATGACGTCCTTCTCTCAGGCTGCGAATGAAAGGGTATAAAGCGTGAGGAGTAAAATGTACTCATGTAATGACAGAAAATCGTGAAAAAGAAACCATGCCCCCTGGTCATGATTCTACTTCGAGTATTGTCTCGAAGCGTCAATCAAGAAAAATGCAATTAGGCTTCTGGTGTAACCTCGACAGCATCAGCCTTGACTCCGTTGGCCCCCTTGCCTTTTTCACCAACTTTACCAACCAAGACCTTGACAGACTTGATTTCGCTTAATATCTCGTCTTCCTTAGTGTCCTTGACCAGGGTTGCAACAGCCTTGACCTCTGAGAGAACCTCTGAGTTATCCGCTACTGGAGGAACAGGAAGGCCCTCGATGAGCTTCTTGATAGATGCAACTGATGTAAGGATCTCTTCGTCCTTGCCGTCAGCTGGGGCTGGAATTGCCTTAACAAGAGTCTTGATATCAGCGACTTGGGACAAGATTTCCTCGTCTTTTCCGGCTGTTGGAGCTGGAATAGACTCGATGGAAGTCTTGATGGCCGCAAACTGAGATAAAATCTCGTCGTCCTTACCAGCGGATGGTGCAGGAATAGCCTCAACCAAGGACTTGAGAGCTGCAACTTGAGACAGAATCTCGTCGTCCTTGACGGTGATAGGGGCAGGTGCTGGGATGGATCCGATCAGAGTCTTAACGGATTCAATTTCGCTCAAGATCTCGTCGTCCTTGATTGTAACGGTGGAAGGTGCAGGAATGGCTTGGATGAGTCCTTTGACAGTCTCAACCTGAGCCAAGATCTCGTCATCCTTGCCGGCTGCCGGGCTAGCAAGGAGGGTCTTGAGAGCAGCGATCTCGGTGAGAATTTCCTCATCTTTGACGGTGATTGGAGCGGGAGCTGGAATAGCCTCGATCAAACTCTTCACAGAAGTAACTTCGGTCAAAATCTTCTCGTCGTTACTGGCAGATGGAGCTGGGATGGCTTCGACAAGAGCCTTGACAGACTTGACCTCGGACAAAATGTCAGAACTGGAAGCGGCAGTATGAATCTCAGAGAGAGTTCCATTTTGAGTATCGAGGGTGCTGATGATTGTCTTAAGAGATGTTTCAACTGGAGCAAGGTCGGTTTTCTCCGCTGCAGGAGCTGGAGTGCTAACAACAGTCTTGATATCAGTGAGAGTGGTGCCGTGAGACTCAAGGGTAGTAGTGATGCTCTTAACGGATGTCTCGAGGGAGGAGAGATCTGTCTTTTCGGCCACTGGTGCAGGTGTAGAAACAGTTGATTTGATGTCAGTGATAGATGCAGATTGAGACTCTAAGTTGTCGGAAATGGTCTTGAGAGATGCTTCAACGGATGAAAGGTCAACCTTCTCTCCAACAGGAGCAGGAGTCGAAACAGTGGATTTGATATCGTTGATGGCGGCAATTTGTGCATCCAAGTTGGTGGAGATGGTCTGGACAGATGATTCAAGGGCAGATAGATCAGTCTTCTCTGCAACAGCAGCTGGGGCGGAGACGGTGGATTTGATTTCGTTGATGGCACTAGTTTGAGCAGACAGTTCCTCAGCAAGGCTCTTGATCTGGGCTTCAACAGCTGCAATAGCGGTAGCAGCCTTGAGTTCAGAAAGAGATGCAGCGTGGGATTCGTGGAGTGCTTTGATATCAGAGAGAGCAGATGCATGGGCAGCAGAAGATTCGTGAGAAGACTTGACGGCACTGAGAATATCTGGGCTAATGTCCGAGGTCTTGATTTCCGAGAGCTGAGCAGTGATGGCTTCAATTTGAGTCTTAAGGTCGGCAACAGATGGTACAGTGGCTTCGCTGGCAGCTTTGAGGGCTTCCAATGAAGAGGCAAGAGTAGTGTGGGAGTCATTTGAAGTCTTGACACCTTCCAAGATGTGCTTGCTAGCATCAGAGCTCTTGATATCGAGAAGTGTTGCGTTTTGGCCTTCAATGGCAGAGACAAGGCTTGCAAGGTCGGTTGAGATCTTGTCGAGACTTGACGAGTAATCGGGAACGGCAGATTCGGTTGTTGAGCCAACGTTTCCGTTGATGTTCTTTATAGCCTCCTCCAAAGTTGTAATCTTTTCAGAAGACCATGTGCTGTTCACCGTGATCATGGAGGATAGTTCGGAGAACTTGGCAGCGGTTTGGGTGCTGTTCTCTTCGAGACGCTGTGAAAGCTGTTCGGTGGAGGAGGAAAGCTTGTCTTCCATGGCAGAAGTGTTAAAGGCTGCCTTGAGAGAAGGTTGAAGTTGGTGTGCCAGATGTGCAGCTACTGCTTTGGTGAATTCATCATTATTGAGGGCTGCGGATACAGCATCCCCAATGGCCTTCTGGACCACCTCTCGGTCCTCTGCCATCTGCTCTTCAGAGAGTGGAGGGGCTCCGATGGATTTCTGCATGCCATTGTCCAGAGGAACTCCTATGAGCCTCGCCCGTAGACGATTGAAGATTGGAGGAGCCATGACGGCCGTTGCGAGGGACGCCGGGAGGGTGTAGTAGAGGACCGCGATTAAAGACATCCGATCCGTTCCGTGAGAAGAGAAAGAAGGGAAGGAGTAAGAGAGGAAGAAATCAGCAGGTGCCCTACGTTACATACTACACCCGGATATGAGGGAGGGTCAATCAATGCTAATGGGAGCGGTGCTAGTGTCGGTGCTAGCGGGGAAAGGTCAGAGGATCAGAGGAGGAAATATTTGGGGAGAGAGGGGAGAGAGGGGACCTTGAGACCTTGAGACCTAGCCTAGTTCGACCACACTTCTATGCACGGTGGGTACCTGACTGAGGTATCATTGCCTTCGTTTGGCTCTCAGCCGTGCATTGCGGTGAAAAAAAAAATTGTGGTGAGAAGCAAAAGCTCCCACGCTAGCAGGGGGGAGCTCTTACGGCTCTTACGGCGGGCCTATCGTTCCTTTTCCGGAGGCTCGGGCCGAGTGTCGTTCCGATGCGACCCCTCAAGGCCCCCTGCTGTCCGTATTTTTTCTCTCCACTTGGCTCCCTCGTCTCCCCCTGCTATCGCTCGCCAAGCGCAGATCAGAGGGGTTCGTTGTCAACATTCTCAATTCATCAATTTCATCAATATTCAATAAAAGTCTGCGATGATGAACAATTGCTCTTTTCGTCCTGTATCTTCGTAACTCATTTGCCGCCCATCCACTACTGTACAGCCAGATTGCACGAATGGCACAAATATCCCGGATTTTGGCAATACACACTGCCTTCTGTCATCCATGTTCACCCACCCCCACAGGCAGACTTTGGTCGCCTTCAGCAGTGTGACATTGCTTGTGCAGTGCTGTGGACGAGGTGATGGTGCTTGCAGCGGTCCAGTAGCCATTCATGACAAGTAGCCAGTACTCCGTGACCCCGCAAACCGTTGAGGTATTGGGCAATTATGAACTGTCAGCCGTTGAACAGCGCATCCACGTCGTCTTCGCACCCAAATCGTGGCCTGCCACTTCACCCACTATGATCGTACAACACACCGTGGGTAAGTGGGGCATGCTACCCACTTCATTATTTGGGAATTCAACTTGGAGAAGCACATCAGCAGTATCCGGCACCCGTCCTCGGTTTACGTTCGATTCTTCTGGTACGATTTTCTTTGCATGAGACTAAAATCTTCTCAGCGCTTGTTCAGACTTCCATGGTCTGGAAAGAAATAGGCGCGCAGGTGTTTGCCTGTGGCTTTTTCAACCTGCGTTTCTATGTGGATCGACCCCAGGTTCGTGCAGAGAATCGATGGTGGCGGGAAACATGATATTCCGGGCAATGCCGATGTCGATCCATATACGAGGTAAACGCAGGCACGGCAGGGCACGTAATCGTCAATAAATTTCGACATCGGTAATACGACGAGAAGCTTCCATACAGCGAAAAATGGAATCTCTCGTCTTTCCAATTCTTTTCCATCCAAGCTTTCAAGCAACGCTACTCTCCGCCATGGGTTTCAACTACCCCGCGTTCTTTGATATTTCTACGTAGGAAATATAAAGATGTTCCATGATATTTATTATATATGCAGAAAGCTGTAAGATGTCCTTATTTGGGGATGAAACTTGAAAAATCCAGGAGAAATTTGCGAACTCTGCTGATTTCCTTATTTATCCTCACTCGTCATACAACTCACCCTGAATTCACCACATATAATTCGTTCGCTTAGATTATTTACTTGGTAAATTCATGCGAATAGTATGAAGTTAACAGTGCTAGTAACCAAAAGATGATATTGAATCATATTTCCCTACTAAATTCATTTCGTGCTTCCTACGAAATCATCGAATGTCACTTATCCCGTCCTTCCCTCTTTTTTTTCAAGCTTTTGTATCCACGCCGTTGAAAAGTGGCAGTCACGTGATTCAAAGGTTGTTACTCAAGGTATATTTTAATAAGGAATTTATAGAAATACTTTAGTAGAGTACAGTTATATAATACTAGTTAGGCTTATTATATCTAGTATATATATATATTATTAATTAGAGGTAGTATAACTTTAGATATTTAATTAAATATTCTAGATCTAGTTCTAGTATATTCTATAAAGTAATATATACTTATCAGTTTATTTCTAAATAATATGTTCTAGTACTTACTTATTTTATTATATCTCGTCTATTATATCTCTAAGCTTTTATCTTTCAAGAGCTCTTCTCTTTATTTATCATTATTAGCTTTTCAACTATACTTCTAACCCCCTTAACGTATATATAAATAAATTAATGTATTTCGTAATTCAGGAAAAACTCAGTGACTGGTTAACAAGAAGCAAAATTATATACAAAAGTAACAAAAGCAAACACGAATAATGCACATACTCAACCAACTAATACTTATTGTATTCTTAGTTATATTCCAAGTATAGAAGTACCCCTACAATTAAAACATATGGATTTTCCCACTAAGACCAGTTAAAATACCCATCTACGCAGCGAAAAGACAAGTGAGCGACGCAAGCGCGAATGGTATCCCAAGCTGGGGGTTAACAACACCCGCAATAGCACCACCAGCCTGCAAAAGATTAGCACGATGCGGCCTCAGCAGTACAGCAGGTTACTTACACCGAGCAATCCAGAACAAATAGAATCTCCGCTTGCAAGTGTCGGATCTTCAGGCCTGCAAATACTTTATCAGCAATACTCACCTCGAACCGTCAAAGGAAAAAGCTTACATAACAATAGAAATTTGAAAGCGGAGGTTCGATACAATCCCCGAACCAAGTTTCTTGCTCTCACGATGGTTAATCACAATCACCTTCGAGCCGTACCATTGATCTATTATTCTTTCCGGTTTGCGAACTACACGATTCAAAGTTAATACCCAATCTCTTTATCCAGTATAGAGATCCAGAAGGGCTTACCAGGATCACAATCTGGGTTTCTACTCCCACAGCTAGGCTTGGGAGTTGGCCAGTATTTCAGTGGCTTCATCTTTTGCGTGTAGGCGAAGGTTTCGCTTGCGATTGTGGAGAGGGGGTTGATTTCTCCTTTTTGTACCGAGGCGTCGAGGGCTTCGATTTTGATTTGGGCGTTGTAGAGTTTGTTTTCTTTGGGGCCGATTGTGGATTCTGCGACGACTGTGTGGGGGTTGTGTTAATAAGTAATCGTACTGTTATAAAGGGATGAGCGTTCGGCGGGAGCTTACTTTTGGTAGCGAGAAACCATTCTTTGGGACAGGCGGTTCCTCCTCTGCATTCCTCTTTCATGGACCTGATCGCATCGGAGGGGAGAAAGGAACCCCAGTTTATGGCTGTTGGGAGTGAGATTGGGTTAGAATACTCTTAATGTGATATGGAGGAATTATTTGCTTACATTCATCGTGGAGTACTACGTCGACTCTTCCACCATCGGGTGCTTGCCATTCTCCTGCCCGCTTGGCCAAGGGGGTGGCAGCAGCAAGCGAACCAGTGAGTAGGATGACTTGAAGGAGGGACTGGGTATACATGTCTACTAAAACGATTGTGAACCTGATGTGTAGATATGTAGTAATAAAACTGAATGGAAAGCCTTCCTATAGAGCTCTTCTTCGTCGTCAAAGCGAGTTGATGAATAACAGAAATTGATGAAGGACAAGAACTCCTTATATGCTCAAATTCAAAAATACCCACCAACACCGCTATTCAAACTAACCTGAATTATACTTTACCACGCCGCAAAAACGAGGCGAAGATACCTTGGCCTCCACCTTTTCCCGCGCCCCGAAATAAGAATTCGCAGATCTGCAGAGCCGATCTGTCTTGAGAAAGACAACTCGCACAAGAAGTGGTCCTAGCCCCATCAAAGTTATCTCCACATGGCATACTAGCACCAACGCACGAGAGAAGTTGCGATTCGTTCTTGCGTGGTTCCATAGTAGCACAGCTTTCTCCCATATTATAAGCTTTGAGAAATGCGGCGAGGAATCCTACAGGAGTGCGCCAAGTCCGCATTACCCACCATGGGCTCAAGAAATGTCTTGAAATAGTTTGTTTAGTGACGCTGCCACTTGCGCTGGATTGAATGATTGAGTTAAGGTTATCGAGATGTTTCAATTTTTTTTCTAGTGATTGGGTTGCTGTTTGTCTGTGGATGTTCGGCTGAGAGGCTGTGGTGCTTGGCTTTTCGTGGGATTTGAAGTATGTCTTGTTAAGCGAAAAGAATGTTCAAGGTACGTGAGGCTCTCTTAGAACACTCTAGTAAGATGTCGTAAGTGTCCAGAATAAGCTATATGGATCTGTTTGGCAACAGATTATATGAGTAGATTATATTACTGGTTTTCATAATAAAATAAGCCACTTCTAGCCAAACAAAAGACTCGACCTTCGGGAGATTAGGGCCTGTTTTCCGAGACGATATTACGGCTCAATTTCGTCGAATAGCATATTATGTGGGTCATATTTGGCTCTCTAAGACACCGTCTACGTACAGACGCTAAGTATTTAGTAAACTCTATTCGTAGTATATTAAGTGATAATATTTCTCCTACTAAAAGATATATAACCACCTAAGGTTTTATACCCTATTAGGCTCCATTGCCCTAAAGCTACAGCGTATATGCCCTAAAGGACTATTCGAACTTTTCCTGTCTTATAAATCTAGCTTATAGAGCACGAGAGCCACTTTTGCCACACGGTCCTGTGGATACGCCTTGTAGACCCTCCAAGGACGCCAATAAGTATAGAGATTATGGCTCGAGATTCTAAGAAAACAGGCCCTTAGATAACAGATCAGGTTATTTCCTTTATACCTACTCGAACGGAATGATGTCACGTGACAGAATCAGACATACCTATTCCTCCCTGGTCGAGTTTGTACCACCCAAATCCGTTATCTTCAAGGAAATAACCACTGGAGAACAATCCTTCCCAAAGCAGAAGACTGCGGGGTGCTCTACGAATGCACCGAATGCAGAGTTGGTTTAACCGAAACGTTTGACTGCAATCCCAACAGTGCATCAAACAAAAGTCCAACGGGGGGCCGTGGTGTACTCGATCTTGCAGTGATATCAAATTACCAAAGGTGAACCCATCCAGCGTCCAAAATATTTCGGAGTGACGAATACTGAGTGTAGTAGATGCTTTTTAAGGATGACATCTCCGCAAAACAACCATATTCTGCAGGGCACCGCTGCCGTACTGGCAATTGCAGCCATCGTCATATACACGAAGGAAACTTTTTCTAGGGACCCGGCACCTACCCTCGGGCCAGCCATCATCGCCGGATATGTAGACAAATTCTGTGGCATCAACGACATTCAAGTATCCCGGCTGCCTCTCAGGAAAAATGGAACCAGTTCCTGGTCTACCATAATGAGCGTCATTCACCTGAGTCCACCTTCGAAGTGCTCGTCCAAAATCCAACCTGTCACTCTTAAACCATTGATACTCCACGAAGGGAAACCTTGTGTACAGATCTCCCGCGCAACATTGATGTCTCTCCTCGCACTGACTAATGCTCGCCCTGTTTTCAGCTACTCATCCGCAGCCGGTTATCGGTCCGCCTATCCCTCTTATGGTGGGCAATGGGGCATCTCCTGGCCGATAGGAAAGCCATGCATTGTCTCTCTCACGCCTCACGATAGCCACAAACTTGAGTCGGATGTTTATCCAGCCAGCTTTCCTGTCCGTGTAGATAAGTGTATCGAGATGCTTTGTGGGATTATCTCAGATGGCAAATCATGGAAGCTCGCATTTCCTGGTCGAGCCAAAGGGGCGGGACCTTACATTCTACAGGAACGTAAGAAGGGCTTTCCAGGTGCACATGGGAGTCGCCATCTATACAATATGATGGGTGGAAAGGTCTTTGAGGTTGACTTGTTGGTTTTGTTACCCAGAAATGCCAAGGAAGGTGGTCGCAAGCTCGAAGTCCCTTGTTTGGATCCGGGTAATAAGCTAGCTACAGTCTACCTTCCGGGAGGCCAGGAGCAGCTGCTGGCAAGAGCTTTGGATTGTCTACCCTGGGCCCAACTCTCCTGGTCCATGCACAGAGGATTGAGAGACATTCTCCTTGCCTATGGTACCCCCGTTATGGATCATTACCGAGTTAAGCTTGGAGCAATGCTGAAAGACATAAGCAAACTCGAGAGCGTTTTAGTCACCATGGGATGGGAATTCAACTTTGTCCATGAATCTATGGGTGAGATGGCTCAATCGTCGATTATCTCAGGGGGCGGCAATAGTGGAGACCTGGTTCGAGTTGTTGTTGCTATTGTGGAGGCTTGGCTGGAGAAGTCTGAGGACTTTGTCGTTGATAAAGATGAGACCCATTTCTGGAGACGACGGGAATTGACTGGTGAAGTTGAGACTGAGTTAAGTCCAGAGTTGGTGGTCGCCTTGACGAAATTCTTTGTCTTGGAGTGGTCGCAGGAGCTGGATTATCAACTCTATCATCAGCTTCCTACCGAGATATTGGTTGGGTAATTGGGGGGTTCAAAGTAATTTGCGAGTTAATAATGCAATTGAGACTTCACAATTCTGATGACGGGAGGAAGGTCCACACTTGAAGCAGAAATATGAATATATATTAGAAGTTCCTGATTGCACTCATTATTGTAGAGTTAGAGAGCGCAGGAAGATTTATTACTGCACTGTAAAGTGCATTAATGCGTGCTGAAATCGCGAGTTTTCTGTATTGATAATGCTATCCATAAGCTCTAGCGCACTCAGATACCACTTTTGATTACTCCTTACTTAGACACTGATTCGGGATATATTTGGTCCCTTGCGCACGAGAGTTTCCAAGAGCGCATCAGTAAAGCGCGATATACACATCCCTTCTTGACAGAGCGGATATTCTGCGTTCATTGCGTGACATATCACTATTGTCACACATAGCAACTTGGATCTTTTGAATTGGGACCAGTAAGTCTGAGGTTGATTGAAAAAGACTCAACAGTTTATGGTATCATACAGTTTTTGGTGTTTGGTTCTGGGGTTCTTCGTTCCAAATTTGCTGCCGTATCTGAAGAGATCTATGTGTGTATTCCCTCATGCATCGTAGAGATCTTCCTCATCGAAGTTTATAATCGCGACGACTGACTCTTCTTCCCTGTCATTATCATCAGCCTCCGTCATCTCGACGTCCCCGTCATGGTCTCTAGTCGGCTCATTCTCCTTTTTGGTATCCTGATTTCCCTCATCCCCACCATCGATCTCTTCCTCTTGAACTTCCGCTCGACCCCACATATTGGAGTCATCGCCGTCATCCATGAATACCACTTCTTCCACGCGAGTCTCAACCGTGATTTGACCCCATCCACCGGTGTCACCAACATCATCCTCCTCGTCGTAGGCTTCGGGTTGGCTGTCATAAGGATGATCCTCTTCGTACCGTGAATGATCCCAGACGATATTTGTGTGTTCCGCAACCATGAAGAGGCACTTTCTGCAGCGAGGTCTGGAACAGTAATGACAGTGTCGCAAATGTTTCTTGGCGTAGCTATCTTTCTTGCAGCGACAGCAAGTCATGATTTGCACGGTTTTTGGCTTGCAGGGCCGTTGATTGAGGGGTCGTGGGTATCCTTCGTCATCGTAGTATCGACGACGACGTGGCGGCATGTTGTGGTTGCGACGAAGCATGGAAGTGCGCTTTTAGGTTGACTTGGAGGATATACGATGATTGATGGTGGTGTTGAGTACCTTGGTTGCGAAAGTTATGACGATAGGTAATATTTGCCTACTCTGTTCTGTTGATAGAGTAGAAGCATGTACCTATTGTAGTGTGTGAGTGGGCTGTTTGTTGCTATTGTTCCACGTTGATGAATAGAGGTTGATATGAGTGTTCACATTCAGCCACTAACAACGCGTCATTCACTGACTGAATGGACAGATTTGCTCCTACATGCGAGGTACCATTCACTCAAGGTTTGAACACTCATCGTAGTTGTAACCGATTGACATAAAATATACCCAAATACAAAACTCTGTAACTTCAACCAAAACCGTCTTGCTTCTGAAACATCACCAACATCAAGAACATTCGAGAAAAAAAACCAACACTACTCAACTTCAACAAAAAGAACCAAAAACGCCAAAAATTCAACATGTCACCAAGACAAAAGGTTGACCACACAGTTCCCTCTAGTAAAGATGGGTCCTACATGAAATGCTGCAAATGCAAGCAGAAGTCCAAAGCACCCATTTGCGGCAATAGCAGCTGCGCACACAACTGCTGTGGTAGATGTCAACAAAATGTCACCTATCGCCACTGCTGCTGTGGGCATCGCACTATGATCATCGATGAAGAGGAAGATTGCGATGGTTGTGAGAAGATAAAGTGTGGGAACTGCCGTGAGTACTCGATCTGGGAGACTGCTCAGTTTTGGACCGATTAGATGACGCATTAATTGGTGCTTCTATGTAAGAATGCGCACTAGATGAGATGAGTGGGGACTGGGGGAAAATCGGTTAGCGAGGTGGTTAAGGGGTAGAGACCGAGAAACGGCACTTTTTCTTACTTGATCGTTATTGTGTTCGCGCTTGGCGCTGTGCGATCTGGGTAAATTATTCACATATGTAGACTCAACTAATCACAATACGCACCTACACACATCAGAATTTTCTCTTAGCAACCCATCTGTGAAAAGGTTTATTAATGTCAAAATCGGTAAGCGAGAAAGGATCAACTCTATTGGCCAGCCTAAGGGTATCCACATTGTCCTGCCAGAACTTTTCGTACTTCAAATCAGATTGTAAATCTACGCTTTCAAGGTGGTGTGTCTGATTGATCTCCTATGGTGAAGGCTCTTCAATCATCCTTTCAGAGTAGTTATACCAGCAAGTTAACTGAAATGCTTGGGTATCCGCTTTTGATAGACATAAATTTATGGCTATTGGAAACTAGCCAATCCTGCTGGTAAAAAGTTACGACCTCAATAAGCAGTCTTCAGGAAGGCAATATATGAAAAAGTGTATTAAGAGAGAAAAACCTCTATTGTTAAGTCTATGATCATACCCTATCCGAACTTATCCACTACAGTAACAGAGACCCCCTATATTACAAAGATGTATCCCATTCAGAGAAGCAGTCTGTGGAGTCATGATTTGCCACTAATTTCTCCATGCACCCACTCATCTCTTCAAAAGAGGCCCAGACGTAATGACAAGAAGCCCATGAGGGAGATAAACACTATCAATCAAAGTCGCAGTTGTTACATTCTCCGTGGTTACAGTGAGTGCAACGTCCAGTCCCATGTCCCTTGGGAGGAACATGGCTCTTAGTTCCACAACGGCAACATTCCATCATCATTTTGGCGTTATAATAGAAGACGTGCAGTAAAGTAGGAAGGAAGATCTCGACGGGCGAGTGGGAAGCTTTTGTGTAGCTGTTTGAATGTTAGACTGATGATTTCAAAAAGAGCGTTTGAGAGGATGGAGTATTTACCTTCGCTTGACTTGAGAAATTGTGTGAAGTTGTTCAGGACTGAAGACTAATCCCTAGGATGGATCTTGTTTGCTGTTATATGTTTAGAGAGACTCTCGGGTGTAAAGAGGTGCTGGATCTATTCTGCAGAGAGTTGTTGTTTAGGTTGAAAGGTTTTGGTAGTTGAGTAGAAAGTCGCTGGAGTTTTGATACCTAGCTATGGCCTGTAGGCTAGCTACACTACCTGCGAACATTTCGTGAATAATGAATGGAGACATACTACACAACTGCAAGAACAAAGTGAATATGTGTGAAGAAAATAAATTTCATGATATTATTCACCAATAGTCAGTGAGTGCTTTATATGACAATGGTCAATCATACCAGTAGTTCAAACTGCGTAGGTTGAAGACTGAGATATCTAATACAAAAATTGCTGTTGTTGATGGCAAGAAACCTTAAGCGAAGTAAATATTATCCTAGATATAAAACATGGCCTAACGTCGGCTACTGTGGCGAGTTAAGCTTAAATCTTGCATGGGTCTTAAATAACCCGTGTTTTCTAGTCTAAGTTTACCCTCTTTTCTCTGGTCAAAACTTTGAGAGAATGGAGGGATATAAAGGTTTCGTTTGCTACTACTTAGTGTACAAGAATATGTGTTGTGCCTAGTGAGTACGGAATACAGTAAGGAGTGGGGGAAAGTGGGGGGAAGCACAGGCCTTGAAAGATTTAAGCTTAATTTGCAACTGGTAGTTGTGTCATAATTCACCCTTCCACACTACTCGTGGAATTGGTGCCACCGTATGAAATGAAATGAGTAGATTATAGACTGGAAGTCTACTCTACTCGAGTAGCATTGTTGAGCAGACTGTTATAACCCTGATTATTATGAGTCATTGCAATCTTTAAACGAGTACAGTCAGTAACAGGTTGATATCACAAATTTATTAGCAACGAAAATATTCTTGGTGACCTTTCTTATATCTTCTTTGAGACCAAAGCTCATCGTTTTTGCCTAGAACGGTAATTAAGAAGATGAAGTGACTAGTACATCTGTGGTAATCAATGCATAAACAAAGCTCGCATCTTCCAAGGGTTTTTCCCAATACTTGTGGCATGAGGAAAATCCCCCGACAGGCGACTCAACAGTGAAAATAGTCGGTCTTTTTCCTTGTTGTCTTCTTATTCGCTAACATGAGTCGAGATTTGTTGATCTACAAAGGAATGGTTGTTTGTTTACATAATAAGTTCCACGCCTATAGGTTTTAAGTTTGAGCTGTCCATCATAGACTTGTTGCGCTCTGCAACTACTTACTAGTCTCGCGTATATTCTTCCGTTGTTACCTCTAGCTTCAGTCCTTCCTGTTGCCAGATTTCTTCATCAAAGTACCAGTTCTAGACTGAAGAACATAATTGTTTCAGACTCCGAAACACATCTGACTAGATCACCAGAGTTCCTCGGTCACGAAATGTCGCATACAAGGGTATCCCAAATTTGATCATCTGGTGGAGGGAAGCTACTGCAAGGTACAAGCTAAGTTCAATTGGCTTCGGCACTCGGAAAGAAAAACCCCGGATTGTCGACAAACGAGGCGGTATGGGTTTATGCCTCTCCCATGGTTGGCAGGGGAGCGCTGTATGGCTAAGATAGCACAACTGGTTTCTCGCACTGCATATGTGTGTGTACCTCCGCTCCTAGCAATCCCTATCCCACCTTCTGAATTAAGCTTTCCACATCGTTCTCGTCGCGGTGAATGACGCATGATGCTGTACTCGTACCGTTGGACGCTTGCCGCAGGTCGCAATCTCGGCGTCCAAATTCTGGTATATCAATGAGGGGTTTTCCCTCCATATCTTCCCACACCACCCCATGCAACGTTTGCTCGTTGAATGAGTTTCTCTCCGTCCTTTCTTGTCTGCATTTTCTATTTTAGTTCTGCAAAATTATTGTCATCTGTCCGCCAAAATGGGAAAAGACTTCAGTTTTTGGCTGTTCATATTTGCATTCTGCCTGACCGTTGTGTTGGCTCAGAATGAAAATCCTACCGATACATACGATGTTCTCGACTACGTTAATCAATTAATCGGAAGTGCTAATGGAGGTATTAACCTTCCAAATGTTCGTTATCACTAAGATAATAACTGACTTATTCTAGGAAATGTGTTCGCCGGTGCTACTATTCCTTATGGTGAATATTTATTGAGCCTTCTTCCTAATTCTATTGCTAAGATGATTAGGAATGGCCAAAGCAGTAGCAGATACAGATTCTCAATCCAACCAAGGAGGTTTTACCTCCGAAGACGTGAACGTGACTGGGTTCTCCAATATGCATGATAGTGGTACAGGCGGAAGTCCCTCTCTGGGAAACTTCGCCC
This sequence comes from Hymenoscyphus fraxineus, assembly GCA_900184765.1. Taxonomy (NCBI): domain Eukaryota; kingdom Fungi; phylum Ascomycota; class Leotiomycetes; order Helotiales; family Helotiaceae; genus Hymenoscyphus; species Hymenoscyphus fraxineus. The sequence continues at coordinate 350,347 of LT855422.1, forward strand.
TTTTCCCCTACACAAGCTGCCCAGGAGATGATATCAATGGTTGCAAGTTTGTCAAAAGGCAGCGCAAGATCAAGTACAAACGGGATTCGGTTGTCGCATCACCAGGATACTTCGGCCTAACATTGAACAACGACATCAAAGCCGAAATGACGACTGCACAACACACTTCCTTATTCCGATTCAAGTTCCCCGCTGGCGAGGCTTCAAGTCCTGTGTTGTTAATGGATCTGACCGATCTTTCTGATTCTCGGCAAGACAATGGATCAGTAAAGGTCGATGCTCAGTCTGGAAGAATGACCGGAAACGCTCGGTTTAATCCAAGTTTTGGTATTGGGAACTACGTTTTGTATTTCTGCGCTGATTTCCAAGGAGCCCAAATCAGAGACAATGGTATTTACGTCAATACGAGAGCTAGTGCTGACGTGAAAGACCTGACACTTGCACGATCAATTAATGGATTTCCTTTACCTGGTGGTTCATTCATTCGATTCACATCTGCGCCGGCTGATGGTATATTGGCCAGAGTTGGAGTCAGCCTCAAGAGTTCTGAACAAGCTTGCTCAAGTGCCGAGAAAGAAATTCCCAACTTTGACTTCAATGCAACCCAGAATGCGGCTAGACAAATGTGGAAAGACAAGATTAGTCCTATTGTCGTTTCGAGAAGTGGGGTTAATCAATCGATTTTGCAGAACTTTTATTCTGGCATCTATCGTACAATGGTCAACCCCCAAGATTATACTGGTGAAAACCCTCTTTGGGAAAGCTCTGAGCCATACTTTGACTCTTTTTATTGGTAAGTTTACAGACAGCATTATAGGACCGAACACCCTGTCAAGTTTTATAATCAAGGATCTTTAGCTGACTAATTTCCTGTTTTCAGTATCTGGGACTTATTCCGTTCACAAATGCCATTCTTAACAGTTCTTGATCCAGCAACTTTCACACGACAGGTCCGGTCACTTATTGATACCTACAGACACACAGGTTATCTACCAGACTGTCGAATGAGTTTGTGTAAAGGATATACACAAGGAGGGTCAAATGCAGATGTTGTACTTGCTGACGCTTACATCAAGGGTATATCCGAGGGAATAGATTGGGAAACCGGGTATGCGGCAGTAGTCAAAGATGCAGAAGTGGAACCGTTCTTTTGGTCTGTGGAAGGAAGAGGAGGCCTCGATTCATGGAAATCGTTGGGATATATCCCAAAGGAAGATTTCGACTACAAAGGAACAGGCACTTTCACGAGAAGTCTGTCAAGAACTCTCGAGTACTGCTATAATGATTTCGCAATCACTCAAATTGGCAGAGGTCTTGGCGGGAGAGAAGGGGATATTGAGAAATATACTGCCAGCAGTGGGAATTGGAAGAATCTTTTCAACAAAGATCAGAATGGTGGTTCGATAAATGGTACCGACACAGGTTTTATCGGCTTTCTACAACCCAAGTATTTGAACAAGACGTTCGCTTTCCAAGATCCGCTGCAGTGCAGTAATATCGATCCGAATCCAGGAAGCGTATGCTCCCTACAAAACACAGCCGGGGAGACCTTTGAAAGTAGTATTTGGGAATACTCCTTGTAAGTCTTGCCTCAAAACCGATGATCAATCACGCTAAATCTGCCATAGCTTCATCCCACACGATCAAGCCTCGTTAATCACCGTTTTCGGTGGCCCGAACGAGTTTGTCAAGCGTCTAGATTTCATGCACGACAAACAAATAACCTACATCGGTAACGAGCCCTCCTTTTTGACCGTCTTCCAATACCACTACGCTGGCCGTCCCGCTCTCTCAGCAAAACGCTCTCACTTCTACATCCCCAAGTACTTCGGCATCACTGTCGACGGCCTTCCAGGCAACGATGACAGCGGCACGATGGGCGCCTTCGTAGCATTCTCTATGATGGGACTCTTCCCAAACCCAGGACAAAACGTGTATTTCATCACACCACCATACTTTGAATCTGTCTCCATCACCTCCCCGCTTACCAAAAAGACGGCCACAATCCGGAATGTCAATTTTGATCCCTCTTACCAGAATATCTTCATCCAATCTGCGACTCTGAATGGAGAGCCCTATACAAAGAATTGGATTGATCATTCGTTCTTCACGGAGGGAAAGGAGTTGGTTCTCACCCTAGGGAGTACGGAAAGCGCTTGGGGCACAAGAGTCGAGGATTTGCCGCCGAGTGTGGGGAAATATGAAGGGTTCGGAAACAGTACGGTAGGAAAGAGAGGTGAGGTTTTTGCTGGTATGCCGGTTGATATGTTGACGCAGAAGACTGGAGCTTAGAAGTGTTTTCGCAAGCTTAACCTTGGATGGTTTTGAATTTCCAAGGGGGGTAATGGTAATGATCGACTTTGCGGGGGGGTTAGATGAACATAAACTTGAGGAAATATACCTGACATCATGCATATTTTCCAGATCCTCTAGGTGTGATTCATGTTTCCAGAATGATACTGTAATAGACAGTATACAAAAGTTAAGTAGTTGAGTGGGGTAATAATCCTTGTTTACATAGAAGTATATCCTCGACGTAGAGGAAGAGAGCTCAGATTATCAAGCGCTACTATACAACTCAACCTTTTGGCTTTTTAGTCCTACTCAACTCATACTCGAGGACTTGGAGCCAATTATTCGAGTGGTTAAGTACTAATCAGGTACTTATTACGGAGCTAAATCGACCCAAACCCCACAGTAGGCCCAGATACCCTGGCTACATTACGGATAGTCGGTCCGCTCTCGGAAACGTTTATAAATTCTAGCTCTAGAGTAAGCCTTCCGACCAACGCCTGTTAAGCTAGGTGGCCAGTATAATTCTACGTCATGGCATTTGTGATTTAGAAATCTTCTGCATAGAGTTTAATAAGTAATGTGGGATACGAGTGCTAATATCCGCGGGGGGGATTCATATGTACTTTGGTTACATTTTTGCTACGTTTTTAATACTAGTAATTTAGTAGTCAACTTTTTTCCCCGCAAGCTAATACCAGAATGCCAGAGAAGTCGAATATCCTTTTTTGTTAAGAACTAGAATCATTTTCAAAGTTAACACCTTGGTTGTCACGTGACCCATTCTAATCATGTTGATGTGAATTTTGTTAACCAGGTGAAATGTAATATTCTCTACAACAATTCATTCACCAAGATGAGAGATTGTATATTTTTCAAAACTCCGTGGATATATAATCAAACAACACTTTAGCTGCCACATACGACCATAGACTGAGGAGAATTGGGCATCCCGTCCGCTCTGCCATACACAAGCCTCAGATCGGCAGATTAGTAGTTGGGTGGGTGACCACCAGCGAATANCCTTAAATTTTGCCATTATTGTTTTTTTACTTTCTTGTAGGTATCTGTCGTAGTATTGCCATAATTCCAACCTATCTTTTCTCCTTTCTTCGAAATATTACTGGAAGGTAACATGAGATCTACTTCTTTTTTCCTGACAGATCGAAAGTGTGACATGAGGTTTTTGCAAAAACCCACAGTGACAGATCCGATGATGGCGGAGTTGTAGGAAATTTCAATCAATATAGGCAATGGTACCCACTCTAATATCCTTTAGAGTGTAAAAGACGTTCATCTTGTTTGCCTAGGTATTTCGAGTCAATCAAGTTGGAAATTTCCCCAGGTAAAAAAAAGTTATGACAGTGTTTTATCCTCCTGGTCGAATTTAACAAGTAGGTTTTCTAATCTGCCCAGGTGAGCTGGTGACTCCTGATTCCAGATCCTAGGGCTTGTGATAACCGTTCTTTCTGTTACTCGTTCCCGAAGGATACCACCTATTGCCACTCTGATAATAATGCTGTTTTTTGGTCGTTTAAGGCAGATTTCCTTCGTCAGTATCTCCTTCCCGACTTCCACGAATAGCCTAGGCTTGAACATTTCAGTGATCCTGGTTCTTTTAGCCCTTCCTTTCTAATGCTAAATCTGGCTTTCTCTAGTCTCTGAACCTCTATTTCATTAAGTTCACAGAAAACCCGAAAAAAAGAAAATTGTGAAATACCAAAAGAGAAGGTTACAAAAGATTAATGTGGCAAAAGAGGCACCGCCATGTTCGGGTCTATATATCTATCTTCACGAGATAAAGAGGGAACAAAAAGCCTTGAGAGGAACAAAAAGGAGATGGGATTGATAACTGAATTCTTTCAAGGGAATTAAAGAAGAATGTAGTTGATCCTTACGGACGTCGTTGGCTTTCGTTAGCCTTGGTAAGGCATTTTACGCGAGCAAGGTGCTTCCCAGGCATCTGTGGGGCTGTCATCCCACGCTTCCATTCCAGTTCTTTCGCACAACACCACCACCATCAGCCTTGAAATCGTCAACACCATAACTTGTTGCGGGACAGGTGACCGGCGCCTGATCTCGCATCGTAATCGTTACAATCACCTATATTTGACACCGTTCATGTGTGTACTGTACGCCGCAGCTCTATTTGGATCTGACTCCGTGTTGTTGGATACGGCGAGCTGAGTGCACCGCTTGAGTGCATGGCAACAACCTCCCCTCCCATCCAAGTGCCTCGCCGCACTATGATCACCCATTGATCACATCGATATGCACGAATCGGCACCAATCGTCTACCTATTCAACATTTGAGGACGACGACTACGTCGACAACCACAATAAATGTCTTTCACCAGCTCAACCAATGGCATCGGCCAGGCCGGGTCTTATCTCAATTATGCTGCAACGTCCGTATGCCCATCATCCATCCTAACTGCTCGTTCAATTACAAGTTACCGATATTCTCAACACTCTGTCTTACCCATTGAACGGATGTTAGAAGCTGGATACGGTACTTTTTGTCTATATTCATCGGTGGAGGTCCTTAGTCCTACTTTCCGTCGCTAAGGGCCGTTTCAAATTACGTCCCTTGCGGCTTTTCGGTCCCAAATGGTCATGTTGTACATGGTTTAATGTATATCTGCTCGTACAAGCCTGCTTATGGAATCCATGTATACCCGTATTCCATCTTAAAGAGGACGTGCAAGCCGTTTACGCTCCCCCACCATCCTCACTGCCTCCGCCTCCACTGCAAGACTTCTCATACGGGTCTTCCATAACCCCAAAGGCTTCCACCACTCTGCCGCCACAGCATGCCAAGTGAAGTATTGTGTAAATCTATCAACTGCTGCCCCATGAAAAACGGTCCCCCTGTGTTAGATTCTGGCTGATTACCTGTCCTTGTTCCCAAGATGTTACCTAGGAAAGATTTGGAGTCACAAGTTACAGATAATGTGGAACTCTGGCGATGATTCCAATGTGCTTATTACTCCATCTGAGTCGTATTTGAGGCTGGGGGGCTGTGGCTAAAAATGCCGTGGGGGATCATTGCTGACTAGCATTCTCATTCGCCACGACACGACGGAAGCAATCTACTAGGGCCCCTGCAAGTATCTCGCCTTTTTTAAGGTGGATAATCGAAACATCCTTCTACGCATATCAGAAGCCACTTCTGACGACTAAAAAGATTTAGAGCATCCTATGCCTGGGAGAACTGATCGCACAAGCAAAGTTCGTTTACATTGCCCAATCACAGCCGTGGATTTGAGCCACCAAAGTTCATAGAGGGCAAAAGGCTGTCAATCCCCCAGACACTCTGCTCAAAACGAAAGATTCAATGCTTTCCAGTCGCTTCCAAATTGCGATTCGGTGACGGCATACAGGTGAGACCTAGGTCAGCCACATTGTCCCATCTGCCGCAATATCCCCACGTGTGATTTCAAGGGAGTCAAACATGAAATCGCTTGTTTTGGAAATCTCTTTGTAGGAGTCTTATTTAATCGACGTCCCTTGGAACTCTGGGTGTGGCATTCGATCACACTTTCCTCGTCAGCCAAACCCTTGAACCAATCCGTTATCAAATACAGTAGTCCTCCGGAGATGGTCATCCTCTTACACTGCCCGTCTGCCTGGTCCCAGTCCCCACACACAAATCAGCAGTGATTGATTCGAAGCCCTAGTGGACCATTGCTGCAAGTAGCTGAGCTTTCCAAGTATTTTATTGCCGTATGTGAAGTGCCGCTAAGTGGCTCAATGCCTTACAAGGCCAATAACTCGGAATGCCTAAGTAGGCCCCGAACTATCAAAACTATGCTGTATATTCCATGCATCTGTCTTGTTTCTATTTGGGGGCTGGTCTGCCTACATAACTCGTCATCTTTTGCCCATGGAAGTATGTATGTCCTAATGTTACTTCACAAATTTTGCCTCAAAACCCAAAGATGGCCTTATGATTGATTAAATAGGAAAGGATTGATACAAGTTTACAGCCACAGTACTACAATTGTCTGCTGTATATATGAGCATCAATCGTCCTGTTTCCATTCATCATACCCCACAAGCACCTTCAACCTCCTTTCGCGCTTGAAACATTCGGAATCAAAGCCCTCATTGCATTGTTCCTTATATCTCCTTTTGAAAAGATCCCCGAAAAACGACAAACACCCTATCCAAGCCTCAAGCACCTTAAGCTCATACCATGTCTGACCGCCATAGCAAACGCACACATGGCGCAAGCGGCTCTAGCAGGAGCTCCCGCCGCATAACGCATGTGAGTAGTGGCTTCATATTTGTAAACCACCTTTCCTATAATTTGCCCTCATTATCAAGTTTTTCGTAATATCATCTCGTTGGGCTTGATATCTGGAAGCAAGAGTGTTGTTTCTAGCCATCCCCCACATCAAGATATGTAACCCAGTTCGAAAGATGCGAGACTAACACATCTTCAGCGAGACGTCCCAGCACTCATTGAATCCCTCAATACTCACCGCGTCAACACACTTACCGAGCTTCGCCGTATCGAGCGAGTTGCTGCTGAAGCCTCTGACGCCGATGCTTACGCCTTCCAGACCCCGATGACTTCCGCATGGACTTACTACGTGACGTCGAATAACTTGTTAAGCGAGCTTCGCAATCTTACTCGAAACTATCCTTTCAGCAGTGATATGTTAGATGCTGCTAAGTGGAGAGTTAGCAATGATCCGGACAGTAACCGTAGCTGGAATTATGCCTGGCTTGTACTAGTCAAAACAAAGGACGAGTAAGTCTTCTGCTCCTTGATCCGTTACCTGCTCCGAATCAGCAAAACTGAACTTGAACTTAGTGAAATGATTGATACCTACGCCTCCGCTGAAGCCAACAAGCCTGAGATGTGGGGTGGTCGAGTCCCTGAGCCGGACGAAGCTCAACAGCTGGCCGCTTGCTTCGCATACGAGTGGAAAATGGCACTCGATCAGATGCTACGACACTGGGAAACACCTCCCACTACTACTGGCTACTAATACTATGCATTATCAGCAGACAACCTTCGAACCACTCACGAATCTCGTTTATTTTCTTCTAATTTACTATCCTTCCTCGCGTCGTTTTAGGATGATTTGATTATTATCTTTCGTTAGTTTCTTTGAGCCAAATCATTCAGGGGCGCGCGCGAGCTGATCATTTTATCTCAATTGTTGAATTTCTTTGCTGCTTTTATTATCATTTCATTGGGCATGGCATTCATATCCTGGTATTAGCGGAGGAGCAAGGGCGCAAGTTTGGTTTATCTAGACGGGTTTCCTTTTTTTATACCAACAAAAACACAGGCTCATCATGTTTTCTTATTTTGTTTTCTCTTTTTCTCATATATCTACTCTGTTTCCTATATCAAAGAAGGATTTTCAAAACACTCTTCTACTCTCATGGTTTCAAATAGCTTTTCTGAAATCTCATATATCCCCAGTCGGATCTCCACACTTCCTTGTAGTATCTCCGCCACGGAACGTACCGGTATTCAATTAATTTGGTACCCGGGATGTTGCACAATATATATAGTAAGGCTGTTTTGGAAGCGCCACGATGAGCCACCACTCCACCCACTCCCGCTGGATCCTCAGAGGTCATGTGACTCTTTGGATTCTGATTTTTATTGTTAGATCTAATTATGGGACTGCAAATCATTACCGATCTGCCTTTGAGGAATAGATAATTAAGAGTCATCCAAGGCATTGAAACGAAACGATCCATCTGTTAATGGGTAGCCAGATGTGACTTCTGTCTATCACATTTTCTCCCTCATCACTTCGTAAAATTGTATCTTTAACCTATCTATCTATTGACTTCCAACTATGGCCCCCAAAATTCAAGATCAAACAAAGAAATATTTATCAAGGATTTCGCTAGATATTTCATAATTATTGCAAAGTCAGAGTCGCACTCGTCAACATTTCCTAACTCTATCTACCTCCGCAGCATTAATACCCGAACCTACCACCTTCAATTACAATCCCAAGCACCATCTCGCTTACTCCCGTACGACAACTCCAAGATAGTCCTGCATCCCATCCGCTTTTGTCTGAAACTTCCGAATAAGGCTTACTTCTCGTTCGCTTGCAAATCTGACCCCCAAAGCCATCCCGGCAATGGGGTTGAAGTCAGGTCGCAGGAATGGTCCGTCGAATCGGTAGCCCCCAATGGCACTCTAGCCCGCCAAGTGTCATCTCGCACATGTCTTTTTCATTCAAGAAACGTGAAGCGTACATATGCGTAAGTCGTGTCACTACACCGTGTGGGTTGCGATGCGCGATATACAACCGGGGATATGGTGTGTGGTGAAGGTAATCTATTTACTTCCTTCCTTACCTTACCGACTGGCTTGGTGGTTGGGACGGGTAGGGTAGGCGTGTGCTGCATGCATGCATGGAAATCTCACCTTAAGGTGGACTAGATTGCGTTTAAGCGCCGGCCGCAGCAAGTGAACCTCACGTTACCTTCCGGCTGTGGCAGATCTTTGGGTGTGTTAGCCGCGTTTCCAGGGGAAGAAAACTGAGCGGGAGGGTGTTATGGAGACTTGAATGACGGATTGTGATGCTCTTGCTCTCGTGCCGATATCCCTTTCTTGATTATCCTGTAACCTCGACGCGCTAGTAAAATACCTATACAAACTTTGCCAACATATCTCTCATCATCCGAAACTCATACCCAAATCCCAAGATCGTGAACCGAAAAGAATCATTTCTCCATAATTTCGCTTACACCACGCTATCCCAACGTTCTACCCTCATCACATCGTCAAGCAACAAAACATTTGGGGTCCACAATCCAGCACCCGCGCCATTCTCACATCCCATCCCATCCCATCCCCATCCCACCCATCTGCCTTCCCAAAAATACCCTTCAAATCTTCCTAAACGGCATGAAAACCTCAAAACAGCCTCTTCCTACCATACCCTTTTCATCCTTCCCGTCCAATCCAAGCTCTAAGCCCCTCCCGTTTCGCGGGTGTCATCTTTAAATGACGGGATTTAAGTCGTAAATGCAGGCTTACGGCAGAGATTAACGATATGCTTACAGGGTATGGAGGGTAATTGATTCCATCATTCTTATTTCACTTTATCGGGTCAGGGAGCCGGAATGCTACGGTAGGAATGACTTGGAAAATCCTCTACAGTGCTTGGTATGGGGGCGAAATGTATCCCCACATTTGAAGCTGTCATCTTTCGCTTATATATGGGTGGAAGTGATGACTCTTTCCTCGCGGTTTGGTGACGGTATGCGCATAACTTTCCAAAGTGACTTGCGAGTAAAATATCTCATTTGGGGGGGACGGGGAGTAGGAAATGATCCCATTAATTCGTTTCTGCCATTTCAAATTGGCGGTATGGTTCTGCCTAACCATATATGCCCTCGTCTCGCGCTTCCTATTTCTTTCTTTTTTATGGATGATGTGTCTCCCTTCTCGATTCTTATGTAACTGATCTTGTTCGTAATGAGGCTTGATTGGAAGGCGGGAAACTGAGATGTTTGGGTTTGGTGAATGTGATTGTGACTGTACCTGTGACGGTTCGGGAGAAAACCATGAAAATTACAAAGATGTACCCCATAGTAACGTGAAATTCAATCTTTGCGCTTATTATGTTACCCACGACCCACTTCCATCTCCAGACAAGTAAAGACATCTAGCAATCACATCGCCTCAGAAACACGTCCATCGTACATCCAGAGGTATCACCGCACATCGAAAACCTAGCAACGATCGGCAGATGGAACCATATTCTATAGAATTCCAGGTAGAATAATCTATATAGAATACTTCTAGTAACTAATCTTCAGAATTCTAGGAGTTCTATAGAATTCTAGAGGGTTTCCTAACTAATTAAAATATACGATTTAGGGATAGCTTTTAGTAAATAGCAAGTTTATTACTATAGGTAAGGAAATATAAATACTAGTACCTAATTCCTTACTTCCAGTTTAGTAATTACCTACCAAGAGAGAAAGATTAATAAGCTATAGTTCTAGTAAGACTCTCTATATAATATATTACGATATCTATATCTTAGAAGAGTAATTAGTGGAGCTCCATATAACGTACCCTAGATACAGCCCCCTATAAGTCTTCCGGACCGAAGAGACCTTTTTCGATTATATAATAAATCACATCTAGAAATTCTATATATTCTAGAGAATATATCCCTCTAGAATAGAATAAATCTATTAGGGTGGGGGTCTTAGAATAGAATAGAATTACAAATACCGAACTATATTCCCCCATCTAACTCACCCTTCAACACCCCTTCACCCTTTCCTGCAACCCTTCAACCCAATTGTATCAAACCCCTAATCCCTATTCTAACTCTAACCCAAGAAACAAAATCAATCACCACCTTACACAAAGGCGACAACATAGTCATACCTCCTTCCCTACCAACTCGGTAGTTAAGCACAACTTACAAACACCACTAACTAAACCCCACTTCCTCATTATCCCTACAAAAAACCTCTTCCATAAGTAAACCCTTATGAAAATCTCTCTAAAAAAAACCAGACTAATCCCCACCTACTACCCTAAACCTCTTCCATCCATCTATTCTTTCACATTCATATCCCCTAATCAATAACCTAACTACTCCCTAACTACAACATCCGCTCTATCACCCTCTCAATCCCTCCCTATCACAACTAAAACCCAACAAACACCACAAATCACCACCTTACTTAAAACCGACAACACAATCTCCCTCCCCACTCTCCCAACAACATACCCAAAGCCCCCTAGCTCTCCTAACCACCAACTAAACCCTAAACCCTCCTTCTACTTCATACCCCACAACCTACCACCTACCAACTACCAACCCCAAGAACCCCTACTCCCAAACTGCATCCCGCTTTTCGCGTAAGATAGATACATATATACGCCAACCCCTACTTATAGCTCTCTCTTCTTCTCACCCAGGCCTACTACACTACTACCCTACTACCCTACTACACCACTACACCACTACACCACTATTCTAACTAACCTCTTTCTTTTTATTTCTATTCCTATTTCTATTCCTATTCCTATTCCCATTCCTATTCCCATCATCAAAGAAATAGAAAGAACGTATAGACAGTGGCACCCTACCCTACCCTACCCTAGGGCTCTCTAACCCCAGGTGCTAGTATAATAGGTATATATGCCTCCTTCACCCCTGGCCCCTGGGTCGTGCGAGGGAAGAATATAGATATGAAATTGTTGTAAAAAGCTCTAGGTTCTAAGACCTCTTCACAAAAACCCCTTCTCCTTTCCATCTTCCTTTACAATGCCACAATCCCATCATCAATCACCTCACCACCTCACTCCTTTACTAATACTTCCCCACCCACCTACCACAAAAGTACATCTCCTCTCACAACCCACGGCGTTACATACACACAAAGTATGCCAAAATCCCACATACAATATACTATAACAAACTAACATCTCATCATTAAATAGGTATCATCATTCCCTCTTCTTCCATTTACAACCCACAATCCACAATCCACAATCCCATTACTGTACGCCCTCTCAACTCCCAAATCCCGCCCATAATACATATCTAAATGCGCTCTGCTCTGCTGTACTGTACTGTGTTGTCTGTGCTGTATCCCCATCCATCATCTCTGATCCCCCACCGACCCACCCAACCACCCAATATTGCACATCAAAGAAAACTCCGGTATTTATGCCTGCCTGCCTATGTAACGCCTGATCGCCATCCCAAAAAGAAACATGGAAAGTAAAAGGCTAGCAAACAAATCATGAAATTTCAAAACATTCATCTCCTGTCGATACCAGCATCGCTCTCTACATCATCATCATCTTCCTCGTCTGGAGTCTCGCTTCCCTCCCAATCCGCGCCTTCGAGCTCCTCCCCTCGGATGCCGAAACTGAGAAGCCATCCAATAAATGCGATGCCACCAAATAGACCCCATGCCAACGCCTCACCTTTGGGTTGAACGCGGGTCGAGAGGGAGAAGAGACCACCGGACACGAAGGGTCCTACGGCGCGGCCCGCAGCGGAAAGGGTCTGAGCAAGGCCGTTGAGCGTCCCAAGAACTGAGTGGTTAGGTGCTGAATTCGTGATCTAACAAATCGCATTACAGTCAGATAGATATACGAGATGGTTCTGGGGGATTCAAATACCAGTAAGAGCGCACTTGTCAACCCACCGACTGCGGCGACCGTCTTCAAAAGTAAGACGAATCCAAGCTCAAGCCACAACCACGTCTCGCCAGACCCCCAACCAAAAGGAGCTGGGGAATCCCGATACCCTACCCAAGGCATTATCATCATGGAAATGAAGAACAAAAACAGACCTGCCCTGTATGTTGCTTTATTACCCATCTTTTCTTTCAACCTCCCGAAAATGCCAACTTGGAAAACAATGGTGATTATTCCAGCAAAAGAAAGTGATAGACCTATCTCTGAAGGCTCAAGTTCACGACCAGTAGGAGCTGATGCTTCACCGAAAATTGGATATAAGGAGTTGAAGGAGATATTCGAAAGTTGGAAGATCAGATACGTGCCTAGCAGGAGCATCGTATTTCTGTTGAATATTTCTTTACCAAGATGACCATTGTTTTGGGGAAACAAATCAGGGACAGATAGTAAGGAGTGATTTTCACTATCAACATCGGATATGGAATCGTCTGCCGTTTCGTCTGTAGCCCCATGGACTCTGTGCTGTGAGTCTCGATGTTGTGCATCTCGATGCATGTGTCTACGAAGATACGTTGGACGTCGAGCGCCCCCAGCAAATTGCCAAATCCAGCTAAACAAATATGTAACTCGTTTCTGAAGAGATGGTAGATCCTTTGCTTCTTCCAAACTTTCTTCCAAGAAAAAGCCTGTGAGAACGAGATCAACGAGCAAAATGGCTGCGGAGCAGAGATTGGGTAACAGGTACGGGTATGCGCTGTCATGTGCAACCAATAAGCCCCCCAGAGCCGGCCCAGTAATGCCTCCAATTCCATATATCACGGGAAGGTATACAAAGGCTTTGCTTTGGTTACTTCGATCCGTAATTTCACCCAGGCAGGTACTCACCACTCCCTGATTTCCGTTGACCAGGCCCATGAAAGCCTGCACCACCACTGCCTGCCACAGTGTTCTACAGAAGCCAAAGGCCACGAAGCATGCTGCTGTCATCGCCGTTCCCATCATCACCACGGGTTTCCTGCCTATCTTGTCACTCAGCCACCCCCAGAAAAAATTGGTCGCAAATTGAGCCAGCGCAAAGGAAGAGCCAATTATGCCCACGTACAACCCCAAGCTTTCCACATTGACTTCGGGAAAGGTCGAAGTCATTTCGGGTAGGTAAGGTGATATGGAATTGAATGCCGTCTGCTCTGCTAAGGCTATGACCGCAAGGATGGCCAACTGCCGAGTAGGAAGGGGAGAGCTCTGATGCTCATCGTCATCGCCGGGTTGATGTGGCGGGTTTGCAGAACCATCGGGGTAGCCTGACGAACTTGCGGGTGACACTGGTGGTCTTCCACGGGACTTTGGAGGAGGAGTGGGAAAGGTTTGGTAGTGAAGGGTCGAAGATTTTCGGCGATCGATGAGGCTAGGCTTCTGCAAGTGACCGCTGGTTTTGGATGCCATTGCAACACTGTTGCCGCGAATTGGACTCCCTTTCCGAGCGCAACGTAATTTTTGAGGCTGTGATGATGACTCGGAATTGAGGTTCAACAAGGCTGGTTCGTGTGAGGTTGCGTGGGTGTAGGAGTGGACGTGAGAGTGGGAGTGGGAGTGGGCTTCTGGTGGAAGGCAGAGCCGGTGAAGCTGGAGATGGAGATGGAGAGGCGAGGGAAGGAAGGACTACCGATATCGATACATGTACCGCGAGGGCGAGGGCGAGGTAAGGAGTGGGAGTGGGAGTGGGAGGAGTGAGAGCGAGGCAGAGGGAAGAGATAGCTGGGTCGCTTCTAATTATCGGCTGTGGATTCCATAATCGATTCACTAAGAGGAACGAGGGGATCGAGGGATTTTGAGATGTTGTGGATAGATGGTGGGAGGGTAGAAAGTAGAGAGTAGTCACACGGTCAAGTACCTCCGCAGGTGTACTGGTAGCGTCGTCGCTTCTTTTTCGTCAGCGCAGCTCCAGCTCCAGGGAAGCTTACAGTGATGATGTCGTTGTGGGGGGAGGGGGGCACGTGGGGGCTAATCGGGTTCAAAGGTTGTGCTTCGGGTGGTTCCCGCAGCCATGGCAGACTCAGACGAGCTTGCCCAGGAAAATCATAGGTGGAGCGCGCTAGGCGGTACAACACCAACACCAACAACAACATCATCCACGCGCAACATATCAAAGTTGCATTTCATAATTCTACCATACATCGTCAATCCACCTGGGCTTTATTGAACGAGCTCGGGTCTTGAAAAAACGTCTTAGTTCCCAATCTAAAAAAGAGCTCTCTTTTAGTACCTACGTAGCGCTGTAGTCTGGGCGACTGTAGTTACCAATCCGCCATTAGAATTTTTTTGTAAAAATACTTGTTGGTTTCGGAGTATATAAGAGTGAAGTCTTTATAGTAATATGCTGTGTCTTGTTTACGTAATAACTTTTCGACTAATCAGGATTTAATTAGTTTTCGATTAAAATTTTTTTTTTCGACTTTTTTACCCTCCCGCTAGAAGGGTTAGTACTACCAAGCCGGCGGCACTACTAAGCCGGCGGTCCTAGGGTTAAATAATTAATAACTCGATAACAAACGGTCGAAATAATTCGAATTAAATTCTAATATTATTATAAAAATATAAATTAATAGTCCTAAGATTAATTAGTTCTTTTAATAATTAGTAGTTATAATACTCTTAAATAAGTAGTAGTTCCTTCGTAGTCTTAGTAGTTAGACTTACTAAGACTAACCCTAGTCGCTTATAGTTAACTACAAAACTAAACTATATAAAATAATAATAAATATATATTTAAATAACTATACTATTTAATTAATTTAGGAACCTTAGAAAAATATATAATTATATATAAACTAGCTTCCTCCTTTATAGTAGCTACTAATAACCTAGGGTTAATATTTAGGTTAATATTTAAGTCGATATAACCGAGCTAGTTAGAGGTTCAAATAACGTTATTTTCTACTATATTTATACTTTTAATTTAAGCTTTAAACTTAACTTTTAGTAGCCTTCTATATAGCTTTTTACTCTAGGATATAAGATCTTGTCTTTTATATACCTTTTTAACTTTCTTATACTCTTTTTAAAGCCTCTTTTACTCTCTCTTATATACTCTTACCTTATCTTTTTCGAGTCTTTCTTACTCCTTAGCTAACTCCTTAGCTAGTTTATCCTCGGCGTACCTTTGTTTTACTAGCTTATTATTAGCCTTCTTTTAAATAGATTTAAGTTATTTAGCCTCCTTATCTTACTTCTTATTAAGACGTCTTTTAGCTCTCGCGGCCTCCTTTATTACCTTATTTAATTCGGTTTATTTATTCTCTTAATAACAAGTTTATATATCCTTTAATCCCTCGCTTAGTATAAGTACTTTACCCCCTTTACTTCTTTTAATATATTTACCCTAGTCCTACCTATTAACTATAGGTACTAGAAGGCTATAAAAGTCCTTCTTGTTCGCTCTAAGGAGTTATTCGAACGCTACTCTATATTAGATAGTAATAATCTTAGCTCTTTTACGAAACTTATTATTATAGTATACTTATATAGGAGATAACATTTTATATTTATACTTATAAAGGAATTCGGAGTATAGGTAGATACTACGAGTATTCTAGAAGGTAGATATAAAAAAAATATCTTTATACTATTAAGGATTATTTAGATCCTTTTAAATAGTCTAAGAGTATAATAGATTATTAGGGGTATATAGATAAGGGGGTAGCTAGGGGAGTAAAATAAGTAATTTATACTAATTTATTAAATTAGTAAGTTTATAGTTATTCTACCTAGAATCGAATTTATTAGAGATAGTAGTATATAAGTATAGATTTAATAAGCAGGGTTATTATAATAATAATAAGTCTAAAGTAAGAAGCTCTTTATTATTCTACCTAGAATTAAATTTATTAGGGGTAGTACTATATAGGCGTAGGTATAATAAACCTACTTCTTATACTAATAAAGATAGGTTTTATAGATTTTCTAAAGTAAGAAACTCTTTATTATTTTATTTATAATTAAATTTATTAGAGGTAAGTAGCCTTTTAGTAAGGACTAATATAAAAGGTTTTAAAGCTAGTAATACGTAGGTATATAGTTTATATAAACCTCGCTAGAGCGGTTTATTACTTACTAGTACGGATATTATTCGAGAGCGTAGATTTTATAGATTAGGATTATATATATAATAGTTATATAAACCTTCTTATTATTATTAAAGGTCTTATTTATTCCTAGTAAGCTTTATAAACTCAAGTACCTTTTAAGGATTACGTAGATTAATTCTAGCCTTATTCTATACTACTAATATATTTCTAGTTATAAAGGTCTTTTTATAAATACTCTAGAATATTTATAGAAAATTATACTTATTAAAACAGTCCTTTCTACCTTAAATTACTTACTCTAAAGCTAATTAATAGTAGTGTTTTTACTAGTTAAATATAACCGTATCTAAAAGTTAATAGATATAAGTAGAATATAGAATTAGATAATATAAAAGAATATCTAAGGTTATATACCTTTTAATAAACTATTATATTAAATAACTTTTATAGCTATCGAATATTAGTAATCGATATTTACTATAAGTCTTTCTAATAGTTTATATATAAAAGTAGTATAGCTACTATATTATAATCTTATTTATCGTATACCTAGTTTCGTTTAGTATAAGCGAGGTATTAGGAGGGAGATTATTATTAAAGTACTTATCTAGAAACACTTTACCTAGTATAATTAGGAAGGGATTAATTATACCCCCTACTATATTAATATACTTTATAATAGTAATTAACTCCTAGCCTTTAGGATTATTAGTATAAACCTACTTCCTATTAGTCTTACTAGTATATACGTACTAAAGGATAACGTACTTAGAGGGTAGATATATAAGTAATAATAGTAGTACTTCGTATAACACCTACCCGAAACCCCGCCTCGTCTATATTATATAGGTTATAAAGGTAGATATTATATTCGTTAATTACCTTAAATAACCTATTAAAATACCTTTATATATTCTCTAGAGTTAAAGTATTCCGCCTTTATATATCTATTAGAGTTATACTAAGTGTTTTAAACCGTCTAATTTTAACTATACGCTTTATTTAGTAATTTATTTAATTAGGTTCTACTTTATTATCTTTACTAATACTATATAAAATAGCTAAAGCGGCTTACGTAATTAGTAAATAACTAAGTAGATATCTACCTTGTTTCGCTATAAAATAGTACCGAATAAGTATAGCTTCTTATACGGTATCTAATAGATAATTCTTTTTACTATAATTTATAGTTATTTTACGTTCTATCTTTCGATATTCGAGCGTTCGAAGGGAGATATTATATACCCCGGTAGCGATTAGAAGTAACGTAATATCTATATTTACTAGGTCCTAATATATACGAATAGCTTCCGCTATTCGCTCTTCCTTATCTAAATAAGAGGCTATCTAGTATATAGGAACCTTTCGAAGTCGTTTAATAAGTAATTTTTTACTCTCTCGCTATATAAGAGTCTTCTTTAGACGTACTATTTTATATAATTATCGTATAGTATTAAGGTATTATAGAATTAAAGTTATATTAGATAATATAGGTAGGCTATATTTAGTTAAATATATAGCCCGTATAAGGCCCCTAGTACCCCTAGTACCTAACTAAAAGATTAACCTACTACCTATATATTAACCTACCTTTATAATAACCTATAATATTAATTAATATTATTTATTATATAAATTCGCCTAGTTATTACAAGTATTTATTAATTAAAATTATCTAAAAAGAGTATATTATTATTTTATTATTAGTTTATAGGATTAAACCTAGGACCGCCGGCTTAGTAGTACCGCCGGCTTAGTAGTACTAACCCTTCTAGCGGGAGGGTAAAAAAGTCGAAAAAAAAAAATTAAATCGAAAGAATACTAAATTATCTAATTAGTCGACTAAAATACTTAATAATTACACCTTACTATAAGGACTTTACTCTTATATACTTCGAAACTAACAAGTAATAACTACCTATCCGCTATTAGAACTTTTTTATAAAAATAATAACTACCTATCTAGTATTTAACTAATAATTAATTAATAGTATAACTAATTTTCTCTACCTAGGGCTAGCTATTTCTAGTACGCGGGTTAGGGTTAGGGTTAGGGCTTAGGGTTAGGATTAGTAGANTTTATTCTATTATTTACTTATAATTTTATAATAATTATTAAACTTCTAACCCTAAGTACTCTCTACCCCCTAGGGCTTAATATACCCCCTAGGGCTTAATAGACCCCCTAAAATTTAGTATATTCCCTTAGGGCTTAGTATACCCCCCTAGGAATAGTATACCCCCTAGGGCTTAATATACCCCCTAGGGCTTAATATACCCCCTAGGGCTTAATATACCCCCTAGGGTTTAATAGATCCCCTAAAACTTAGTATATTCCCTTAGGGCTTAATATATCCCCTAGGGTTTAATAGACCCCCTAAAACTTAGTATATTCCCTTAGGGCTTAGTATACCCCCCTAGGAATAGTATACCCCCTAGGGTCTAGTATACCCCCTATAGCTTATAATCTAATATACTTAACCCTTCCTTTTCTTCTATAAATAAAGTAGTAGGAATAGCTAACCTTGCTAACTATAGCGTACCTAGTAGCTAAGTGTGGCGTACCTGGCCAAGTGTGGCTAATAAGGAGAACAAGGCTTTAATTCTTGCTTACTAATCGATCCCTTTATTGTCCGGAAGTAGGATTTCTAGCCTTATAGAATACCGTATTAATTAGAATATAAGATAACATTCTACAAATAAAAAGTTCGTCCAGAGGCTATATCGAACCTTATTTTATTAGAAAATTAGTATACTATAAAAAGTTTTACCCCACTTTTTTCGGGTGGTTGGGTTACCCAACCCCCTTATCTATATGTTTTACCCCTAACCACGTCTAAGCTATTTAATCATTAAAACCATTCCACGTCTAAGACTAAGTGCATTTTTGTATAGAGAATGGGACATGGAATGGGTCTTAAAATTATTCCAAGTGGTGGTTATAGGGTGCCGGCAAGTCATAAATTAAGCGAGTGATTACCTTCACATCGACCCCCTATATAAAGACTACTTTCCTAGCTGCTAGAGCTCTTAACTCACTTGTACCCGAAATACTCGACACGCCAGAGGTACTAGAAGTAGTAGAATCCTCGTAAATAGTACTTCGCGGGCGTCGCAACCTCCGGACAGTAATATACTATATAGCTGATAAGGTGGAAAGTGGTGGTTACGGTATCGAGGATAATGTTGACTTTGAAGAAGACAAGGCGAATATAACCACTAACAGTAGCGAGGATACAAAGGATATATTTAGTAGTGACGACGACGAGGAGTTCTCCCCTGATTTTGACGAAGTGGACTATATAGATATAGATATGGACAGATAAAGTATACGATGGTGGGGTAAATACGCGGGGTAATATAGGAATAGCCTCACTTTTTATAAGATTTATATACGAGTTTTTTATATCCTAATTTTAGAACCAAGTTTTAATCGTACAATCCTTTAATCCTGAGCGATTTAGAGTATAGGGTGGTGGTGGAATAAGTGCTCGAAGACTAATATAAAATAAGGAGATTTAGATCCTAGCTATCTAATTGGCTAGACTTATAAGATATTAATATTTTGAGAGATTTGAACCTTCTTTTATATAACCATTTATCTTATTCACAGATGTTATCTTATATTCCAATTAATACGGTAGGTACGCTATTAAAATCATTTTTCCTAGTAGTTTCGTACTCTATTATATCTAATAAACTTATTCCGGTACAATTAAAAAATACTTTTTATTTTGTAAATTCTAATGGCGGATTGGTAGTTATGGGTTTCCATACTGTAGGTACAATAGTAAGGTAAAAACACTGTTTAAGAACCACCTACTAAAAAGCTAGTGTTTTCATAATTTGGGCCGCATTTGTAATTGTTTTTCAAGTACAGGGTATGCAAGCTATAAAATCCGACGTTTTTAGGACCCAAAGAGAACGAAAGAAACAGCGTAAAATTCGTAACTGCAACAACCAAGGATTTCCATTCTTCAATAATCCATTCTTTCTGAATATTCAGTTATCCACGCCATGTCACCATGTATTCTCCTCCTCCCCCATTTCCTACCATCCACGAAGCCTTCAGTTGCTGGCCTTTGGTACACACACACAAGTACCAGGCTTAGTAGCAGTAAACCCACTATCACAATAAATATCAGCACCTCTACAAAACAATTCATGAACAAGCACTTACTAGCACTCTGCGAAGTTTGATCCACAGACCTGCACGCAGTCTTTATTACCCTTACACGACGTCGCCTCTACTATGCTGAAGAGCGTAAGAGTAGTAAGGAGAGCTTGGATGATAGATAGACGTATAGTGTTGTACGTGGGATTTGGTGTATTTGCGTAGGTATATGTTATATAGTAAGAGAAGTTCTAGTGCGGGTAGATTATCGGGTTTTTGATAGCTGTACCTGGTGGTATGGGGTCAAATGTAATAATATATACTATTAGTAACAGAAGAAACCAAGGATTATCGGGACCACTATCCCTTCGCAGAAGTACTGTAGCATGATACTGGGCTATCCACTAGTTCCTTTCAGGGTAATCTACAGGGTTTTATTTATGTGTCTGCTTATTCTCACATATCCTTGATTCACGAAGTATCTGACTTTCTCCTTTTGCAAAGGGACTGTGAAGTGTGTCCGATCTTTCCTTGGGTACCCAGCCAGCGCTAAAACTTCAGTCCAAACTCACCTCATTTCTATATACTACAGTACAGTACCCATCTATTATTTCCAGAAAATATCTATATAGACAACAGTCTAGATTACACATATAAGATTCCTCTGACTACAATATGGTCTACTAATTCGAAGTGTCCATTAAAGGCAGCACTTAGAAGGCTAAATGGTCTAAATAAAACATTCACAGTTTTATCTGAAAATAGACCTCTCTTAAAAGTAATAGGATAGCATGGCAGATTAAGGTTGAAGTTACCGTGTAAGCTTAACAGCGGGGTGTAACCAGCTATCTTTACAAAACTCTTGTTACTTCATCCCAGCCGAAAGAAATGTGAGTCTTTTAGGGGGTTCTTTTACCGTACCCTGTTGCACCCCTTGGCACCCTGTAGTAGAAAGCCTACATTGCCTTCGTCTGGGACGAAGTGAAAAGCCGTTTTATCTGGATAAAATGCTTTTGGGGCCGTTGCGACTCCCTTTTGCTTGGATGGTCATACCTGGAGTCTATAAGGTACTTTGGTACTATGTTGTCTAATAAGCGAATGTAGTGTGTACTTCCACCCTTTTTAAACGGGGGTAGCTCTGGAGCTAGATGCAAAGAGACTCTATCCCCTCATTGCTTATCGCTTATGCAAATCTGATCTCTTGGGTTTCGCAACTTTTCAAACGATTTTGCTTCCGGGAAGATTATATACACCCCCTTGTTAACTTTTGCAAGTGCTGTAAAGAAATTATACAAGCGATAGATAAAGTGATTACAAGTTGTAAATACTAAATTTGGATTTCTCGGGTGTTGGTGGAATATGAATAAAAAATAATGCCCTCGTTTCAAGTTCTAGGTACGCTTCGATCGCGAGGCTAAACGGTATCTCCTACTAAAATGCCTTTCTTATCACTGTCGTTAAAATGAAGTGATCACTTTATACCATAAGTCAAGTGGTAATCGTATATAGCGATTCAAGAATGAACTATAGAAAGTGAAGTGATACTAAATCATTAAGAAGGTGTGACGCGATGTCGCCGATTCCGCGTAATTCCCTACCAAAAAGCCCCCTCGAGATCCTTCACAAATCTACCACGCCATATCCTGTTGATAACTATATTGTACCGCACACACAGGTTTGTGATTCGGGGTATCAAGATAATCATTAGCATTTATATAAAGTAATTAATAAAGAAGTATTTACTCGCATACTCTGTTAGAACCGTCCTAACACCTTCCCCGACATTCTCCATTATCTCCGCATGCTTCGACTGCACCGGAAAGCGTAAGAGCGATAAGCAAGACTTGGGATATAGTGACACGAATTGTGGTGTAAATGAGGTTAGTTGAAGTTTGTTAGGGCTGATGGAGGTTTCTTGGATACAGATATTGGAGAAATATAGCTTGTAGTAGATTGTCGAGTCTCTAATAACAGTATCTATTAGTACCGGGTAAGAGGAGACCGACTATATAGTATTAGCAATAGAAGAACGAAGTCAGTACCTACGTAATAAGAGTGTGTCGAGTCTTTACTTCGGTACCTAGATACTGCTGAAACCTTAGTCCGAACTCACACTCGCACTAATAAAATACATCCGGGCGTAACTTGCCATCCGAACTTAACAGCAAGGTCGAACATGGTACTTTTGCTAGCCCAGAATATATATGAGAATAGGTGTCATTACTTCCACCAAGCCATCACACAGTCCCGAAGGACATCCAGAATTTGACGAGTTACATGTACTTTGTATAAACATATGCTTGATTGAAGAAAATCCACCGAATTCCACTCATCGGAAAGTCACGCTGAATACATAGAATTGCATCGCCACCCACTTCCACCAAAGCCAATACCATGACCATCAGAAGCCATAGACCAAAACCATCTACCACAGCACTAACATGTGTCATGCCGCTCGCATCTTTGGTCGAACCGTTGGAGGCAGTTGTGATAGAGTCCATCTTTTGCCAACGTTATGTTGTCTCTCTTGCCATATGTTCTCTCGATATCCTACCCCCCACACCTCAACGGCCCATGCCCCACGAACATCCTAAAAACACGGTCCACAAGTATTAAATCCTCCAGGAGCATTGCTATAACGACAATGATCAGCATTAGTAACACAGAAGAGGTATAACATGTCCAATAGACAAGCGCTTACTTGCAACGTGAGATGCCTTCACTACACTCCGGGCAGTCCGCATTTGTCGAGCAATATGTTACCGCTTGTGCGTTACCAATCGCCATAGCGGCAAGCAAAAGTTGGATCACAGGAAGACGCATTGTGGTATGTTGAGTGAGGTTCGGGTTCGTGAAGGTTGCTCAACTATGTGTAGAGCAGCCAGATAGGTAGTGGTAGTTTGCTATGATGAGGCGGGGTGCGAGAGAGCGAGAGTTGGCTATATATACTGCAAATTTGTCAAGTGAGGAAAGCGAAGATAAGGATCAGATCAAGCGAATAGCTCGGACCGAGGTAGCCATTATACGAAAGATTAACAGGCTTTAGATTAAAAGGTGACGTCAAGACAGACTTCGTTCCATCGGGAATATGTTTAAACTTTTCCAATCTTACTCCCTAACATATCCACCCCTTCGTGGCCGGTTCTAGAACTATTTTTCCGAAAACACTTGTAAAATCCTTTCACACGTTTACCAGATATTGGCGGGCTATGGGAAAGATTGTAAGTATTATAAATTAGGGAAATGTAAAAGTAACGAAGCTAATAATTCATAGAAAAGCACTTATAGGAAAACCTCGATACGAGGATATACTCGGGGGCAGTTTTCCTGGGGATGCAACTAAGGTTATCCTAGCCTTAGAAATGGTTTGATTTGATTTAATTAATAGTGTTTAATTAAATTAAATTAAATTAATATATCTATTAATTAAATTAAATCGCTAAGTATAAGGGGTTAGTACCTAGAGTATAGTACTAGCGGTACCTGTACTAACTAAACCTTACCAAGAGAGCCCCCTCACCTTTTATAGCGGAGCCCGAGAAGATTCTTCCTCTCTCCTCTATCGAACTTGTTGAATACTACAATTGAACCTCTGTATATACGTTGTTCTCCCGTAACACTAAGTAATCGGATTAATTTAGATTAATAGAGGTGGCTGCTTAAGGTGGTTATTTAGGCGTATTAAATATCGTAAGACTAGTACCGTGGTAAATCGACTCTAAGGAGGAGACCTGGGTTACGAGTAGAGTACAAAAACCACTTTTCCTAGCTACTTAGGGACTTAGCTTTCTATAGAAAAGAGGAGCTGCTGCTTATCGCAATCTAGTTCGTATAAAAATTAAGTACATTCAAGCGCAGGAAAGGCTGTATAGCGCTTGCTTCCGTACTCTATCTATAAACCCTTGTCTCCTCCTTAGAGTCGGTTTACCACGGTAGTGGTAGGTTATAAGAGTGTAGGACAGTGAAGGGTCAAAGGTAACTATATATATACAAGTACTGCTATTAACTCAGGAGAGCGAACATTAGACAGAGCTAAAACCTCGGACCGGACTTGTATGATCATAAAAGATCCCAAGTAAAACTTGAATATTAAAACAGGCTCTCTCTAGGCGAAATATATCTAACTCTTTCGTTACCTTCCGGCCGCTTTGACCCGTAGTATACCGTAGGATTATACGCCATTTAAAACGTACCCCGGAATAGACAGAACTCGGTAAAGCGATGCTCGCTTACTGAGTGTACACTCGGTACACATTCGAATCAATAAGTACCGTTTAGATTGAGTGTAATTCTATATTGCATTCATTAGTAATTTAGTCGATAGATAGTAGCGCAAATGTACCGGATAAAGCTAGAATAGCTACGGGTTTTACTCTCCCATTACCTAATAGAATTATATAAGAAGGCCTGTCAATAACTTCTATATAATTACATACTTTCATATATCAAATAGCAGTGTTTATGTTGGGTGTAATAAGTGAGCTGTAGATATAGTAGAGAATCGAGAAACACCGAATTTGCGTCACTTCCATTTTGTATGGTATATTCTATGTGACACAAGATCACTAATTGGGCGTGGTATTTTCTCTGCATTCGGTTTTCGAACTAAACGTTACGACTTAGCATTCGTAAATAGGGTGGAACTAAAACTAATATTATACCCAAACACTCTGTCTACGATGTCGAAAAGTCCCAGAAGAGGCCGATCTGTCTGGAAAGGCTTCAAATGTACCACTTCAGATCCCCATTCTAATCTCAGCTGCGTAGATACACAACAATTCTAATATATAGAATAGTTCGTAAATAAAATAGAATCAAGAAATGTATCTGTTAGCGATATAGAGTACGGCAGATTAGTGTTTGGGTATTGTGTTAATTGTCCATCCACTAAGCTATCGAGTTCCGAAATACACATTCCGTTGACTTATTAGACTACAAAGTATCTTATGAGTCTAGGTCTGATCTTCGCATACCAGCAATAGTCCTGCCACAAACACTGTGCCGCTTTCCAGAACTACCCTTAAATACATCTAAAAAATGACCCCCGTTTGCTACCAGGCTAGGCCGGACTATAGTATTGATTATCAGCGCTGCCGATGGAGGAGATATAAAGGGTACAAAACAATTGATAGAGAAGTACTTACACGCAATCCTTAACGAGTTCCGAAACACAGGCCGGACAGTCTACATCTATGGTACAACCCGGTACCTCTGCTGCGCTAAAAAGCACGGCGACTAGGAAATATTGGATTTTAGAGATACGTATTGTAGTAGAGGTGAGGTTTATCACGGTTTGGTAATGTATTTCAGGTGTATGTAATGTAGCAAGATATGTAGTAGCAGACGTTTAGGTCGAAAGCGAGTTTAAAGAGGGGACCAAGTCGTTCATATATACTTTCCGGAACTAAAAAAGGCGAATATCAACAGAGCTGAAACTTCGGATTAGGATAACCTTATTACTAAAGCATGAAAGTGTAGATCTTACTCGGTTACATTATGGTAAGTGCACTCTCAGACCAACAATACCCGTAGAGAGTTTAAGGGGAATACAGCTCATTTAAGCACTTTAAGTACTTGGGCGATTCCGCTCTTTTAGCTTAAAGTCATGGTCACTTTTTCAAACACCTTATTACTTAGTTTTGAGTAGATATGTCTATACCAACAGAGACTTGTTATACCTAGGTACTAGTAGCACAGGCTTAAATCTAGCCTTTTTGAATTTGATTATCCAGGGCCTAAAACAAATTACGCCTACGGACTCCACGCTAAGGTATGTACTAAGGTCCACTTCTGTAGACTAGAGCGTGTAATCAGTATAGTACCAAAACAAAACCGAGTAACTTGACTCAACACACATCCTGCCAGGAGAAACTTAAACTTTTTCTTGGCTAGACTCTATTAGGCGAGCGTTCCATCCCTGGGGCTGTAGTAAACAAAGGGAACTTCCCACCTATCTAAAGACATGCCTATTCCCAAATTCTGGCGTTTTAAAGCGCCCGCGTCTTTAGTTGAATTAAATCTTTCGAAAGATTGTCTAGAGAATCAGAAAAGATTGTTTGCTTACGTATTCACGTAGACGCTAGGGATACCTCCCCTCGTTAGTCGCTAGTAAAGAAGATCAAAATAGATAAGGTGGAGTGAGATAGAATGATTAATAAAATGGAGTTACTCGGGACTACCACGTTTACGCTAAGAAGCTATGGCTGGCTACAGTATATTTGCTAGAACCATACCCCTGTTTTACGTACACATTGCGAGAAGACCTGCCACAAACGCTACTCTGTATTTCTCGAGACGACGTGGAGTTAACATGATTCCAATATCTGCGTCAAAAACTACCACGGAAGGGCATAGCAAAGAGATCATAGTCGTTTATTGGCAAGAGACAAATTGGGCATCCAAGGCATCCGCAAGAATCCCACAGTACGGAGTACATCGTCAATTCACATTCACCACTACCTCTTCCACTAAAATCAAGATTCAACATTGACAATCAGAACTTTTTCCATCCTCACATCAATCCATTGCTCCTCAATTTACAACGTCACCATCTATCCCCCCACACCTCCGATCTCTCGGGAGTGTTATCTGGCATAGGAAAGCGTTGTCCAACCCTTCCAACAAATGGCCTATGCAGTGCCAATCCGATGAATATGCCTATTTACATCCACAAGAACCTTCCCTGCAACAAGAATTATTAGTCTTAGCCACCAAGTGCACCAAACGAAGCAATTTATAGGCTAGCATTCAACAGAGTACTACTCACAAGCATGCTGGTACTTCTGGTGCAGCACAGAGTGGACATTGTTGATCGGTCTGGCAAGTCAATGCTTCTGCTGCTACGCTGAATAGCGTAATGGCTGTGAGGAAGGCTTGCATCATAGAGAAACGCATTGTGGGTATAGGCGAAGATGGAAGTTGCTTGATTGTATATGGCACAGCGAGATATGTAGTCGTAGGTTGTCGTCTTTTAGGGAAAAAGCGGAGGTAAGTGTTCGGGTCGTTGTCGAAAGGTGTAGTGAGAGTAGCCCAGATTGGATTGGAAGAATACCGTCTACGAAGGGAATGGTCTCGTACTTATATAGATACATGAGTTACAAGTAGAGGTGTCGAGAGACCTATTTTGTTGCATAGGTATGCTTCGTCCCAGACTCGCAGGCTTAATATCTGTAAACTTTTCAGGGGGTTTTACCCTATTCCCCATTGAAGCCACCCTACTAAACCTAGAATCATTATGCCTGAGACAGGGTGTGCTAAACGGCAACCTGAGAAAAGTGAACGTTACCAGCGTGTTCAGTCCTCCCCAACGCAGACAGTGCTGAAAGGGCCGACGTCGCTTATAAACTTTACATCTAATGACTGCCTTGACGTCAAAACTAACTTCGTCCTATACTAAATGAATCTAGATTTTCCAGATAGGCTAAAGGGAGCAAGAGGGCAAACGACACAGATTAGGAAAATCCGTCCCATAATTTGTTTCGCCTTGCCTGAGTGGGTGGATGGAACTAGGAACAGGGGAGTGGTTGTATGTACAATTAAGAAAGTTTGCAGACATCCTTCGGGACACTTTGGTACAATTGGCACA
Organism: Hymenoscyphus fraxineus; assembly: GCA_900184765.1. Lineage (NCBI taxonomy): Eukaryota > Fungi > Ascomycota > Leotiomycetes > Helotiales > Helotiaceae > Hymenoscyphus > Hymenoscyphus fraxineus. The sequence continues at coordinate 378,591 of LT855422.1, forward strand.
AATTCATTCATCAATCCTATCTCATCTGCCTGAAGTAACGGCAAAGTCCAAAGTGGCATTGTAATAATGCGGGAAAAAGAATTTGGCCCTGACCAGACGGAACTTCCCTTGGAGATTCTCTCGGTACTTTATTTTAAAAGACAATTGTAATACGTTAGAAGTCGGCTTCTAGATTTAATAGATAAGGTAAAAATATACCCTTTAAAGTGAGATACACGTATCTATTTATATAATATCTTCTTTATAAACTAAGGTTGTTTGGCTAACTAGATTACGTTTCTAAAATTTTGAGCCTCGTCTATATTTCGTCTACTTCGAGTTAGCGTGAGAAATGATTAGAATAGATTAACTAATAGCCTCTTAATCTTAGTTATTCTAATCGACTGGACCTCCTAATCTTAATTAATCACTTGATTAATTATATAATCTAATTAAATTGATTGATACGGGCCGAGGCCTTAGACCGTCGGACCGGGGGCTCGGAGGGTTCTCGGTATAATACGTAGGGTACTACGTTGGGTACTACGTTACGTAGGGGCTAAGCGAGAGCCCCTATATTCTATATATGTTGTACTTGACTTTACTAGGAACGTTCCTACAGAGTAAGAATAAGTCTCGGCGTATCTCTATACTAAAGAATATACTACAATATAATTTATTTACATTTCTAGTCTATAGGAACGTTCTTAGATAAGAAAAGTAAAAGAAAGTATTCCTAGTAGTATTAAAACATTCTATATAAATTACCTACCTAGGAACGTTCCTAATCTATATAGACATTATATTATCTACTAGTTCTTTTCCTTTGTTTTGTCTCTTTATTAGCATTTTAAAAGCTTCTCTAAGTGTATTAGTAGTACTTTAAAATATATCCTATTGATATAATTAATTAGATTAAATAAATGCCTCTTAATCTGTTCAATTATAATTTAGTTAACTACTCATTGAATAGTTAAGTAATTTGTTCTCACGCTGGACGAAACTTCCCTTGGAGATTCTCTCGGTACCCCATGTCAAAAGACATTTGCAGTACGTCAGAAGTCGGCTTCCAGATTCGACAGATGAGGTAAAAATATGCCCTCCAAATTGAGACACACGCATCCATTTATATAACATCTTCCCCATAAACTATGGTCGTTTGGCCAACCAGATCACGTTTCCAAAATTTTGAGCCTCATCCATATTTCATCCACTTCGAGTACACATCCTGTATGAAAGTACCTTCCCTCCTGAGTCTGGAAGGGATATCCTTAAATCTTTCAGTCCTAAAACGTTTTTGCGGACCTAGAAAAACCTTCTGCGATAAAACAATCCTTACAAATCTCCGTCCGACCATATCCTTGTACTGTACAGTAACGCGTTCCGCTTTTACTACATAGGGGCATGCAGTAGTGTATCGTGGACCTTCGGATCCATGTGTAAAAAGCCGCTCAAGTACAGGGATTATTATGGTTGTAAACAATCGTCATCGTAAAAGCCTCTGACATTAATGTGGTTCCAAAATCTACATCGAGAATTATCGCCGGGCTAAAATTATGCTTCCTCCAATATATAATACTGTACTAAGTTCCCTAGCCCCAGGTCGTCAGCCTCAATCTCCTCGTCCTATCACAATCCGATCTTCATTCCTCCCAAAAAAGCCCTTTGAGTTTACGTTCCCGTTCGCCATCAATATACTCTTCGAAGCGCACCATTTCTGGGTCCGCTGCCTTCCCTTGGTAGATTTCTGGTGGCAAAAAGGCGCATTTCTCTGCTTCCTGGGCTAGAAATCGACATACATGCAAATGAAGGAGGATCGCGACTCGTTGATTACCCCGCTGTGTTAATCGCCATCCTTTTGTCTCCTCTAGCATCATTATCAGAATCCGTCCTTAAGAAGTAATATGGGGACTTTGAGGGGGATATAACCATCGAGGAAGAAATCCTGGTTTTCGACACTGCCCTCTAGTTCCAGCTCTGTGTCCAGCCAACCAGAAGTATCTAGCCAGAATACCGACTTGTCCCCATCCCTTCGAAGGCGTTCAACAACAGAATGGGTTGCGCCCTCGAGTTGTCCCCGTAATGGTCTCATAACAAATATAGGGACCCCGTCAGACGTTTGTGGAAAGGCATCGGCCGTCAAAATTGTTGGTGAGTATGGAGGATAGGCAAACTTCCGAATTTTCCGGATAAGAGAAATATAGCTGTTTTCAAAAGCTACACTCAGGTCCCAGATAGACATGTTATACTCCTGACTATAAGTTTGGAACGACTCCCAATCCGAGTTTCCTATGTTCATCACCTATACCAAGGCAATGAGCGCGGGTACTATTGGCTTGAAGTTTCAACCTACCATCGCATCAGGGATATAACTATCGAAATTCCAAGCCTGATTATATTGTTCGGATCCCAAAGGTCCACTTATACTTATCAACATCGTCAATATACTTTGGGGATTTATCACCTACCTTTGGAAGAAGAGGTCGGAAATTCCAAGTGGACTGCCTCTTCCACCAATACAGTTCTGTATCAAGCACATACCATCGGCACCTACAGACACATGGTCTGCTTCAAACATTTCCCCAAGAAGGTAATCCCATCCCATAACACCACGGAGAACTTCATGGCCTGGGGTGGCCTCCTTGTATCCTAATATTTCTGTTGTGGTTCCAGGTAGATCGGTTACTATCTCTAACATCTTTCTTCTTGTTTGAGCAGTCGTTGCCTTGTCCTTCCCTAGTGCTTTCTCAGGTAGCGTGGTGGCGTCCAGAGGGGCAAGTAATTCACCCTGTCCATCTATATAAATGCCGTTAACTTGCAAAAGTGTTGTGCGGTTTTCCTTTATATTTGGTGCAATTACTCGGATGTAGTGACGCGCAAGCGGATCAAGCTCGCCGTTGCGCAGTTTCACAACTGATGTTGCATTCGGAAATATTGTGTACTCATCCTCGTCAACCCTCGCAAGCAAAGAGATCGGGCCAGCCACGGATGGAGTGATTGCTGGTAAAAAGTCTAGGGTTCTCGGTGGCTTCTGTAGCTTAGGAAGTTCCTGGTATCGATTGGTATTCTGGAGGGAAAGAAACACTGTTGTGCTACCTGTAATCTCAAAGTCGAAATAAATTCCTACAACAATAATTAGTTCCTGTCGAACTTGATATCAGTATTTTTACTGTACCTGAAAAAGAGCCTTCTTGTCGGGTGCCATTGGCAACCGACATCCAGCGCCCTACAAACTAGGATATTTAGTCGATAGTCAGCGATGAACTGGTTATGACATACTCGCAGATGCGGATGACTCGCATTAATGAATTGTAATCCCTCAAAGCTTGGTATTTTCAAAACCAAATCCGATGCTTCTGTTCGTCGAGTTCCGTCATTCCAAACTCCCCAATTCAAATACAGCAACCCGACAGTTCCAAGGAACACGAGCCAAGTTATTTTATTGCTTCGACTGAATCGAAATCTGGTTTTGAAAGGGAGGCTTTTTTGTCTTGGTTTGAATACTGGAGGAGGGAGACATGGTGTCGTTGCCTTCTCTTCGAGTGCGATGTCTGTCCAAGGCGAGGATATCTCGATTGTAGTCGATAGGTTTGATAAACCGTCATCGTTGGGGCTTTTTGTCGGGGAACGCATTCTTGAGCGCTCAGTTATCTCGGAATGTCAGTAATTGTGAGATGGTGAGAGTAGCAATGAGAGCTCCAAGTGGTGAGATAGTTGGTTTGGGAAGGTGCGACAAATCCACTGCTCCTTCCTCTGACCCCCGCTACCTTTACTCTTAATTCTCATTGCCACATCTCATAAATCTTTGTATGCTTCAACCCTCTGGACACATTTTCAAGGTGGCAAGCCTATCAACATGATCACACCATTTTCTAGGAGGGCGATGCTCCCACTCATCGTCATTTTCTGCTTGCTTTTTGTTTCCAACAATATACGCAAGATCTCGTTGCACAGTTCAGTTCAGTTCTATAAATTCGTATCTCAAGTCCCTATCCCACTCAAAACAAACAACGAATCTCCAATTCATCTTGCGTTCCCCAAATCAAGTCATGGTGAAAACACCGATCCAACTACTCAAAATTCCCAGATACCTTTGAACAAAATACCATCAGCACTTCTGGCGTTTACAGCTTGTTCTTTGTCACCCAATCGATACACGAACCACATAAGATTGCCCAATCTGCTGTACAACATTTCCATGAGTCCCAAATCTGGTGAAGCTTTCGACAACCGCACTTTCTGGAACCCCACCATTCTTGCTCTCCCTTACTGGGCGAAAAACCAGTACCTCCTCATCTCAATGGTGACTCCGGATGCTGACCCCTACCGTCGGAATGTCATGTGCGAGGCGAATATTTGCTATCCAAAATCGCAAAAACCAAAGACGAGGCGAGAAAGGACATGCTCGGATGAAGATCTCGCTTTTCTAGGACCGAATGGGGGTTTGAGATGTGTAAATCCACCCGTCGAGTTGAATGTGCCGCCAACGCCTGCTGCAAAATGTGAAGGAGAAGCTCAAGTGTTCTCGGATATTCCTGGTTTTCACGATCCCAGGATCTTCTATACCGGACGAGGGGAACCAATTCTGATGATGTCATCTCAGTGCGTATCGAACAATCATGTTCTCCCCATAACATCCATTGATCTATCCTCTCAGATCCCAATACGCCTGCATCGGCCTCTGGGTTCTAGACCTCCGCGCCCTCTATCCCCAACTCAACAACCTTTTTTCCTCCTCTCCCAAACGCCTCGGCCCCGGCCCCGTAATCTCCTACCCGACACTCACCGAACTAACAAAAAATCCCTCTTCGGCTCGCCAGCCATATGAGAAGAATTGGGTCATATTTTCCACGTCCCCATCAACATCCTACATCCAGTACGAAGTAAACAGCAGCAGTCGCACAATCGCGAAACTGATCGGGGGCGGTTTGACAACGACGAACATTACAAGTCCTCTCGAAAAATCATGTCTCCTCCCCCCAACGGCTTCGGATTTGGAGTCTGGGAAGTATAAAGAGAATGCCAAATGGCATCAAACTACCCCCTCTCTAAAACTAATTCTCTGTACTCGGGGGAATAAAACTTGCCATAATCAACCAGAAAATTCCGTCTTTGTTGCACTCATTCAGCGGAAAAACTTCAATGCTTGGAATCTACCTACTCGGTATGAGCGGTTTGTTGTTGTCTGGTCGGCAGACCCGCCGTTTAATATGCTGGCCATGAGTGAATATCCACTGCTCATGTCTAATGAGACAACGTCTGGGTGGACTGCAGAGGAAACTTGGGATGATGTTCCAGTGGGGGGAAAAGATGGAAATGGTGAAAAATATGGGGAAGAGAGGGAGCATTGGGGCGTATTCACGTATACTACTTCTATTGCCTGGGCATGGGGACGGGAAGAAGGAGATATTAGGGAGAAAGGTACGGGGTTCCTAGATGATGAGGTTGTGTTGAGTGTTGGTGTTGATGATGTGGGAATGGTGTTTGCAAAAGTCTTAGTCTCTGAGTTATTGGTTTGTTTGAGGGTTTGTCCTGGGGCTGATTGATGAGAGACTCGCGAAAGACTCTGAGCTCTTGGATTGGTGATGGAAAGGGAGGTGATCGAAGAATGTAAATGCTTTTGAGGTTGATAGTAGAATGGAAGCTGGAGAGATAAAAGGTTAAGTAGAGATTAGTCGTGAGTGGTTTTTGAGAGACTTGTGGTATTCAATCGTGAAGGGCTATCGAGACGGATTTGAGATTCAAAATTGTGGTGGGTGGGTTCCAGGTTGTTACGATAGCAGAGCTGTGGTAATTGTAATCGACAAGGGTTTTGCTTTGACCTTATACTGTTGTTATAACATTCTTCCTTGCAATCTTAAGAAAATAGTGGTATCAGGGATTGGGAATTCTCAAGCTTCAAGCGAGAGCACGTGATAGTAAGTGGCAGCGGGGTGGAGTGAAACTTGAGATTTCTTGGCTCCACTTTTTCTGGATACGGGATGCTACACCTTTGGTATTTATTATCATGAGAATACAATGGTAAATCTTCAGCGGCAATACTATAGTAGTGTAACAATAAGTCTAAGACAATAATACCGTCGGATATACTGAACTGAAATTCGATTTCACGTAAGAGACCTGATCATTACTCTGTATATACTGTATAATAGATTGTTGATTCCGAACTACTCATATATATTTTGAGTTATATAAGGCTTGTTAATTAATTTAATTCCAAGAGAAATGTGTATATATAGTGTAGCGACCATGTCTCTTACAATTCATTAATAGATCAGTACGTTAGAAGTCATGATGACAACATCACTGAATATCACACATTGGAGGTCTCACTTAAGGAGATAAACACAGTGGTTCTGGAAATCCCATTTCCATTCTTTTTTCGTGTTTTCTATTTTATAGTGTTTTTGGTCGATTTATTGTTTTCCTGTTTCCCCTTGCCATACCTATCTGTTACCTAATTCCCTGGAAATAATAAGAGTGTAGGATGGTACCCTTTCTTTCTAGACCTAGGCACGATAATAACGTTTCGATATTATAGGGTCTATAATAAAATATCGATATTATTAATATAAGGATAATAAATTATTATCTTCTTAGTAATAAATAATAAATTATTAATAATTACTATACGTAACGTAGAAAAATAGTAGATCTAGCTCTAAACTAATTAGAAGGCTATATTTTTAGAGCCTTTATAGCTCCTTAAGCCTTAATATATAAATAATACTATAACTAATATTACTACTATTATTATTAAAACGTTCTAAATTTAACTAAAAATACTACTACTTAATTCTATACCTACCCTCCCTTATAAAAACCCTTTTCTAGGTTATAATTTATTACTAAAACAACTACAAGCTAATATAATAGATAATAAACCTATACTACCCCTGTCTTATTAAAGAAAGGCTCCTATAATTAAGGAGTCTTATACCTTTATTTTCTATAAACTAAACCCTTTTTATATATACTATATAATTAATAAACGTTATAATTATATAGAAATTTAGTATACCTAGTATAGGTATTCCTATATTAAGGAAATCCTTTAAAAAGTAGTCGCGACTAGGAATTATTAATACTACTATATCTAGAAATACCCCTTTATTCCTATAATAGAATAAGCCTTAAAAATTACTCTAGAAATAGAAAGTAAGCCTAGGAGTATTTTTAATCTTTTAACCTTTTTATAAACCTATAATAAATAATATTAACTTTTACTTATTAATTTAATTATTAAAAATAACCTTTTATTCGACCTAGTTATATAATAGGAGATAGTAGATTTTATTACCTTTTTATCCCCTATTATAAAGTAGATATTATAAATAACTTTAATATAAGATTTATATATAAGGTATAAGAGTAGTAAGGATTTATTAGTAATTAAATTAAAGAAGTATATTAATTTAGATAGTTATATTTTACTTATAACTAATAGACAATCTTAGTATAAGAGTCTTAGGAGAGACTCTTAGAGCCGTCGTGTAGCCTAGAACTCGTATATACTTCGTATCCCCGGAAAAGCCTCGGGGTACCTATAAGTGGCTATACTAGGCTCTACACCTTTAGACCCTAGAAATCCTAAATCTAGCTAATCTTATAATTTTATACTAGTAACTATAATTTAATCCTATTATAAAAAGCGATTTTTTTCTAATTTTTAAGTCTAACTCTTATCTAAATCTATTAACTAATTATTAAGTTACGTCTTAAAAGTAGTATTACTAATTCTATTTATACCCCTCTATACCTAAAGTCTATTAGGTCGTTACTTTATTAATTACTATAATCTAAACTACTTCTATTAGAGTCTATTCTCTCTCTATCTAAATCTAATAGATCCTAACTCTATACTCTTATTTTCTCCTTACCTTTATTTTTTACTATACGCCTACTTATTACCTAGTCCTACTATTCTCCTTATATAGGTATTAGTAGTCGCTTACCTAGAATTCCCTTACTACTAATCTCTACTAGTATTCTCTACTAGCTTATAGACCGTTTAATTATAGGCTATTCCTTTATAATATTACTCCCCCTCCGCTTATAACTTATTTTAGGCCTTCTCTTTTTTACTAACTTTAAGAGCGTAGGAGATTTAGACTATTACCTTTTCTACCTAGCCTTATTCCTCGCTCTAGTTAGCCTCCTACGCTTCTTACTAGTCCCCTTTTTTACCTTACCCTTCTTCTCTTTTTATCTCTTAGCTTTTTCGCCCTCTATCTACCTTAGTAACTATTCCTATACTACCTCTAATAAGATACGCTCTAGTATATCTCTAGGAAAATTATTTAAAAAATCCTAGTACTATAAGAGATTAACTATCCTACTAATCTTCTTTTCTTTTATAATAAGCTATAAATACCCCTTTATAATCTCGCGTACTTATAAGGAAGGAAAGAACTCTAATAAAGAACTAGGCTAGTAGACAACTATCCTATTATACTATTCCTATAAACGTTTAAGAGTAATTTACTCTAAATCCTACTTTATTATTAGGCTTTAGATTCTTTCTTACCTTACCTTTAATACTTTCTTCCTTTATATAAGCTTTTCTTAATTATATAAACCCCTCTATCCTATTATAATTATATAAGCTTCTAGGTTTATTTATAATAATATAGAGGTATACTAGTAATAATATTACTTAGGGAAGTACTTAGAAGGGTTATAGAGATACTCTACTCTAAGGTACTCTAGGATTACTAAGTATAAATATTTAGATATTATCTAATTAAAAATATCCTCTATATTATCCTTTATACTATTATATATAGGATTCTTTCTAACTTAAAAGTTGTTTATAAAGAAGGATCTCTAAATACTTAGTAGTAGAACTATATAAACCCCTTAGAGGGTAATATTATAATAATAATAACTAAACTTTTAAATAATANTATCTAAGATAATTATAATAAGATAATAATCCTTTATAAAGTCCTTTTCTACCTTCTTCTTATAATAATTAGATTTATTAGTATAGAAGGGTTAGATTAGTCGATTAGTATTTGCGCTATCCCTAAAGGTATCCTATAGTATCTTTTATAGGCGCTTAATATAGAGTTCTAGTTATTACTTACTATTAAAATATATAAGAGTTTTCTAAATCCTTATAAGATTATACTCTTTAATCGCCTCTTCTAAGATAAAATTAAGAATAGAAG